>CAWUFW010008823.1:0-430000 GCA_963921515.1 Calotriton arnoldi | reverse complement strand
CTACCTCTCTCTCTCTACCTCTCTCTCTCTACCTCTCTCTCTCTCTACCTCTCTCTCTCTCTACCTCTCTCTACCTCTCTCTCTACCTCGCTCTCTACCTCGCTCTCTACCTCGCTCTCTCTCTCTCTCTCTACCTCGCTCTCTCTACCTCGCTCTCTCTACCTCGCTCTCTCTACCTCTCTCTACCACTCTACCTATCTCTCTACCACTCTACCTATCTCTCTACCACTCTACCTATCTCTCTACCTCTCCCTCTCTACCTATGACTCTACCCCTGTATCTCTCTAACTCTCTCTCTACCTCTCTCTCTCCCTCTCCCTCTCCCTCTCTACCTCTCCCTCTCTACCTCTCCCTCTCTACCTCTCCCTCTCTACCTCTCCTGTCTACCTCTCTCTACCTCTGTCTACTTCTGTCTACCTCTGTCTACCTCTGTCCACCTCTCTCTACCTCTGTCTACCTCTCTACATCTCTACATCTGTCTAGCTCTCTCTACATCTCTACATCTGTCTAGCTCTCTCTACCTCTCTCTCTACTCTCCCTCTCTCTCTACCTCTCTACCTCTCCCTCTACCTCTCTCTACCTGTCCCTCTCTCCCTCTACCTCGCTCTCCCTCTACCTCGCTCTCTCTCTACCTCACTCTCTCTCTCTACCTCGCTCTCTCTACCTCTCTCTACCTCGCTCTCTCTACCTCTCTCTACCACTCTACCTATCTCTCTACCACTCTACCTATCTCTCTACCACTCTACCTATCTCTCTACCTCTCCCTCTCTACCTCTGACTCTACCCCTGTATCTCTCTAACTCTCTCTCTCTAACTCTCTCTCTCTAACTCTCCACCTCTCTCCCTCTCTCTCTCTACCTCTCTACCTTTCTCTCTCTACCTCTCTCTCTACCACTCTCTACCTCTCTCTCTACCTCTCTACCTCTCTACATCTCTTTCTCTACCTCTACCTCTCTCTCTACCTCTCTACCTCTCTCTCAACCTTTCTACCTCTCTCTCTCTCTACCTCTCTCTCTACCCCTCTGTCCACCTCTCTACCCCTCTGTCCACCTCTCTACCCCTCTGTCCACCGCTCTACACCTCTGTCCACCTCTCTACCTCTGTCCACCTCTGTCCACCTCTCTACCTCTCTCTACCTCTCTCTACATCTGTCTAGCTCTCTCTACCTCGCTACCTCTCTCTATACTTCTCTCTCTCTACCTCTCTCTACCTCTCTACATCTTTCTCTACCTCTCTCTACATCTTTCTCTACCTCTCTCTACCTCTCTCTCTCTACCTCTCTCTACCACTCTACCTATCTCTCTCTACCACTCTACCTATCTCTCTACCACTCTACCTATCTCTCTCTACCACTCTACCTATCTCTCTACCTATCTCTCTACCTCTCCCTCTCTACCTCACTGCCACTCTACCTCTGACTCTACCCCTCTCTCTCTCTAACTCTCTCTCTCTACCTCTCTCTCTCTACCTCTCTCTCAACCTTTCTACCTCTCTCTCTCTACCTCTCTCTCTACCCCTCTCTCTACCTCTGTCCACCTCTCTACCTCTGTCCACCTCTCTACCTCTGTCCACCTCTCTACCTCTGTCCACCTCTCTACCTCTGTACCTCTCTCTACCTCTCTACATCTGTCTAGCTCTCTCTCTACCTCGCTACCTCTCTCTATACTTCTCTCTCTCTCTCTACCTCTCTCTACCTCTCTCTCTACCTCTCTCTCTACCTCTCTCTACCTCTCTCTCTACCTCTCTCTACCTCTCTCTCTACCTCTCTCTCTACCTCTCTCTCTACCTCTCTCTCTACCTCTCTCTCTACCTCTGTCCACCTCTGTCCACCTCTGTCCACCTCTGTCCACCTCTGTCCACCTCTGTCCACCTCTGTCCACCTCTGTCCACCTCTCTCTCTACCTCGCTACCTCTCTCTCTACCTCGCTACCTCTCTCTATACTTCTCTACCTCTCTCAAATATAGCTACAACGTCTACGTATAATACGGTACGCTAAGTGGCAGCCGCAGCCTAAAATCCCTTCTTGTCCTTAAAAAAAAAAAAAAAATCATTACCATATCCAATATATTTCCCCTTTATGACCTTATAAGTATTTACTTCTGCAGCACAATATCCTTTCGTCAACAACATCAAATGTTGCACAGCTAAACACTTATAAGGTCCCAAAGGCGAGACCTATTGGCTATGCCAATGCTTGTTTCTCTTTGTGGGAAACTGTTTGGGGGGTTTTGGGATGGCTTTGGCAGGTTGGGGATGCTGAAGTGGGTGGGGGGTTCGGGTGGGTGGGGGGATAGGGGGTACGGGACGTTGTGGCTAACAACTGTGTTAAACTGGTACATGTTTTGTAATGGTACAGTAATTTCGAAATGTGGTGCATATCACCTGTTATATGTGCATAAACTGGATGGCCCATGAGAAAATTGCTTGTTTAACATGGAATGTGAGGGGGCTCAATTCTCCCCAAAAAATTAGACAGACACTGGCCTACCTTGACCGACACGACGTCAAAATTGCATTTCTACAAGAAACTCACCTCACATGCAACACTGCAGCACAGATAGGAACCAGATGGGCAGGTTACCGTCAGGCCTCCTCATACTCTACCTACGCTAGAGGGGTCCTCACTCTCATAAAGAGAAACTTACCCTTCACTATGATCCGAAGCTGCACAGATGGGGCGGGCAGATACGCAATAACACACGGTAAACTAGCGGGGTCGCTCATTACCTTGGTAAACGTGTACGGTCCTAATGTGGAAGACCCTGTTTTTTACGAGAGCATTAGCTCCATTCTGGGGGAATGGCCGGAGGCCACCATACTATGGGGCGGGGACCTGAACACTCAATTAGACCCGAGCAGGGACAAGTCAAGTGGGGTAGCTGGTCACTCTCCTAAGTCTGCAGGAGTTATCAATGAAGGAATGGCGGAACTAGCACTGTCTTATGTATGGCGCCTGCGCAATCCAAATAGCCTGGCAGGTACACATGTCTACCGCTCATGCTAGCTGGTCCCGCCTAGATTACTGGCTGAGCAGCGCCAGTACCACCTGGGTTTCAGATGTGGAGGTGCTTCCCAGAACACTGTCTGATCACAATCCTATTAGACTCGAATTGCACATTCCACAATCCTTTGTCCGGCAGTTCACGTGGCGATTTCGCAATGAAGCACTGCTAGATCCTCTCTACACGCACACTATACATGAGGCGATCACACAATACTGTGCATTAAATAAGGGATCAGTAGATAGCGCCGCTACTCTCTGGGAGGCCTTCAAGGCCACGATACGTGGGGTGTGTATCCGTACGACCGCAGGCATACTAAGACATACGTGGCCAATTATCTCAGACTGAACGTACGCTGCAGTGTCTTGAGCGTGACTACGACCGTTCCCCTAGCCTGGCACTCCTCGCCCAAATCCAGGAATCCATCACTGAATACAATAAACTAGCAGGCGATGAAATTAGTTACCTGTCCAAGCGCCATGTTGCCCGCGCGTATAGCGAGGGGGGCTAGCGCTTAAAATCAAAACCAGGGAAAACACACATACCATTACAAGGATTACTGACGACTCTGAGACAGACCATTATTCCACAAGCGACATAGTCCGGCAATTCCAAGCTGCATACACTGACATGTATACATCAAAAACTGGTGCACAGGCTGTGGAACTCGACGACTACCTCTCCGATGTCGCGCTGGCATGGCTAGGACGGTCACAGAGACTACCTCTGCCAACCTATTACTGAGGACGATATTAAAACTGCGATAAAATCCCTTCCAAATAAAAAAGCTCCGGGCCCCGACGGACTCACCAGCGAGTTCTATAAGGAGTTCGCTGAGGAATTGACACCCTACCTCCTTGAAATGTATGCTGAGGCATACGATGCTGGCACGCTCCCCGCAACGCTCCGTGAGGCCCTCATTATCACTCTGCTCAAAAAGGATAAACCACCTAATCGGTGTGACTCCTATCGCCCGCTATCACTCATAAACACGGATGCGAAACTATTGGCAAAGATACTGGCTACCAGACTCACACCATTGATGCCCCTCCTAGTATTACCGGACCAGTCCGGCTTTATACCCGAGAGATCCACGTCGCAAAACCTTCGTACGCTGTTTGCAATGTATCACATTCTCAATCCCGATCTGCAGGCCGCGGCTGTGATGCTCGATGCTGCCAAAGCCTTCGACTCCATAGAGTGGAGTTATCTTTTTAGTATCCTTGGACGGATGGGTTTTCCACCACTTTTTACTAATTGGATAAGACTCTTATACGTCGCCCCTTCGGCAAGGATACGCATTGAAGGCATCACCTCAGATCCCATTCGCAGAGGGACGAGGAAGGGCTGCCCCCTGTCGCCGCTTCTCTTTGCACTAATGTTAGAACCACTCGCTTGTATTATCCAACAGCGGCATAGAGCGGCATCGCTGCAATTCGCTCACCGCCCCGTGAGCATCTCGCTGTATGCGGACGACATGCTGCTGTTTGTAAGGGAGCCACAGACTTTTCTGTCTACGGTGCTTGGAGAATATATCCGCTTTGGCCGATTCTCTGGTCTCACCATTAACTGGTCGAAGTCACTCGTTGTACCGCTCACTGTTTCCACCTCTCCTCACGTGCTGGAATTCCCTCTATCGTGGTCATCAGAACCGGTGAAATACCTTAGAGTGTGGGTCCATCGTGACCCAGATGTTGTGATTCGAGCAAACTACGGCACCGCCTGCACGAAGCTGGAACAGCAAGTGGACAGGTGGATTCGCCTGCCGTTGTCACTTGCCGACCGCATGGCACTTATAAAAATGGTCGTTCTACCCAAATTCCTTTATCTCTTCAATAATATCCCCATAACGCTGCCCACCACGTTGTTCAAAACGATCCGTACGCTCCTAATTAAGTTGATTTGGGCTGGCAAACAGGCACGAGTGAGTCTGTCGACCCTTATTTTGGATTATGATAGGGGCGGTTTTAGTGTCCCCGACTTACAACTGTATTACCTCTGTGCGCAAGCTCAGTACGCATACTACTGGTACCGCACCCACGACTACATACCGCACGTGGCTGTAGAAGACGGCGACGCTCACCCTGTCCCTCTAAGTTCTATACTTACCCACACACGCAGAGGTACTCCCCGCTCAGAAATCAACACTATTGACACTACTATCGTTGCTTGGCAGACACTGGTCCGTAGAGCGGGTAAGCTCCCGCTGTACTCTCCACTTATGCCGTTGGCACATCACGCTCTGATCTCGGTCACACAGGAGACGGGTGCTATGCGAACTCTAACCCTCGCCGGCTTTGATAAAATGCAGGATCTGTTCCCGGACAGCAGCTTTATGCAGCCAACAGATCTCAACTATATCCGAAACCAGACGCCTCTCTTTGTCTTTACTATCCACAGACTTAGGAGGCACTACAGGTGCACTACCCCACGTTCCCGGCAGAGCCTCCAACACTACAGCCCCTACACGCTCTGCTTGCCAGCAAGACAAAATACAAGTTAGTGACTAAACTATACCGAGCAGCACGGGATGACGCCCCACTCCCGCACAATAAGAGTCTGGAGCACTGGAATAAGAAGTTAGACCCGCCTCTTACACTACAAGATTGGGAATATTGCTGCCAGCTCACCAAAGCACTCACATCTAACAGCAATCTGCGCATAATCCATTTCAAGTACTTGCATCAAGTCCACACCACACACCCTATAAGCTCCATAAATATGGACTTCGAGACCATGATCGGTGCAAACGATGCAATGTCCCGGGTGCGGACTTCTGGCATCTGGCGTGGGAATGTGGTGCGGTTGCGGAGTTCTGGACAGCTGTGATTACAATTTTACATGATATGACTAACCTTGCCCTAGAATGCTCTCCACAGGTGTTTGCTGGGTCTGGTCCCATCCCTGCGAGGGGTGCTGTGCAGATTTATCAAAATAGCGCTATTATTAGCTAAGCGCAGGCTGGCAATGTGTTGGGAGAGTCGAATCCGCCCTTCAACCACACTATGGATAAAAGACCTGGTGTATTGCCGTGAGACTTTGGCCTTATATGCTGAAGAATTGCACGCTACGTCTCGACCCTAGGACATTTGGGAACCGTTGTCAATCTATCTTAATTCACAGGCTACTGCTGCAGCATCTGACTCTGAGACATAAGATAGCTGCCTACCAGCATATTATCAACACATGTAACCGCATTTCACGGTCCATTGATTACCCTGCATATATGCATTACTGTACCTTTTACTGAATGCCGCATTTTTTGTTTTTTTTATTTCTTGCTTGAAATGATTCATAATGCTAAGTATGTATGTCCATGCATAACTATCAATAAACTTACAAAAAAAAAAAATGTATGACCCTTCATAAGGAAGCATGTAAGCCTACCACTAGAGCTTGTTATGCAGCCAAGTGGAAAATATGTTTTTTTTTACTGTTGTGACCAAAATATTGATCCATTCAATGCATTTGTACAAAACATTATTTGTTACTTTGTGCATTTGCAATCCAGACTTGCTCATACTTCCATACGCTTACATCTTGCAGCAGTAGCTGCCCATCTACAAAATAGACAACACTTATCATTGTTCAAAGTGCAAGTTATTAAAGCTTTTATGGAAGGCCTTAAGAGGCATACCACCCAGAGTCCCATCTGCACCTGTGTGGAATCTCAATATTGTTCTCACAAGGCTTATGGGTCCACCCTTTGAACCATTACACAATTGCTCACTCTAATTTCTTTCTTGAAAGGTTGCCTTCTTAATTGCCATCAATTCACTAAGGCACTAACTTTTGAATGACCCTTTTTCCAACTACACAGGGATAGGGTGGTCCTTCGTACTGTGAGAAAGTGCCCTCTTTCTGCATGGTATGCCCCCACTTTTTTGCTGAATTGCTGATGTTCTTTGACTGAGTGTGCCCTGGGTTCCTGCTAATCAGGTACCCAGGGCCTATGTTCCTTCCCTAAAATTGCATTGAAGCCTAAACCCAATTGGCATCTCTGGCCACAGGTCAGCCCCTGGTAAATGGTACCACAGGTACCCAGGGCACTGTGACCAGAGAAGGCCTCTAAGGGCTGCAGCACTTATTGTGCCACCCTTGGAGGCCCTGTACCCTGACACTCGCACACTGCCTTTGCAGACTGCGTGTCTTGGTGCAGAACAAAGTGAAGAGTCGACATGGCACACATCCCTGTGTGCCATGCCTACAAACCACTGCCCTGGCCTAGGTCAGTCACCCCTCTAGCTGGGTGCACTATGCCAGTGGTGAGGGTACAGGTGCATGAGCCCTGTACCCCTACAGTGTCTAAGTCCATTCTTAGGCATTGTAAGTGCAGTGCTGCCATTAAGAGTATATGGTGCTGGGAGTTTCATTACGAACTCAACAGCCCCATAATGGCTACACTGAAAACTGAGAAGTTTGGTATCAAACTTTTCAGCACATTAAACCCACACTGATGCCAGTGTGGGATTTAATGTAAAATGCACGACAGAGGGCATCTTAGAGATGCCCCCTGAAACTCGACCAACTTCTAGTGTCCCGACTGAGTGGCTGCTTAGGCTGCCACCACCAGACATGTTTATTGACCCCTGGGTCGAGAGCCTGCTGCTCTCGGGCCCTGAAACAATGCACATCCTGGGACGAGGTGCCAAGCCTCCTCCCCCAGGATGGGCAGGGTTCACAAAAGGGGAAGCTTCAAAGGCATGCCGCCTTTGTGAGCCTCCCCAGACCATTTGCTGCTTCCAGCAACTGGTCCCCACTGGTTCTACCCCCAAATTGGGCGGGAGAACCGGCGGGAAAAACAAGTGAGGGAGAGAGGTGTGCCCACCTCTGCCAACTCCAACCAGGGACAGGTTCCTGCCCCCCTCCCACTGGAGGGTGGCACGATAGGGGGTGTACCCACCCCAGGGAAGGGACCCATTGGTCCCTGCCCTCTACCTACCTGTAACGCCCCTAAATCTAGTATTTAGGGGGCACCCTGAACCTTGCTTCCGCAGACCGAGCCAAGAAACAAGAAGAAGAGAAGGACCGTGCAGCCAGCTAACAAGAGGAAGACGCCCACTGACTTGGCCCCAGCCCTACCGGCCTGTCTCCCCTTGAACCTGCTCCTGCGAAACCTCGGTGTGTCCTGCAGCCAGCAACCTCAAAAACCCCGGAGGACCTGCCTGCCTTCAGTTGCAAAGACTGCTTCTCCCGTGAACACCGGATTTGTTCAAACTGCAACCTCTGGCTGGAGCCGGAGACCGCTAACCTGCCCCACTCTGCACCCGCCGTCCACGGTCCGAGCTCGAGTGGGCAAACACCACGAGGAGGTCACCCCGGCGATCCTGAACAGAGATCCGGCAACCCCTGACCTGCCTCAAGCCGACGCCTGCAGTCGAAATCCAGAAGGCCCCTCTAACCGCGACCCGGAGCTGGTAAGCCGATCCGACTCCAAAAGGCACCCCTGCACCCGACGCCCCACGGCCTTGTGTGCCCAAAGCAACGGTGCCTGACCAACCCCTAAATTCCCAACTTACCTCTCAAAGTGGTGGTCGCACCCAGAAGTCCTTCGTCTCCCTGCAGTGATTTTGCTGACCGGAGGTTCTCCATTGGAAACAGGGCTTCCGACGTCGAAACAGCACCCTGCACCCGGCGGCCCTAGTGCCGCTGAGGGTGCACCTTTTGTGCTAAGCTGTTTCCCCATTTGCCCTGAGCTAAAGTCTAGGAGCTTTGCTCCCACAACCCAGTGGCCTGCTTGCCAGCAGCCACCAACCGGAGACCCCCTATCCTCCATAGGATAACATTGGGCCTCAACACTCAGCACCCGGCCGCCCTAGTGCCGCTGAGGATGTAACAAGAGTGCATCACTGACCCTGGGGGACCCCTGAGTCTAACCCCAGAACCTTAACTCCCACAGTCGATAACTTACCTGTGAACCGATAACCTGTTTTTCCTCCATAGGATAACATTGACACTTTTTCTCCAAAAAGTTTCTAAGTGTGGAGTTTTGAAATCTAAAAATATTCTTTAAAAATCTCACGAATAACCAAAACGTATTTACTTACCTGTTTGCAGGAAATGTCCCAGTGCTGAATCTAGGTATCCAGCACTGAGTTAGAAAAGTAACGTGAAAAGTAACTTACCTGTAATTTACTGAAAAAGCCTATTCATTTCAATGTACTGTGTTTGCTAAGTATTGCAACCTACTGCATCCCCTGTAAATCAAACAAAGTACAATTCCTATTGCATTTTCAAACTGTTCTACAATCGGCAACTTATTACTGTAAAGTATTTAATGCTTACCTGTGCCAGGCCTGCTTGGTTCTAAAAATAAAACCGTATATTTTTTATACAAAAACAATTGGTCTAGAGTTCACTCTTTGAGTGTGTGAATTCATTTGCTGACTGAGTGGGTACATCAAGTGCTTAACACTGTCCTCTGATACTGCCTTACTGCTCGACCACTCTACCACAAATAGAGAGTAAGGTTCTATCTAACTTTAACCTCTGCCTACCTCTGGGGTCACCTGGACTCTATACACACTATACCTCATTTTGGTGTAGTATATATAGAGCCAGTTTCCTACACGTACCAATCCAAAATTCCTTCTAAAAGTAGTTTCCCCCTTCCACCTTAATCGGTTGAACTACCTGGTTTTTCTCCTTCAACCTGATTCTGTGGCAGAAAGAACTCTTCATACACTAGATGTCAAAAGGGCATTAATGTATTATATTGACAGAACCAAAGACATTTGCAAAGCTAAACAACTTTGTTGCTTTTTCACCCCCTCATAAAGGGAATCCCATTTCTAAATTGGGTATTTCTAGATGGATCGTTAAATGTATTCAAACATGCTATATCAAAGCTAAAAGAACTTTGACTATACCCCCTAGAGCACACTCGCAAAATAGGGCCGTCTATGGCTTTCTTGGGCAACACCCCTATAGATAACATTTGTAAAGCAGCTACATGGTCTACCCCACACACTTTCACTAAGCACTATTGTGTGGATCTTCTAGCACGCCAACCAGCTAATGTAGGTTATTTTGTGATGTTGCCATGTGCGCCTTAAGTTGCTAAGGGTATGCCCAGACGTGGGTACCTTGCTCGCTGCGTCAGTGGATACAAGCTAGCGTGGCTGATGAGGGGTAATACCCCGAAACCAGTCCCAGGATGATTGTTTCCAGTTCAGGGAGGACCTGGCTTGGCAGTTGGGGCTGAACTGGTCCCATGGGGAGCAGGGTCAAGACTGATAGGCATATGGCTGAGTCCAAACTGGGGTGACGTGGCAATCAAACTAACGATGGATTAAACCCAGATCTGTGACTGGGGGTGAGTGTTTGAAAAGTTTCAACACTCTGTCCGTCATTTTGTGATGTTGCAACATCCCCATAGCTGACATTCGTAAAGCAGCTACATGGTCTACACCACACACTTTCACTAAGCACTATTGTGTGGATGTTCTAGCATGCCAACAAGCTAATGTAGGACAGACAGTGCTATGTACACTTTTTCAAACAACTGCAGTGGCCACTGGTTAGCCACTGCTTTTGGAGGACACTGCTATACAGTATATGCAAAGCATGTGTATCTGCAGCCACACGCTTTGAACGGATTATGTTACTTAACCGTGTAAGCATCTGTTCTTGGCATGTAGGGCTGTAGATTCACACGCACCCACCCTCTTCCCTGTACACCTATGGTCATTCCAGTTCTTATCTATACTTTCATATGCATGGACATCTTTTTACTGATACTTAAACTCCATAAACTCCATTCTCACCCTCGTGCGGGAAAACAATCTAACAATGGAGTTTATGCCATGCACTCTATTACCAAGAGGAGGAGTCACCTTACCTCGTGACTCGAAAGACTTCGAAGAAAAACAACTTGCACATATCTGGACCCCACACTAGATGGCAGGAGTATGCAAAGCAGGTGAATCTACAGCACTACATGCCAAGAACAGATGCTTACAGAGTAACATAATCCATAAGGCATATCGGAATCCTTAGTAGTAGTTAATAAAATTTGTAAGACCGAAGCAGTACAAAGTATATATGCTGAAATACAAAGATTTAATACTTCTCTGTGCACATTTACAAGACCTGTGACTGGCTTAAATGAAGATGAGACAAATGGAGTCATTAATGAAAGCAGTAAAGTTCTAAGGTGAGTTGCAAGGGTAACGATCCGTGCCTTCATCACCTTATTCACAATTTGATTTGAATACACACCAGTCCTCTTCTGAATATATCTCTCATCGTTTAATGATGGTTAAAAAGACTTCTCAATTACGGATATTTAAAGCTGTGTCTTGTGGTTTGTTGCCTGCCTTGTTATGTTGGCCTAGGCCTAGCTGCCATGCTGCTTTTCTTTGCGCACGTTACACTGAGCCAGGGCTCCCTCGCCCTTTGCTCTTGCCAAGTTCTTTTGCGCTGTCTGCACTTTGTCTTTTACCTTTTCTCTTGTTCGATTTGGGCTCAGACTGCACAACATGTACAAGGTCGCATAACAATGTATTTCGGTTCTTCCTGATATGGCCAGTCTCGCGCACCCAGACATAACATTAGGCGCAAATGCCATGACACTTGGTGTGCCTTTAATACTGCAGTTTTACTGGCGCTTAACACACTTGGAGGAATCCTTTCCAGGGAGAAGAGCTGTGATTGTCTGCTGATGTAGTTCTGCATCTAGAGACCGAGGTATGAGGGTTCGCTAGTCAAAGCCCAGAGGTCTTCTATTTTTATAATAAACTATTTTACTGCACGGGGAGGGTGGTAATGTTATTTAGACATTTATCCACTGAGTTATGAAATGCTTTCCCCGTTTGTATTCTATGGAATTGTAACCATGCTGCTTATATTAGCCATATGCATTATGCTATTAGTGCTGACACGTGTACTGTACCTTAGAGCACGTAAGTTGAAATAAATATTTTAATCTACCCTGTGTCTCTTCATACGCGCATTGTGGACAAGTACGAGTGAGTGACGAAAGAGTGTTCTTGCTTCTGCGAGTCCGGAGATAAAGATACCGTGTTCTGGGTTGTCCAATCATTGGTGCTTTGGTACTTATGGGATGCTAAGCTAGTTGGGTTGGGGTTTTGGGTGCTACGGGATATGGTAGGCAAACCACTGTAGTCCGGGGTCCTATTATCCTGTGCATAGCTCTGTGTATGTGCAGAAACCTTATGACAGCTGTCTTCTAATTATGATCCAAGTATACCCAGCTGAAGTAACACAAAACCAATGTACTCAAGACCAAAAAAAAAATCAAAGAACGGATAGCAATGCGTGGAAGAAAGTGGCACAATAAGTAAAGAGAAGATTTAAAAGTAGGCATTTTAGCTCTGAGGAAGTCATCACAATAATCACACATTCAAAAAGTACATCTGAATGTAAAGGGGAAGGGCAAAGAGCACTTTCCGGAAGCGTTAATGATAAAAAGCACCCAAATACAGTTCTGCTATTCGGTAAAGGAAAGGCTGATAAAATGAAGACACCAAATCAATTGCCATCAAATTCGCCCGTGTAGAAAATGATTTATATGTGTATTTTGATAGTATTCGGTAAGGAAAAAGAAGTAAATTATGACCTCCTAATTAGTTCTGAACTTTTAATGTTTTTTTAAACCTGTTCTTTAAATGCCTGATATGAATTAATCTAATTTTAAAACTTTTGGCTGCGTACAGTCAACTGGGAGAAAAATCACAAGTTTTTTTTCCTATCTTTCACAAACCATGATATATAGACCTGAAGCAATTTCATCTGCAGGTGTAGAATGAAAATAGTAATAGATGTGCGTCTGGTGATAGGTTATGTAACTCAGATACTAAATTGTAACCCTGGCCTTGTTCCAGATCAGGTTATCTACCGCTGGATTATTGTTTTCAGCACCTTTTGAATAAAAATATTTGGGGTCATAACCATAATGATT
This sequence comes from Calotriton arnoldi, assembly GCA_963921515.1. Classification (NCBI taxonomy): domain Eukaryota; kingdom Metazoa; phylum Chordata; class Amphibia; order Caudata; family Salamandridae; genus Calotriton; species Calotriton arnoldi. The sequence continues at coordinate 417,075 of CAWUFW010008823.1, read as the reverse complement.
TTTCTCTTCAGTCAGCGGAGCTGAGCTGTAACATGGGGACACCCAGAATGTACCCAGGGCAGTTATTACACACTCCCCTTTTGTAAGTTGTGACTGGCAGTGGCTTCTGGGATTTGTCCTGTGGTGTAGAGGCCGCTTCTGTGCCGCTTCTGTGCCACTGTTGGGACAATGTCTACTGGCTCTCCCCCAGTTGAAGGTCCACCCGTTCTATATTACGGTCTGTTGCCTTCCTCATGTTTTGAAGCGGTCTGTTTACTTTACAGTGATGAAAGTATTTTTATCTTGTTTGCTGCACAAGATGGTGGGCCTCCCTTATGTAGACTGTTTCTGTCCAGGGTGGATAGGCCAGCCTGCACCTGCTCAGGATCCCTTTTCTAAAACCTGTTTTACTTGGTGGGTGAGAGAGTGCCAGCCGAGGCCGTTATAATGTAGTTTTCTCCCTGCTCAAGTGGGACCCACCTCTTCACAGTTGTTGCTGTTGGTCATTTAGCAACATTGATGTGACCTTGGTGGGTCTTTTGTTTTTCCTTCGATACACACAAAATCATTTGACCTGTGCCCCGACTTCAGAACCAAAGATACATTTCTCAAAGATTAGAGGAATTATTTGAAATTCAAAGAAGGCAGCCCTGCAGTTGGTTCATGCTTTCATGTAGCCTTCAGTGGAAGATAATCGCTGGTATCTTTAAGACTCGTTTGAACTAACAGGGGACTCTATTCAATTTTTATATTTGGATGTTAAAATGTCAACTATAAAAGAATTTAAAAAGTGGCTAAAACATTAAAACAGAAGTAATATATTGATGTTTTGGTCTTCTACTTGTAGAAATCAAATGTAGCATTTGCGACCTAGTTCATGAAAGCAGCATAACAATAATGACCCGTTTATTTAAAAGTCCATCTTTTTGAACTGATCCGATGAGCCATTGGCAACAATTATCCTAAAGCATAAGGTTATAAGCCCATTGTATTGAAATTGCCAGTGCTGCTTGTTTTGATTCTCCCTCTCCCCCCCCAAAAAAAAATCAAAACACTTGTCTGATCTTCCACCTTTCCATTGAGCCCCTTCATGGTTTCTTAAAACAATTCAGTGTTTGGTCTTGCTACTTTCTTCCCTAGACTAATCCTCCCTCCAGCACCGACCTAGTCTTCTCTTCCCCCAACACGCTTCTGCATGAAGCCCACAGCTTTGCATTTTCCATGCTGAATTAAACACGTTTTGGGGGGAATGTATCAAAACACAAACTTTGATCAGTTTTTTCTAATAGGCATTCGTGTCTTGCGCTTTCTTTTCGGTCAATTTCTCACTTCTGTGTCTTTTCCAGAGGTTCGTATCAATGTAATTGATCTGCAAGGCAGCCACCTGAGCTGTGCCACTTGCCTTATACCAGCATTGCAACTAGAAACTAAATATACATTTGTTCTTTGCCAAAAGCCTTCACCCTACCACAAAAACACCATTTTGGAAAGGAGTTTTTCCAGCTGCTGTTGGTTAGATGCAGAAGGCGAGGTAAACTGGGCGAGCTTGGGGATTCATGATACTGCACCCTGCTTATACAATTGGGTTTGTCCCATTGGCACAATTTCCCCGCATAATTTTTTTTTGATAAACAACTTTATTGTTTTTAACAGAGTATAAGCACCCATGACGCGACTTAGTACAGCACCGATATGGACACAGTACAGTTAAAGGAACACAGACATTGCAGTTAGACCCCACCATCCAGCGGTGACCCCAAACAACGTGTGTAAAATGCAAGCTATTCCACGGCACCCAACCATTTGCCCCAAACCCTCCGGTATTTCTTAGGACACCCCCGTGCCTCATACATGGGTTTCTCTTGTGCCGCACACCAATCCACCCCCTTTCGCCATTTCTCGGAACTGGGTGGCGTGGGAAGTTTCCAGGAGGCGGCTATGTCCCGTTTGGCCACAACCATGGCTGTGTTGTAAAGTAACTTCTCGTTCCTGGACCCGTCTAGTCCATCTGTGATCCCGAGAAGGGAGTGACGTGGATCATGGGGAACCTCCCACCCCAGGACCTCGGTCAGTTCGCTTTCAATCTCTCCCCAGAATTGAGCCAATCGGGGGCATGCCCACACCATGTGGAAGAAGTCGGCCGGGTCTAGACCGCACCTCGTACACGAGGCGGATGGGGAAAAGCCGGCTCGGTGTAGGCGCTGCGGGGTGAGGTAGGCCATATGCAAGTAATATAACTGAATCAAGCGGAGTTTAGCAGATGAAGTAACCGTCCTGGGTGACATGAGGGCGTTGCGCCAGTCCTCCTCGTCCAGGGGACCCACCCGCTCCTCCCATTGGCCCCTGAGTCGATCTAGTGAGGTCGGGGTATTGTTGACCAGCGTTCTGTAAATGCAGGAAATACCCCCCTTCCCCAAGTCGCCTAGCATGGTCTGTGCCTCAGGGGGACTGTACTCCGGAATCCTTGTGTCATCAGGAATGTGTACGTGGAGGGCATGTCGCACTTGTAGGTATTTGTAGTGTTGTGATGGGTGCAGAGAGTATCTGGATTGGAGATCTTCAAAGGAGCGCATGTGGCCGCTCGCCCACACATCACCGAGCTGGGAGATCCCAATAAGATCCCACGTTCGGAACCCCCTGTAGCCCACTGACCTCCCGGAGCCTTGTCCCTTGCCATAGAGGCGTTTGTTGAGTGAGTTTGTTTGCCCATTTGGTATGTCGCAGAGCCGCCCGCCAGGCTAGGAGCACAGAGCGTGTGACGTCGGGCAGAGTGGACGGGATAGATTCCCCATACATTAGGGATTGGATTTTGGGTAGGCCGAGCCCACTTAGTTCAAGCCTGTATGCTGGGTCAGACCAGCCCCCATTGAACCAGTCGTGGATACTCGGTAAACGAGTCGCCAGGTAGTAGAGGTATAAATGTGTCATCCCCATACCCCCGTCGAATGAGGGAATCTGGCAGGTTTTGAAGGCCAATCGGGCCCTCCCTCCCCCCCAGAGGAACTTAGTAGCCATAGTGTCTAGCTCTCGAAACCACGCCCGTGGAAAACAGAATGGGGTGTTTTGAAGGATGTAGAGAAATCTGGGGAGAATCATCATTTTAAATAAGGCAACCCTCCCCAAGGGGTTCAGGGGCAGTGTCTGCCATTTGTGGAGGTCCGCCTTAACCTTCTTCACGAGTGGGGTAATATTAAGGGACCATCCCAATTCCGGGAGGAGAGCGACCCAGATCCCAAGATATTTAAAAGACTGACGCCGCAGCGGTATCGTGGACTGCCAGTCGAAACAATCCCTAGAGAGATGGAGCGGGACCAGGACCGATTTATTGGAGTTCAGTCGAAGGCCAGAGGTTTGTCCGAAAGAATGCAGGATTTGGAGGCAACGAGGACCCGACTGTGCGGGATCGGTTAAGAAGAGCAGGACATCGTCTGCGTACAGAGCGATCTTATCCACTTCAGAGTTGGGCCATTCCCATCCCCGAACAAGATTCTCGGACCGAATCAAGGCCGCTAGAGGCTCCATCGCCAAGGCGAAGAGGAGGGGCGAGAGGGGGCATCCCTGTCTCGTTCCCCTTTGAATGGGGAAGGCATCAGAAAGAACCCCATTGACCAGGACGCGCGCTTGGGGCCGAGTGTACAGGACCCCAACCAGCTGCCGGAAGCGAAGGCCGAAACCCATCGTCGCCAGCACATCGTCTAAGTACGTCCAGTCGACGGAATCAAATGCCTTCTCAAAATTGATGAGAAGGAGCGCCAAGTAAGGGGAAAGCACTTGGCGATGGGCCAGGTGCAGCCGCCGGAGACAATGTCTGGTGCCTCGCTGGGGCATAAAACCACATTGGTCCGGGTGGACCAACGTGGTGAGATAAGGCTTCAGCCTATGGGCAAGAATTGTAGCGTACAATTTAATGTCCGTGTTAATAAGGGAGATGGGACGATAGTCAGCGCAGTGGGGAGATGTCGGTTGTGACTTCGGGAGGACTACAATGGTGGCCATATCCGTCTCGGGTGGAAAGGAACCTTTCTCCAAGGCCTCGGCATACAGGTCAGCAAGGCGGGGTACGAGGGCCTCGCGGTAGGCTGCGTAGTATTCTTGGGGAAGGCCGTCTGGACCAGGAGTCTTACCTGACGAGGTATGCGCGATGGCCTCATTAATCTCTTCGTGAGAGAATGAGCGGTCAAGATCAGCTCTAGCCGTGGAGTCCAGCTGAGGGAGGTGAGCACCCGTCGCTTCCATTAGTTCACGGAGCGGCCTCACCGGGGTTCGTTTAGCATAGAGTCGGCGGTAGAAGGCGGCGAATGCGCCGGCTATAGCCACCGGGGACCGTTGTGTCGACCCCTCCTGATCCAGTATCTCTGGGATAATGCGGTTCGCTCTGGGATACGTGGCGAGCCTATGTAGGATCGCTCCGTTTTTGTCACCCCAACCATAAACTCTGGCCACAGAAGATCTCCACATGAGCTTGGCGGCCTCCAACGAAAGTTGCTTGATGTCATTTCGGATGTTCGTGAGGCGCCTCTCCTGCGCAGCGTTGCCCCCCGCGGGGGGGGGGGAGCGCTCAAGGCGCAGGGCCTGCGCCTCCAGGGAAGTGATCCGCGACAGTTGGGTCCGTCGCTGCCGTTGGACGTGGCCTTTGGCAAATCCACGGATGGTGGCCTAGCCCGCCTCCCACAGGGTACCCGGGGAAGGGACCGACCCCGCATTGGTGTCAAAGTATTGCGCCAGTTCCAGACCCACCGCCTTCTTGAATTCCTTATCTTGAAGAAACCAGGCGTTCAACCGCCACATTGGGCGTGAGTGAGGTGGAGGGGCCCCTGCACTAAGGAGCAGTGGGGAGTGGTCGGAGATACCTCTCGGGAGTATGCGAACATCTTGTATTGTGGAGCAGTCCGTTGACGGAATAAAATTGCATCTATGCGCGCCTGCGTGTGGTGTGCAGCGGAGGTGTGTGTGAACTGTTTAGCATGTGGGTGCCAAATTCGCCAAGCGTCACAGAGGCCTAGGGATTCGGCCCAGTTTGTGAGCTGCTTCGCCTGCGCCAGCCTGGATGGAGAAGGAGAGCCTGTCGTGTCCAGGAGTGGAGACCGCATTAACGTCACCCCCAATAACGGTGAACCCCAGAGGGAGGGTGGGCATCAGAGCGATGGATTGTTTTAGAGTCGTGGCGAGCATTGAAGGAGGTGAGTACAGGGACACAAAGTTGTGTGGAGTGCCCCCAATTGCCCCGCAAATGATTACGAACGTGCCCTGCGGGTCATGGATAACTTGTGTAAGGACAAAGGGAAGGGAGCGCTTCAGTATTATGGCCACACCCCGAGAACCTAGAGCGAAGCCCGAGTGCCAAACCCTATCATAGCCGTACCGTGCCAGGAAGGGGCAGAGGTTGCCCAACAGGAGTGTCTCTTGAAGCATAAGCACATCTATATTGAGGCGCTGCGCGTAGCGCAATACGGCCGTTCGCTTGTGGCGGTCTAGGAGGCCATTAACGTTCCAGGATAAAACATGGAAGGTTGCGGTCGGCGGTGTTATGTCAGTCATGGGGGCTGGAAGTCGCTACGGTGGCTCATCGGACCCTGGAGGGCTGACAGCAAATGTGGGGCCTGGATCAGGTGTGAAAGTGCGCCGGCGGGACGGACTGCGTGTAGTGGGCCCCTGTAGGAGTGGCTCCAAGTGTCGTGTGGGTGCAACAAAACAACACAGAACAGTGTAAAACCTTGGGAGAAAACATTCTTATCTCCCAACAACCAAGAAAGAACCCCGTACCAAACCCACCCCCTTCCCCCTCCCTATACTTCGAAAACGGAAGCATCTGTCGACCCCCCCATTTAACTAGACCAAACTAAAACGCTCGGATTGGTTACGTGGAGGACCCCTCCAGAAGAACGGATAATCAGTGCATCTGCATTAAACATTAGAGTGAGCAAAGGACTTGGCAGAATCTGATGACCCCCCCCCAACGGCGGACATGCATCTGAGTCTGATTGCATTGCTGCTAAAGAGTGGGGGTGCGAGAAAGGTCTGAGTCCACCTGGGCCAATGGTAGGGCCGAGCCCGTGAGGGTCTCGATGGAGCGATGTCTATTGCGTAGCGGGGAGCCCAACTGGCTGGAGGAGTCATGACGATCTGGAGCCGCCGCGCTCAAGGATCTGAGTGCTAGTGCTTGTGATTGGCGCCCCCTGCGCGACCGCGTGCGACGCCGGTGCCCCGGCGACCTCTGCCCCTCAGGCTGCGACTCCATGCGCTCCGGAGAGGTGTCTCGCCGCTGGCGGAGGGGGCGCTCCTCCGTCAGCCATGTCCATGCCGCTTGGGGGGGAGTCAAAGAATTGCGTCTTGCCTTGAAAAATGACCCGGAGACGAGCCGGGAACTGGAGCTGGTATTGTAGGCCCAAAGCGCGCAGCTTTTTCTTGACTTCCATGTATGAGCGCCGGAGGTCTTGGACCTCCCTGGTGTAGTCCGGGAATATCATAATAACATGATTTTGAAACTTGAGGGGGCCAGCCGCCCTGGCTGCCCGCAGGATGGCGTCGCGATCTTTGAAGTTGAGAACTTTTAGGATGATGGGGCGGGGTGCGGCACCGGGAGGGGGCCTGGGCGCCAAGGATCTGTGGGCTCTTTCTACTACAAACCACGTCGACAGGGCATCTCCAGGCATCCATGACTTAAACCAGTCCTCCACGAAAGTGGCAGCCTGGCCTGCCTCCACCCCCTCAGGAAACCCCACCAGGCGGAGGTTGTTGCGACGTGCCCGGTTTTCCGCGTCCTCCGCACGCCTATGGAGCTCCTTGGTATGAGTGCGAAGGTGGGCGACTTGGTCTTTGAGTTGTGCAACATCGTCCTCGGCCGTGGATATGCGGGACTCGGCTTCCGACAGCCGCGCGGTGGCGTTGCGAAGGTCTTGCCTGAGGAGAGACACGTCCATCTTAATTTCTCCGATCTTCCCCTCCACGGACGCCTGTGAGGCCCTGATAGCCTGAAGGATGGTGTCACGGTCCCTGTCCTGAGGGGGGGGAGGCCCCCCCGCAGCCCCCCCCGGGAGGGTCTTGCTTGGAGGTGGTGAACCGGTCCATTTTTGTCTGCGTGGGGGCCGGCGTAGGCTTGGTACCTCTATCCCTCCCCATGACCCGGGCCAGCCAATAGTCACTGTGGCAACGTGGAACTCGGGGGGGGGGGGGGGGCCACAGATCCGGAGAAACGACGGCCGTCTGTAGTCAAGGCAGGGCCCTACCTGGCGTGAGCTTCCGAACTCACCGGAGGCCCAACTGATGGGGATTAGTCCTCCTGAGATCAGTGCGCAGGGGGGCACCCTCCGCCCCCTGACAGGATGGCCGACTTTACCTGCGGGGGTCAAGCCTCACCCGCCCCGCCAATCACCGTTGGAATCCCTAAGGAAGCCGGGCACTCCAGAGCCAAGAAAGTGGGCCCCCACACAAGTCCACAATATAAGAGGCGGAGGAGGGGGAAGCCGCCCGACACCACCGCCAGTCCACGCCTCAGAGGCCGAAAGCGGGGACAGAACCCCTGGCACCTCCAATTTGCGCCCAGGCAGCAGGGGGCCCAGAGCCCGCGCCACCCCCTCTGCGGGTCCGGCCCTCAAATCCAGCCGCACAGGGCCCCACGGTCAGACCCTCATGTAGCCCCAATACAGAGCGGAGAGTTAGCAGGCCCCGTAGAGCACGAAGAGTAAACACGGAGTGGGGGGGGGGAGGGGCCCAATGTCCAACGCCCACGCCGCTGCCCGATCCGACAGCCGGTCCCCCCCACTCACCGTAAGGGTCAGCTGCACGGCCAAGGTCCGGATGTCTGCCCTGCCTCCAACACCACCTCCGCTCCAGCGCCGGCCGACACGCCGGCCGAGTTCTCTCAGGAGGCCTCACAATGCTGCTGGGCCGATCACACCCCCGGGACGTGGGCCCACCATGGGCCAGGAGCAGGCACTGCCCCTTCAGGCGCTGTTATCCGCCGGTCTCCTGCAGATGAGCAATTACCCAGTGCCTCGGCCTCAGCAACCAGGGGCCTCTCATTCTGGGACAGGCCGCCAATCTCAGCAGGCCCTGGAATTGAGGGCGAGGCGGGGGGGGACCTGGATCCCTACCGCCGCCCGGACTGACTGCCGATCCCCCCGCTCACCACAGGATCTTTTACTGGTAATGTCCAGAGGTCTTACCCGCCGCGCGCCCTGGAGGCCTTCTTCACCGCCGCCACCTCCACTGCCCCAGCGCCTGTCGCTGCACCGGCCGATCCCAGGCCGGGGGCCCAAACAGCGCAGGGCTGATCTCACACCCGGGTGCGGCCCCCGGGGACAGGAGCAGCAGGCGCCGCACTACCTCCGCAGGCGCCAGCAGCCGCCCAGCCCCCTTCAGCACCTCCGATCACCGGTGCCTCTGCCCTGCACGCCAGGGGCCGCGCTCACAGGGATGGCAGGCCGCGACAGGCCAGGAACCACGGGGTGTCACGGGAGGCCGCGATCCGGCACCTGAACACCGGATGGAAGGTGCCACCGGTGGGGAAGCCACAGCGGTCCGGTAGGGGGTCCGGGTGAGTGCCGATGGTTGCTGGATTCGAGGCGGATGACGGAGGGGTCCGGAGCACTCTTAGAGTGCGACCGCCATCTTGACGCCTCAGGCCACGCCCCCTTCCCCACATAATTAATTGTATGAACAGGACAATAAATTGTGGTAGCAATTGCTGCAAAGGTAAGAAGCTTTTCATATTGTCAAATGTTAGCACTGACATTCTCTTGGTACTCCTTCCTGTTGCATGGCCCATGCTGGGCCACATACTGTGTGTTGATGTTACACATTAGAATGCTTGGTATTCTACTATTTCAGCTCTTGTTTTAATGAACAAAATATTCATTTTTGTTTTCATATCTTCTCATAACCATGTTTTCAGTTTTGTAATTGGGTTCGCATTTGATCTTTTATAGGAAAGTAAACCCTTAGCGATATCCATCCAGCCTCGATTACTTGCTGTACTCTCAGAGAATCTCTATTATGATGAAATTGCACTTCCTTTTACACGAATGCAGAACGAATGCAAACAATTCATTTCGCTGCTGGCTGATGCACACCTAAATATTGGGAACAGAAACTGCAGTGTCTTTACCATAGATCAAGCTAATGAATTGGTGAGTTGAAAATTAAATACTTTTCATGGTTGGGGGGTTTTCCTGCTTTCAAATTATATTGAATCACATTTATAGTGCTTGCATTATAACACAAATGGTTTTTCTCTTTGCTCCTTGTTTTGACCACCTAAGGTTTATTTCTTGAACTTCACAGTTTTCTGGATTTTTTCTTGCCATTCTTTTTTTTTTTTTTTTTTTTTTTTTTTTAATAGGAGTTGCTTTACATCCACTACCAACCACAAGGAAAAGGTAAATCTTCCTTTAAGATATATATATATATATATATATATAACAAGAGGACTGTTGCTCACATCAAAGGTAATCTCTACAGGACCAACATCCAAATAAAAGGCTACTTGGAAGGGACGGCATGATATATATATATATCATGCCGTCCCCTTCCAAGTAGCCTTTTATTTGGATGTTGGTCCTGTAGAGATTACCTTTGATGTGAGCAACAGTCCTCTTGTTGCAACTGCCTTAAGCCAGCTGCTGCTCTTCTCTTAAGGGTTGTAGGAAGGCTTTGTGGGAAGTTTCAGCTTTTCACAAAATCCTTTATCACCCTTCTGTGCTGAAAAGATTCAGAGAAGCAGTATGCTTGTTTGGAGTGGCTCATTTCTACCACTTATTAATTTGTTTTGGTCTCCAAAATGATGTGTAAAAGCTCAGAATCTGGCCAAAAGGATGACCACTTGAAAGTAGGTTTTGGATATGAAAATTGCTAGCTGCAGGGCAATATTTGCAGGATATATTAGGGGAAACACTTCACCATTGGAGCTTCACTTCTTACTGCATTGGTGCCTCTTGACGTTTATAGTTTTCTAATTAGCCAAGATAGATTTTGATGACGCTTCTGTCTTGATTTGTGATTGAGATGGCTTGATGTTTTAAACGTTAAGTGCAAGAACTTGACCATGAAATGACACCTCCAACCCTGGTTATCGGTCTGGCACCAGTGATGTTTTTAAAAGTCTGTTGTGGTTACATCTGCAATTTAACTTAGTGCAGAGGTGTTTAAGACTGTATAGTGCCATTTCCTTAGCTGTTGCCAAATATTTATGTACTACAGCTGACCCAGTTGGAATTCTTGAGTTCTCCTGGTATGATCCTATGTTACATTTTGAAGTTTGCTAACTTGATTTGTTTTCTTGCAGAAACATGCAGCAATTTCTTTTTGCCTTCTCACTTCCCTGTGATAGCCCATCATGTGGGTTCTGTATTACCTTTTATCCTGGCGACCTTAATCTTTTTTTCAATGTTTTTCAATGTTCTGGCCATTATTGTTTCAAGGGCACAGTTCCAGGTTGAACCATTGTTGAGTGTCAGTGATGGCAAAGTGGAACAAATGTCAAGTGATTTCGTCATTTTATAGTGCAGTGCTTACTATTGCTGATTCAAGTGGGTACCTTATGTCATTATCTTTTTCTTAAACGATTGAACACACTGACTTGTCTGAGTGTGACTGTTTCCTTGTCCAATTATGAAGCAATGCTATTCCTATATGTTAAGATGGAGGTGGCTGGGATGCATTCAGTAAATACTTTATTCGGCTCTGTCAAGCCATAAAAATTTACAGCAAAAAGTAAATACAATACACAGTCTTAATTATAATACCGCAAATTAAAAAGAAAGTGTTAAAAACTATTAAACAAGTACAGCAATTAAAAAGCAGAAAAAAATTAGTACTTGCTGCAAAGCTTTAGAGCACTGACAATATAGTTCAAAACAGCATATGACTTCAGGACTTCCCAAATCGTATAGAAAATCCAAAGCCTGTTCGTTAGAGCTGGTCTCCAAAGCTTGTAACAAAGGAACTGCCTTCTCTGTGTGGTGTAAAGAGTGTAAAATAAAATAAAGTGCTTAAATGAAAGGCATTTGTAAAGTGCGCGCATACTCCAGTGTCCTGGTGCTGGAAAGTAAGATTGCTGACTGAATGACCCTGATTGTCCTAACAAGCTTGCTGAAAGAGCCAGGTTTTTAGTTTTTTTCTTGAAGACCGATAGCTCAGAAATGGAACGAAGTTCCAGGGGGATATTGTTCGAGGCCACCGAGCCAAGGTAAGAGAAGGATCTGCCTCCAGTTCTAGCCTGACGTATTTTGGGAATTCTGACTAAATGGGCGTGAGTAGATCGTAAATGTAAATAAATGTAAATGTAAATCCAGTACTTGTATAGAGCACGAATCACCCCCGAAGGGGTATCTCGGCGTTGGGGGCCGTTGGGAAGATTAAGCGAGCTATTGCCCAGAGTCGCATGGTGCTGGGCAGACCCCTGCTGCCGGAGCCAGGGATCGAACCGTGATCCAGAGCGTCCAGCGTCAGTTGCCCTGGCCGCGGCGCCACACCTCTCCCCTCGTAAATTCCTGGAAGGGGGTATAAGCACAAATCCTCCTCCGATACACTGCTCCTTTCTCATGAAGGGCTTTTAGCCAGGACCAGCATCTTAAACAGAATCCTCTTTTTGATGCGGAGCCAGTGGAGTGTTTTCAAATGTGGGGTCATATGGGTTCTAGTAGCAAGGTTAAAAATCGTTTTGGCCGCCACATTTTTCACCGCTTGGAATCTACTAAGGAGATATTCAGGAAGACCTAAGTAAAGTGCAGTTGCATAATCCGGTCTGGCCGTGATCAGAGCCTGGATAACCATTTTCTTGGTTTCGATAGACGGGACAGGGAAGAATTTTTTCAAATATCGAAGCAGCCTGAAGCAGGACCCGACCAGTGCCTCGAGGTTGGAAAGACAGGGCCCTGTCGTTTTTGACTCCTACGTTTTTTACAGTGCTCTGTTGTGGGCTAGACGGGGGAGCATTCTGAGGCCAGAAAGTCCTTAAAAAAATCAGGTGAGGTGGGGCCAAAAAAACCAAAATCAGTTTTGTCGGGATTACATTTTAATTGGTTAATGGACAGCCAGTTGAACACATTGGAGAGGCAGGTTTTCATAGCTCCTCCATCAAACTCTGCCCCGTTTTCACATGTGTAAAGCAACTGTCGTCTGCTTATGAAATTACCTTTGCCCCCAGTGTCTCAACTAACACAACCAGAGGTGTGATATAGGCATTGAGTAAGGTAGAACTGAGTACCAAACCTTGAGGCACTCCAACTGCCAACTCACAGATAGAGGATGAAAACGGGGGCATCCACACTTCTTGGCTTATGTTATTCAAAAAGGAAGTCGGCCATTTCAAGGCCAAGCCACAGATCACAATGGATTGTTGCCGAGCCAGCAGTCTCTCATGGGTAACCGTGTCAAAGGCCTCCGATAAGTCCAACATAATAAAGCCGGCCTTACCCCCTTGATCTAGTGTAACTTTAATGTAGTCGACCGCCTCTAGCAGGGCTATTTCCATGCTACAATTGGTTCTGAAACCTGACTGGCTAGGGTGCAGAAATTGTTGCTTTCTAGGTAACCTGAGATTTGGGAATTGACAAATTTTTCCAATACTTTCGAGAAAGCAGGAAGAATGGAGATCAGCCTATAGTTAGCTTGAACTTTAGGATCTGCTGTAGGCTTAGTGCATTGGCGTGCAAAACCATCACAAGGACGTAGTGATGAAAACCAGGTACCCTGCACTGAAAAGGCTGGCAAAAAACTTAGTTTGAAGGCGAAACCTGGTCAGCAAACATTTATGCCTCTCTTTTAGAGTTATCTGTTAGTAGAGTGCCGGCCAAGCACGGAAAAGTCGAGGAAACTCCCCCAACTTGGTGGTTCTATTCGCCACACATGCCAGGTTAACATGTTTATAAAAGATTTCTTTAACTCTACCAGATGAAACACCATCAAGACATCCAGGGCTAGAGAAATACTCTGGGACACCCAGCTTAGTAAAACTAAGTTTAATAAACTTTAGCCAAGAGATAACCAAGAAATTAGCCAAGGTCAGGCAATCGTTTAAAACTAATCTAAAGAAATGGGCCACTGCGTGTCTCCAAATTTTGAGCCAGAGTAACAGGGGCTGTAATTTTAAGTGATCTTCCAAGTTGCCCATACCAACTTCTTCATGACAAAACAAGGCAGGAGTAGATTGTGGCACAGTCAGCAGCCGCCTTTAGAATTTATTTTCTGTTTGTAGAGAATTGCTGTTGGCGTAACCCCATACACCAGCACCAAAAAAAGGCAATTGATAAACACTTACTTTTAAAAACACAGAGCAGTTCTTCCGTTTGCTTGTGCTCTAGTCTTTTGGAAAATCTAAAAACAGCATTGATTGACCTTTGAAATTGAAGGGTTCTAATATTTAGCAGGAAATTCCAGTTAAAATCCACATCAACAGGAACTCCTAAATATGTAAAATGAGGAGTTTTTATCATTTCTGTACCCCAAGTAAAAAATTCCTCGTTTTGGCTAATTTTGGGCAGTATTTCATTATGAAAGATTTAGTGTAGTTTGTTCTAAATCCCAGATTATCCATAAAACTATTAAAAGCATCAAGTAGAGATTGGAGCCGTTGACTGTTCTGGCTATAAGAACAGCTTTGTCTGCGTAAAGTAAAAGAGGGACTTGGCGGGAGCCGAGCATCAGCATATCTTTCCCCAGACTGCAGAAGTATTCCTCTGGCCATTTATGTAAATTTAAAAAAGGAAAGGCGCCAAGACACAACCTTGCCTTACCCCCACTAGAGAGGGGAACTCGTCGGTTAAAAGCCCACCCCTGCTATACCAGACCTTAGCTGTTGTGTTTGCATGGAACCTACAGAGCACATTGATTATTGCACTGTCAATCCCCAATTGGGCCATGATTGATCACAGTTTAGATCAATCTACTGTGTCAAAGGCACATGTTCGGTATATGAAAGCAAGATGGGCATAGCTTTTTTTTTTTACCTATGTGTATTTTTGGACCATAAGGGATAATTTCAGGGATTGCTCGAAGGTTCCTAACCCGGGACGAAACCGTAACTGAACATCCGAAAGCCCCCAGAACTCTGCTGCCCAGCATTTCAGTTTGGCTAAAATTACCCTTCCCAAAATATTTACTGTACTATCTAGCAGGGAGATAGGGCGATAACAGTGGGGCTGGCTCGTGTACCCCTTTTTAAAGATGGGGACTATAATGGCCTCCTGCCAGGCCTTAACTAAGGGTCCCACAGTTGCACTTCTGATAAGATTCGTAATACGTGGTACCCAATATAGCGGTAGTGATTTATAGACATCTGGCAGGATCCTATCTGGTCCTGGTACTTTGTCCGGGGGACTAATCTCGATAGCTAGGGTAACATCTGACACCTCAATTGTCATGCGAAGGCAATAGATGCATTTAAGTCACAGGTACGGAGTCCATTGGCGTACTAGCGGGCTGAAATCCTGTGCCAAAATTTTTTGAAAAGTGACCCACCAATCTTTGCCTAGATGCACCATTAAAGAGGAACATTGTTAGAATTGTTTCTAAGGTTTGTTCCATAAAGAATCTATGATGCAAATGCCAGTCATCCGTAGCACTAATTCATTTATTAACGAAGAGAAAAGCTGCCTTATTTTTATCAAAATACCAAATTGTGGGTTCTATATAAAACCATGCCAGTTTAAGCATTGGTCTGCACATGCAAGGTGGTGGAAGCAACTGGAGCATGTAAGCTTTTGGAGAAGACCAACTTGCTTCTAATTCTTTATTCCACGGCTTGAGGGCTTCTTTGCAGCTGGAATATATGGAGGTAAACCTTTGCTGCCCTAAAGTGGTCTGTAGACTGTCAACTAAAACTGTCAATTACCTATAAAATTGCTGGGATTCATTTGGAACTGAGCTGTGTTCTGTTTCGTGTCATAGTGTCTGATGTTAGTATGCAAATGAAAATTTTGAAAATATTTAGAATGGATTGCTCACCTGGAAGCTTCACTGGCTCCCCTCACAAGCGCAGCCAAGTCAAACCTCTCACCACACATACAATGCCCTACACACAAAACATCTCAGAATACCTGAACAGCCACATACACTTTCACCAACCCACCAGACACCTAAGGTCTGCCTCTCACAATCCCTCCCCGCATCCGCAAAAGAAAAACTGGAGGTTGCTCATTCGCCTACATCACACACAAGACATGGACCGACCTCCCTCAACACATCAGAGCCTCCTCCTCCTCACTTCTTGAGTTCCGCGAGAAGCTGAAGACCTGGCTCGTCTTATAAACACCTTGGGAACACACACCTTGCCCAAGCGCATGGATACCCTCTTGGGTGATTAGTGCGCTTTGCTAATCAACATAACATAAAATCCCTCTCATTCAGCAAAAAGATGTAAAAGGCTTCCATGGGCTGAAGTAAAATGCTGAGTGATGAGTTTTATTTAAATCTGCATATTTCTCCATATTTTTTCAAGACCTGGGCATCTTCATGTGGCCCACTGAATTAGTTCACCATGGAATTGTGTTCTTCAAATGCATATTTATTATAAAAACCTGTTTCAGAAGTGATTGGATAGTTTCACTGTACATTCAGACCTACTTAGCAATGGGAAATGTATGTTCGAGGCATGTGAGCTGTAGATCACATGCTGTGCATAGCCTGCCATCTAGTGTTGAGTCCGGATGTTTGCACTTTGTTTTTGTTCTAAGAAGTATTTTCCAGTCATGAGGTAGGTGACTCCTCCTTTCGGTGATGGTGCGCATGGGCATCAACTGCATTGTTAGATTGTGTTTTTTCCGCCATCGGGTTCGGATGTGAATTGCTGCGCTCAGGTTCGGCACCGTTTCTCGGGTTCCCTTCGCGCAATACACTACCCTCGACGGTATTGTTTCTCGATCGTGTTTCCCATTCTCCGCATATCGTTTCCACTTAAAGATCTTCGATCGGAAAACTCGTGGAGGGCCGTTGGGAAATCGAAAAACTTGTGGAGGGCCGTTGGCCTACCTGCGCCGGGCACGCTCGCAGTCGATGGAACTGACTCCATTCAAGCTCTGTCCCGGGTGTCGCGCCAAGTTTCTGCGCACCGACCTGCACGAAGTGTGCAATCTGTTTGTCCCCAGAACACGACGAGAGACTGCGACGCGTGCCGATCGTTTCGATCAAAGAAGACGCTTTGTGACCGTCTGGCTCGACGTCACGAGATGCAACACCAAAGCGGCTCCGTACCGGACATCTTCGGCGAAGATTCCGACCGAGAAGAAATACACTCTCCAGGAGCTGAGGAAGAGGAACATGTCTCCATGTCCGAGGCCGACTTCGACATGGAAGAAGAGGAGCAAGTTACACCGGGTCAGCGTACCGTGAGTACAGAAACCCCCGTGCCCCAACAACCAAAGACAAAAAAGGCTCCGGTCCTTCCTCTGCCTGCGGGCCAAGGTCGGTACCAAGAAAATGTTTTGAGCACGCCGCCCGCGGGCCCGGTGCCAAAACACAAAGAAAAGCCTTCCGGCTTGTGCTCCAGCCTGCCCCATGCAGGCGCCGAGCCGAAATCCTCGGAGCCGAAATCCAAGCACGTCCTGGTCCACGTTCCTTCTTTGTCGAAGCCTAAATCTTCGGTACCGAAGAGTTCGGAGCTGAAACTTTCAACGCCGAAAACTGCAAGTAAAGACAAAAAGACTCCGACAAGAACCTCGGTCCGATGTTACACCTTCGGATCCGAAACAAAAAGAACTGGTTATTAACCCAGATACCGGACATATTCATGCTAAATTGCCTGAAAAAAGGAAATTGGCCCAACAGGATGAGCACCACATGCCCCTGAAGAAAAGGAATGTGGGTACAAACCCTTCACCACCTTATGTGCCACCTCCTTCACCTACTAATCCTCAATTACTCATCACACCCACTAATTCACCACCACCACTATCACCTAACCCACAGGATGATGGGGATGGAGATGAGGATAGTCCACAAGATGTTGACCCATGGGAGGATTATGATACTGATCCACACACAGATACTGACCCTGACTTGTACCCGTCCAGGCCATCACCACCTGACGACAATATAGGCTACATTGAGCTTCTTAATAGGGCTGCTCATTACCATGGGTGGAGCTACATAAGGAGGCTTTGGAGGAGGATTTCTTGTTTGAGAACTTAAGCTCCACTCAGAAAACTACACATACACTACCAATGCTTAAGGGGATGCTTAAGCACGCAGATGAGGTTTTTAAAGATCCTGTGAGGGCAAGAATCATCACGCCCAGGGTTGAGAAGAAATATAAGCCAGCACCTACTGACCCTGCATACATCAAGGGTCAGCTGCCTTTAGACTCTTGTGGTTTCTAATGCTCACAATAGAGCTAACTCACAGACCACAGGTGAGGCCCCTCCTCCTGATAAGTAGTCCAAGTTAATTGATGCCGCTGGCAAAAGGGTAGCCTCACAAGCAGCTAATCACTGGCGCATCGCTAATGCTCAGGCTTTGCTAGCCAGATATGATAGGGCTCATTACGATGAGCTAGAAAAACTTATGCAATTTCTGCCTGATGAGCACAAATCTAAGGCAAATGATCTTATCCAGGAGGGCAAACTTATCACCAATACCTCCATCAAGTGCGCATTAGATGCAGCAGACACAGCAGCGCGCGCGCAGTAAACACCAGCGTACTGCTACGTAGACACGCATGGTGAGAATTTCAGGTTTCAAACCTGCGGTACAGGCCTCCAGTCTCAATCAACCTTTTGATAAGGAACACCTCTTTGGTCCAGCAGTGGACACCTCACTGGAAAAAATGAAGGACACTGAGGTCGCAAAGTCCATGGGGGCTTTACAGTTACCTGCGAGTAGGGGTTCCTTTCGGCGCTCCTTTTACAGGGGTGGCTCCAAAAATATTACCACAGAAAATCCCTCCTCTTACAAGGGCAACAACCAATCGCCCTCATCAAGAGGCTATTTTAGAGGAGGTTTTAGAGGAAACCATGGTAAGGGAAGAGGCAACTCCACACACACTTCCCCCGCAAATAACAAACAGTGACTTCCTTCCGCTACCCCCGATCATTCCCCTCCTGTAGGGGGACATCTCTCTCAATTTCTCCCGGTCTGGAACACCATCCCCTCAGACAAATGGGTTTTACAAATTATCCAATATGGTTACTGCCTGGAACTTACAAACACTCCCCCAAACATTCCTCCAAAATCACACACAATGTCACAGGAACATCTTACCCTTCTAAAAAAAGAAGTTCTCTCTCTGTTTGAGAAAGGAGCGATAGAACCAATCCCATTAAAACAACAAGGGGCTGGAGTATACTCCCTGTACTTCTTGATTCCCAAAAAGGACGGCTCTTTCAGGCCTATACTAGACCTCAGAGAACTAAATCTATACATTCAGTCGGACCACTTTCACATGGTCACACTCCAGCAAGTGCTACCGCTCCTTCAACAAGGCGACTTTCTGTCCACTCTGGACTTGAAGGACGCCTATTTCCATATTCCAATACACCCTGCTCACCGCAAATACCTCAGGTTCGTAGTAGCAGGTCAGCACTATCAGTTCAAGTTGCTCCCATTCGGAGTAACTACCGCACCCAGGGTTTTCACCAAGTGCCTGGCAGTAGTTGCAGCTCATCTTCGGAGACAACACATTCACGTCTTCCCATATTTGGACTGACTCATAAAAGCTAGCTCGCAAAAAAGCTGCCTACGTCACACTCACAAAACAGTGCAATTGCTCCACGATCTTGGATTCACAGTAAATCTGTCCAAATCCCAGCTACATCCATCCAACACACTGGTGTATCTGGGAGCCACAATAGATACAAAAAAGGCTTTGGCCTACCCCAATCTGGCCAGAATCTGCAACATGCAAACTTTACTCTGTCAGTTTCAGCCTCAACACTCATTGCCAGCTCGAGTGTTCATGCAGTTACTAGGGATGATGGCATCTTGCATTCTAATAGTCCCTTACGCAAGACTCCAGATGCGTCTCCTTCAGGAGTGCTTAGCACGTCAGTGGAACCAAACTCAGGGTCTCTTATCAGATCTAGTGTTGGTGGGCGGCCGCACCCATCGCTCTCTGCAGTGGTGGAATACACAAAACCTTTCAAAAGGGCGGCCCTTCATCGATCCGGTTCCACAGATAGTGCTAACAGCAGACGCATCGCTCACTGGTTGGGAGCTCCTCTCCAGACGCATAAAATTCAGGGCATATGGAGCCTGCAGCAAAAGCAGCTTCACATAAATCATCTAGAGCTGCTAGCGATTTTACTAGCGCTCAGTGTTTCAAGTTCATCTAGTAGGCAAAGCGGTCCTGATCCGTACAGACAACATGACAGCAATGTACTACATAGAAAAACAGGAGGGAACACACTCTCTCCAGCTGTCGCAACTAGCACAGAACATCTGGAGATGGGCCATACGTCACAAAATGTTTCTTCTTGTAGAACACCTTCCAGGAGTAAACAATCAGATTGCAGATCTGCTCTGTCGTCAAAGACAACAGATCCATGAATGGGAACTCCACCCTCAAGTTCTCCTGACTGCAGATGGTGCAGAATGCGGCTGCAAGATTGATTAGAAGTGTGCCGTTTAGACAACATATCTCTCCGCATGTCAAACAGCTCCATTGGCTGTCGGTTGTGAATCGGATAGAATTTAAAGCCTTGACAATTGCGTTCAAGGCCCAGAGAGGTAGCTGCCCCAACTACATCAAAAAACGCATCCGCCCCTATCAGCAAATGCGTTCTCTACATTCCAACTCACAGAATTTGTTGTGCGTTCCACAATTTGCGAAATCTTGCATTGGAGGCAGGGCCTTCTCAGTAGTATCTACTAGATTATGGAACTCCCTTCCTGACAGACTCCGGCTTATATCGTCTGAAGGGGAGTTCAGGAAAGCTTTAAAGACATGGCTCTTTAGCCGTGGCTAGTTTGAGTCAATTTCTGCTTTGTCTACACCCCACCTCCCATGTCTTGCTGGACTACGCTAGCGCCGGGACACCTCTGTTTGAGGTACCTGATGCGCTTTATAAATGTTGTTGTTTTGTATTGTATTATTCCAAATGTGGGGTTTTCCGGACATAGATCTCTTCGCCACAAACCTAAACGCAAAATGCCCAAGCTTCGCATCCAGACATCCACATCCATTGTCCAAGGGCAATGCACTATGGATGAATTGGTCAAAGATATTTGCCTATGCTTTTCCGCCTCTCCCACTCATTCCATTAGTGGTTCGGAAGCTCAGACAAGCTTCCCTGATATTAATCCTAGTTGCTCCCACATGGGCCCGACAACCATGGTTCACAACCCTGTTGGAGCTCTCAGTAGTTCCTCACCAAAAACTACACCTCACTCCCAATCTCATCACTCGGAGCCATGGAGAAATAAGACATCCAGATCCCAGCCATCTCAACCTTGCGATCTGGCACCTGAAATCTTAGAGTTTGGCTACCTTAATCTTCCGCCAGACTGCATGCATATTATCAAAGAGGCTAGACGTCCTACCACAAGAGCATGCTATGCAGCAAAGTGGAAGCGATTTGTAATATACTGCAATAACAATCAGATAGATCCACTGGACGCTTCAGTTCAAAACATCATTTGCTATTTACTACATCTGCAGCGTTCCAATTTGGCGTACTCTTCCATACGCTTGCACCTTGCTGCAATAGCTGCATATCTACAGAACAGACAACATCTGTCTCTTTTTAGAATGCCTGTCATTAAAGCATTTATGGAAGTACTTAAAAGAATCATTCCTCCAAGAATTCCACCTTCTCCAGTGTGGAATCTCAACATTGTCCTCACCAGGCTAATGAGTTCACCCTTTGAGCCATTGCATAAATGTGAAATACAATTTCTCACTTGGAAGGTAGCTTTCCTCATAGCTATCACAACTCTGAGGAGAGTGGGTGAGCTTCAGGCGCTAACCATAGAAGAACCATTCTTACAAATACACCAAAACAAAGTGGTTCTTCGGACCAACCCTAAATTTCTACCAAAGGCCATTTCTGCCTTTCATATCAACCAATCGGTTGAGTTGCCTGTGTTCTTCCCTCAACCAGATTCTGTGGCAGAACGTGCGTTACACACTTCAGATGTGCAAAGAGCAATTACTCCAGTATTGGAGCTTTCATAGATTCCCATGCTTGGAATCATTCCCCGTCGTCGAGATGGGAGCCTCAGTAAATATAAAACAGTAGTAAATAACCATTACAAAAGAGAAACAGGCGTAGGCCTAATCCCATTTTGTAACCAGACCATGTCTTTTTGTAAAAGTGACCAAAAAGAACCATCAACCAATCAGAGCAGCCTCACCCTCTAGAACCTTGGTGAAAGAACCTCAGCTCCTCAGATTTTCTACCGCACGTTGTGCAGAAGGGAGTCTCCTCGAGCTTTGCTCTATTTCAACTCTTTACAACTATTTTTCCTCAAATATTTTTCAACTGCTTTCTTCAGTTTTTCTTGGAGAATTCTCTGAGATGTCTGACAAGGAAAAGAAGGCTTTGTTTAAGTCTTGGGCCACTTGTGGCAAGAAGAGGCTCTATGTGGAGGATAGGCATAAGGACTGCATATATTGCCTATACCCGGACCACAAGGCTACGGAGTGCAAGATTTGCCGCACCTTCTCGACCAAGACTCTCCGGGACCGTGAGGGTCGTCTGATCACCTGGCTTCACAAGCTAAAGTCGAGAAAGGAGACGCTGTCCAGTGACAGTGAGGAGTTGTCTTCCGCCACCTCATCCAGAAGGTCAGTCAAAAGGGGTAGGGGTTCCCCTTCACCATCTCTGGGTCACCCCTCTAAGGCCTCAAAAAAGACCCCGAAGGAGTCTGAGGACCTGAGTCCTATCAAATCTCCTCACTGCGGTGAAAAGGAGAGGGAAGGACTAATATCACCACCTGCGACTGTCCCAAGCAAAGGAAAATCGTTTAAAAAGCCCTCTTCGCAATCTTCTGACAGAAGTAATCATTCGTCGTCGACGCTGCGCAAGCCCTCGTCGACGAAAGCTTCAAAATCGCAGGCGAAAGGTGCTCCAGTGTCGACGTCGTTTCCTATTCCAGTGTCGATGGGCTCGTCGACTAGCACTTCTACAGCAACGTCAACGATGGTGTCGACGAAGATCTCATCTACGGTGCCGTCGACGACTGTGGCGTCGACGAGAGTGTCAGCGACGGCCACGACAGTGACGACGACGTCAGCAGGGGTGCTGCTTATCTCGTCGACGACAGGTTCGACGACGCCCATCGTTTCGACGACTATCAGCTCGTCGACTGTGCTTCCGTCGACGCTGGTTCCAGCTACATTCTGGTCGACGGTGCTTCCGTCGACGATGTCGTCGACAACGGTTTTTTCCTCCACGTCGACGGGGCCGTCGACAGGGAAGATTTCAATTTCCATTAAAAGGAAGCAGATTTCGCCGGAGATGACGTCTCCCAGGAGGGTGCATTCTTTGCCACCTGCATTATTGTTGGAGGAGGAAGAGGACTCTGATGGTAATGACAGTCGTTTTGGCTATGCTAACAGCCCCTCTCAACTTCTGGTCAAGTGTCAGGACACTGATTCTGAGGGTGATTACTATCATGAGCAGGCGTATGAACAACAATTTCCTCGCCAGGAGAACGTTCAGCAACAGATGGTGTCTGTCCCCACCACTCTTTTAGCGGATTTGCAGGGGATGCTTCAGGACTATCGACGGAGGTTTTCTTCACATCCTCCTCATCCTCCGCAACCTTCTCTCTTGGCGCAGCCTGTGCCTGCTCCTCAAGCCACCGTGATGGTTTCACCACC
Organism: Calotriton arnoldi; assembly: GCA_963921515.1. NCBI lineage: Eukaryota > Metazoa > Chordata > Amphibia > Caudata > Salamandridae > Calotriton > Calotriton arnoldi. The sequence goes on along the minus strand of CAWUFW010008823.1, from coordinate 394,343 downwards.
TCCATCAGCTCAGCCACTTACCCAATTTCCACCGGAGGAAGTTCTTCCTCAGGCAGTTCCTCAACACCTGGATAATTCCACAGAGGAAGAAGGTGAACTTGTACAGCCGGATCATGGAGAAGAATGGGATGATTACGTGATCCCTGATCCCGCCTCTCCAGCTCCTGCCCCGGTGGATTCCCCACCTGCTGACATTGGGGGTTTTCACAAGTTAATGGAGAGGGCCTCACTCCGTTTCGAACTTCCTATGCCCTCAGTTCAGACAGTGCTTTCTCTGATTTTAAGGAGCCGAGTAAGAAGATGGTGCGCTCCATTCCTATAGTAGCTCATGTGTGGGAAGAAGGGATAAAGACCATGAAAAATCCTACCACAGTAGTTCCAGTCTTACCACGACTAGACAAGAAGTATAAAGCCCCAGACAGCCCAGCTTCTTTGACTGGTCAACCGAAGCCAGATTCGGTCATTTCCCAAGCAGCTCAGAGGAAATCGAAGAATCCTTCAGCACCTCTGACTACACCACCGGACAAGGAGGGCAGGCGCCTAGACAATGCAGGGAAACTATTTTCCTCCATGGCGAGTCTGGTGATTAGAGCGGCGAACGCATTAGCGATCCTTGGAAGATACGACCGCCAGATGTGGTGCGACCTTTCGCCTTATCTTGACCAGTTGCCCGATACTTCCAAGTCTGAGGCAAAGAAGATCCTACAAGAGGGGAAATTACATCAGCGGAGATCATCGACTGTGCGATGGACATCGCTACCACAGCTTTCCGCTCCCTGGCAGGGGCAGCTGTTCTTCGTCGACAGGGTTGGCTAAGGGCAACGTGGTTCCGGCCAGAGGTTCAGAACAAGATCCTGGACCTCCCCTTTGATGGTGAGGCATTATTCGGCAAACACATAGATGATGCCCTCCAAGACATTAAAAAGGATACTGAAACTGCTCGGTCCTTGGGGATCCTTCAATATCGGAAAGTCCCTTTCCGTGGAGCTAGAGGCAGGGGTGCTCCTTCATAAAGAGGATCCTATCAACAGCAGCGGTATTCCTCTTATGCTTCCTCATCCCAATCTTACCGTCCTTCTTACAACCAGAAGCAAGGCCAGGCATAGTCTTTCTCCAGATCGAACTCTAGGGGAAAACAGAATCGTCAGGGGCGAGCCGCCTCCAAGAGGCAATAGCGGCATCCTGGCTCTTTGCGCTGTGCCCTCCTCCTCCTCCTCCAAAACATCTGTAGGAGGCAGGGTGTCTCGTTACCTCCGCAACTGGCAACGGATTACAACAGACCGTTGGGTTCTGAACATCATTCAGAGTGGCCACACCCTGGAGTTCATGCATCTTCCACCATCCAAAGCCCCTGCCGCCACCTCCATGAAACATCTGCGTCTCCTTCGGCTCGAAGTTGATCAGCTGCTGATCAAGGGAGCAGTAGAGCCAGTCCCTCTATCCCAGAGGGGCAAGGGATTCTATTCCAGGTTTTTCCTGGTAAAAAAGAAGTTGGAGAAATGGCGTCCCATTCTCGACCTCAGGGAGCTCAACACTTATCTCACAAAGCAATCCTTTTGGATGGTGTCTCTCCAGGACATCCTGCGTCTTCTCAACACTGGAGATTTTATGGCCACTCTCGATCTCGAGGATGAGTATTTCCACATACCCATCCATCCGGCCCACAGGAGATTTCTTCGGTTTACAGTCGCCAAGAGCCATTTCCAGTTCAAAGTGCTGCCGTTTGGCCTTTGCTCAGCTTCGAGAGTCTTCTCCAAGGTGCTAGCACCGGTAGCAGCTTTCCTCAGGAAGCATCATTTCCAGGTCTTTCCCTACCTGGACGACTGGTTACTAAAGGCCCCGTCCAGGGAGGCAGCAGCAGATGCGGTCGCCACTTGCACCTGTCTCTTCTCCAATCTGGGCTTGACTCTCAACAGCACCAAGTCTTCTCTCCGCCCGTCCAAGAAGGTTCAGTTTCTTGGAGCTATTTTAAACACATCTCTCAGCAAGGTATTTCCATCTCTGGAGCGACAAAGAAATCTAATCTCCATGGCCCATCTGGTGCGAAGAAAAAAGTATCTTTCTGTTCGCCGCTACAAATCCCTGCTGGGGATGATGTCCTCCTGCATACCCTTGATACCTCACTGCAGATTGCGAATGCGCCCGCTGCAGGAGCACCTGGACTTGCAGTGGAAGCAGGTGAGCGGGTCCTTCGACGACAAGCTTCTGATCACTCAGGACATGCGCCAAGCCATTCTATGGTGGACAAGAGAAAAGCATTTGTCCCAAGGTCTATCCTTCGTAAGCACTCCAGCACCTCAGGTGGTGACTACAGATGCTTCGCTAGAGGGCTGGGGCGCAGTGTTGCAGGATCTGCAGGTCAGTGGTCGGTGGCTTCCGGAACATCGCCTCCTTCACATCAACCTCTTGGAACTAAGAGCGATTCGTCTAGCTCTTCAAGCTTTTCTTCCAAGGTTGCAAGGTTTGTCGGTTCTTGTCCGGACGGACAACACCACAGCCATGCACTACATCAACAAGGAAGGCGGCACCAGGTCCCTACCCTTGTCACAAGAAGCCCAAGCGATCTGGGAATGGGCGATCCTTCATGGAATTTCTCTGAAGGCAGAACATTTGCCAGGAGTGCTCAACGACAAAGCAGACAGGCTCAGCAGGCTGAAGTCGGTCACCCACGAGTGGGAACTGGATCAGACAACGCTGGAAGGGGTCTTTCGCCGGTGGGGCAGACCCTCCATAGACCTGTTTGCCACACCAGAAAACAGGAAATGCCAGTTTTACGCCAGCAAGCTACACCATCGAGGGTCGCTGGGGAATGCGCTTTCGATAGCCTGGTCAGGCGCATTTGTTTACGCTTTTCCCTCCATTCCGCTAATTCCCAGGTTGCTCAAGAAGATCAAAACGGAACGGTGCAAAATGATCCTGGTAGCCCCAGCCTGGCCGAGACGGTTTTGGTTCACCGAACTCCACCTTCTCTCCTTGGACCATCCTCTTCCACTACAACCGATTCCGCACCTCCTCACAATGTCTCAGGGCCAGGTATGGCACCCAGATCCTCGCTCGTTGCAGCTCTCCGCATGGCTCCTGAGCAGCGAGAATTTCTTCACTTAGATCTTCCAGAAGAGATTAAGGATGTTCTTTCGCAGGCGAGAGCTCCGTCCACTAACAAGACCTACCGCTTGAAATGGAAGCGTTTCTCCATCTGGTGTCAAGGCAAGGGTTTGGATCCTTTCTTATCGCAACCACACCAGGTCCTTCCTTATTTCCTGTCCTTGGCTAAGGCAGGTTTGGCTCATTCTTCCATTAAGGTACACTTAGCAGCGGTTTCTCGTTTTCGACGTACATCCTCTGGGCCTTCTCTTTGGTCAGCCAGAATTGTCAAACAATTTCTTAAGGGCCTCTTCAGAGTGTTCCCGCCAGTGAAGCCTCCACCGCCTACGTGGCATTTGAACTTGGTTCTTTCTCAACTTATGAGACATCCATTCGAACCCATTCATCGAGCAGATCTCAAGTTCCTCTCCTGGAAGGTGGCTTTGTTGCTAGCCCTCACTTCAGCCAGGAGAATAGGAGAATTACAGGCGCTTTCAATTCAGGAACCCTTCCTACAGTTCAAGAAAAATACCGTCATCATGAGAACTAATCCTAAGTTTATTCCTAAAGTACCTTCTTCTTTTCATCTCAACGAACCAGTGATCCTTAAAGCCTTTTTCCTCAGCCTACTTCGCCGGCTGAGAGAGCTCTTCACTCTCTGGATCTCCAAAGATGTTTGAAGTTCTACCTGGACCGAACAAAGTCCTTCCGCAAGTCTTCGCAACTTTTTGTATCATACAGCGCTCCCTGTAAGGGGTTTCCCTTTCCAAGCAGGGGATATCTCGGTGGATTGTGAGCGCTATTCGATATTGTCACGCAGCAGCGGGCAAAACCCTGGAGGGTAGTGTCCGGGCACATTCGACAAGATCTATGGCATCTTCAGCCGCCTTGTTTGCTGGTGTCCAGATCAAAGACATTTGTAGGGCTGCAACTTGGAGCAGCACTCACACTTTTACGAAGCACTACTGCCTGGATGCAACACTCGCAGACGACGCAGCGGTGGGCCAGGCAGTCCTGAGGAACCTCTTCCAATGAGTGGTGAGCTTTCCCTTGCTACCCTCCTTCCTTCTTCCTGTGCTTTATACACATTTTCTCTTGTTTCTAGATTCATTAGCTTATCATCCTACCCTTTGGGTACTAGCTGTTTATTTGTTTTTCACATCTCTGCTTTTTGCTGGTTTTAAAATGCATTTAAACAATGTTTCTCAAACAACTAATATTTTATGGAAAATGTGTATGTTTACTGCTAGCTACTCTGATTCCAAGCATGGGAATCTATGAAAGCTCCAATACTGGAGTAAGAAAACAAGTTACTTACCTGTAACTTTGGTTCTCCAGTATTGGAAGCTTTCATAGATTCCCATGCGACCCACCCTCCTCCCCTGGGAAAGCTCAGCCTCTCTCTGTGTTATTTTTCACAACGTATACGAAAATCTGAGGAGCTGAGGTTCTTTCACCAAGGTTCTAGAGGGTGAGGCTGCTCTGATTGGTTGATGGTTCTTTTTGGTCTCTTTTACAAAAAGACATGGTCTGGTTACAAAATGGGATTAGGCCTACGCCTGTTTCTCTTTTGTAATGGTTATTTACTACTGTTTTATATTTACCGAGGCTCCCATCTCGACGACTGGGAATGATTCCAAGCATGGGAATCTATGAAAGCTTCCAATACTGGAGAACCAAAGTTACAGGTAAGTAACTTGTTTTCTTCTTTACTATATAGAAAGGACTAAACCTTTCCACAAAACAACTATTTGTCGCTTTTGCTCCACCACATAAAGGCAATCCTATATCAAAAACAGGCATTGCAAGGTGGATAGTCAAGTGCATTCAAATATGCTATGCAAAAAGCAAAAAGAACACTAACAATTCCCCCTAGAGCGCACTCCACACGCAAACTAGGGGCTTCTATGGCTTTCTTAGGAAATATACCCATAGATGATATCTGCAAAGCTGCAACATGGTCTACACCTCACACATTCACAAAACATTATTGTGTAGATGTGTTAGCAAGACAGCAAGCTAGTGTGGGCCAAGCAGTTTTATTTCAGACAACTGCAACAGCTACAGGTTAGCCACCACTTTGGGAGATAACTGCTTTATAGTCTATGCACTGCGGTGGTGGAGTGAGCTAAAGAATGATGATGGATTAAACCCAGATCAGTTGACTGGGGGTGAGTGTTTGATTGGCTCAAACGTTCCGTCCATCATCCCCTTTTGTATCGCTTTGTTCGCCCTAAGTTGGCGGGGGTATGCCCAGACGTGGGTCCCTTGCTCACTTTGCCACTGGATTCAAGCAAGCCTGGCTGATGACGGCTGGAATGCCAGAAACCGGTCCTAGGATGCTTGTTTCCGGTCCAGGGAAGACATGGCTTGGCAGTTCGGGCTGGACTGTTCCCATGAGGCACAGGGTCAGACTGATTTGCATATGGCCATGTCTGAACTGCGGTGGTGGAGTGAGCTAAAGAATGATGATGGATTAAACCCAGATCAGTTGACTGGGGGTGAGTGTTTGATTGGCTCAAACGTTCCGTCCATCATCCCCTTTTGTATCGCTTTGTAGTCTATGCACAGCATGTGATCTACAGCTCACATGCCTCGAACGGAAAATGCTACTTACCCAGTATGCATCTGTTCTTGGCATGTAGACCTGTAGAGTTGCATGTGCCCACCCGCCTCCCCGGGTACCTATACCTGTTGCAGTTACATCTTACTTGGATACATATATACATGGACATCTCTTACTAACTCCATTATCAACCTTGGCTGCAAACAATCTAACAATGGAGTCGATGCCCATGCGCACTATCACCGAAAGGAGGAGTCACCTACATCTTGACTGGAAAAGACTTCTTCGAACAAAAACAAAGTGCAAACATCCGGACCCAACACTAGATGGCAGGCTATGCACAGCATGTGACTCTACAGCGCTACATGCCAAGAACAGATGCCTACTGGCTAAGTAGCATTTTCCTTTTCAGTCTCTTGCGCTTGTTTCCCAGCTTTTGAGCGCTAACTTTAATTTTGTGCCTATGTTTTGGGTTGTATGAAGCATATATTCCAAAGCACTAAATACAAACAGATGTACGTTCTCACATGCCGGTCTAGCTCCTTTGTAAAATTGTAGCAGTGAAGTCGTAGTATCAATAACAGGAAATCTGTATGCATTACTCTTGTGCGTCTCTAATCTTTTGCTTGTGCCCCTGCTGTCTTACCAGAGGCTGCTTTTATTGTATTTTGCTGATCCTTTGTACTGACAAAATGAAACTTTTTTTTTTTTTTTAGACGGATTAGTTTATAGGCCTATTTTAGAGATGTCTTTTTTTCATTTTTCTCAGCAAGGCGCAAACCTTTTAAAAAACAAAAATGTTTTGTCATTCCATTGAACCAAAAAAAGTAAATTTAGTTCTTCACATAAAACATATAGCTTACACTTAAATAGCGAATGTGCAAGGCTTTTAAGTTGCAATGTGCCTTTTACCATCAATTTCATTATCTTTAGAGAAATGTCTTGCTCGCAAGACTAGATGTTTGTGTTCAATTTAACCAAGTAAGGGGCAGCGCACAGGATTGACAATCGGATTCTAGTGCTAATTCCTTTTCTTTTTTTATTCGATCTCTAAGCCGAAACAAATGCATAAGCTATAGTACAGAGTGATGCATCTGACACAGGTTTTGTCTTGGCGACCTTATCAAGGCTGCAAATAAACACACAATAGTAAAACCCAAATGCTATAAAAGAGTATATGAAAGTCTATTGTCAACCAGATGTGACGACTTTTGCAAAGTCACCAGCCTTGCAGCAAAAAAAAAAAAGCACTTGATACAATTGACCCCGCCAATAAAAAAAAATATTAAAGTATACACCGGGAAATGTTCCTAATATGCGAGTGAACATACACTGCATGTCTATTATATCTGTGTGGAACAATAGGCAAAAAAGAGGCAGGTTGGTGGTGAGGGGAGTGGGTTAAAAAGGCTTCCATAGTAGGTTAAAAATGCTGTGATTGTAGCAACATAGATGTATGGTAGCAAGAATAAAGACATTCCAAAGCACTATTAGAGACAAGGGGGTAGACAAGGGGTAGAAAGGGGGAGAGGTAGTACAGACCAGTAATGCAGAACCGAAGAATGCTCCATATTTTGTTAGTGTGACACGATTGTAAAGTACTGGCCAAGAGACTGGGGATAGGAATAATTGCAGCGGCGCAAGGCCATGGTAGTATGCAGGAAAGAGTTCTGTAAAAAATTAAAATGTGCTTTGTATATGTAGAAAATGAAAAGAGGGAGTATAGGAGGTTGTATTCAAATTAAAACGTTGTTTTGTTCCATGTTGATGAAAGTGGAAAATCAGAGTGCAGCGTTTGGGATGCGGACAGAAAAAGGTACAGCTCATGTTCCTCAGTTTGAGGTGGCATGTGAGAGGAACGACCCAAGTCTTGGTAAAAGCGAAAGTAATTGAAGCAGTCTTTAGTAACAAACTCTAGTGTACCTGGAGAATGGATAAAGGTGTAGTTTCAGAAGAATTAATACATTTCTCAAGTGGGAAGTGTAGGAGACTGGCTCAGTATATAGTCTACACCTATGGTGAGGCCCTGTGCACTGAGTCCAGGCAACCCTTAGTGATAGTGTTTAGGTCCCTGAAATCCAAAGCTCTCAAGGGGTAGCTATGGAGAGCAGCTAAGGCTTATCCAGGAGGGGTGTAAAGCAGTTGCATGTCCCACTATAGTCGGTCAATAAGCTTTTCAGACGAGAAAGAACCACACCAGGTGAGTAGAAAAATACTTTGTAATTATTACTACACAGAAGACACTAACTTGGTGTATCTCCTACCGGACATATCAATTACACATAAGGAATACTCAGAAAACAGGTAAGAAGCATAGAAATGCACACTGGGGGGCAAAACCATATACTCAAATAGTGGAATGCGGAGTGAGTACCAAACCGTGGTTAGTATCCAAGGTTGGAGAACCCCAGGGGAAGCAAGGAACCACCCAAGGTCAGTAGCCAGGGACCCCAAGGCACCAGGGTGCAGAGTGGTTACACCGGGTCAGACATCCATAGGACAACACAAGAGGTTGCGGTTGAAAAATTAAGAGTTCCAGGACCCTTCCCTGAGGAGCCACTTGGATCAAGGAAGGTTGGAGAGTCACCGCACCCGTGGATATCCAGAAGATACGGATACCCGCACCATGGAGCCCGGGTGCATAGGGGTGAAGTGATGTCGGAAACCTCCGTAGACGCCATTGAGGAGTTGTGGAAATACAGGAGTTAGTCTCGTGGACCAGGCCGGTGGAACTAGAATGAAGAATCCAGATGAGTAAAACCTGAAAGCAGAGGGGACAGAGTCCCAAGCGACCCGGAGGTGACCAGGAGCACAATACCAGCCCTGGTTGAAGGTTCGTGGTGTAGCACCGAGTAGAAGCAGCAGCAGCTGTGCGGACCAGGTGACGTTTTAGAAGCCCAGGAGCCTTTCACGAGCTGTCCCACGCCGGTCGAGTGCAGGAAGGTTAGTGGCTGGCAGGACCACCAACAAGCCTTGTCAAACACAAACAACCGCGGTAGAAGATGCTTGGTTGCAGACCAGCAAGGTCTGTGAGACTAACCCGGCATGGGTAAGTCGGGTCGGCACTCAGCACGCAGTAGAGCCAGCAGGAATCGATGGAGCCCCCCTCAAGGACCCCCTGACTGCAGGCACAGGAGGTCGCAAGGAATCCCTAGCAGCACACAGGAGAAGAAGGCCTACGATGCAGAGGATGCAGGCAGGACGATGAGCTTGCGGCTGTGTAGTGCTGCTAGGCAGGGGCTACTTGTTGCTTGAAGATCTTCGGTGAAGAGAGACAAGCCTTGATGACAACATGCAGAGGCGTTTCACAGGGAGGCGGTCAGTGTTGGCTGAAGAGGGATTACAGTCTCCCAACTTTGAGGAAAGACTGGTCAGGCCTCTGGAGTACCAACAACCCACCACTTGTTGCAGAGCAGGGTGATTTATGTGGGACAACCGGATCAGCAAACCGGTCATCGAGGTGTTTGCAGGTGCAGGGAAGTGACTCCTTCACTTCAAGGGAGATTCCTTCAGACTAGTATGCAGGCTGAGTCCTTGGTGACTCGGAGGATGCACAGTCACAGAGTTGCAGATCTTTGGAAAAGCACAGAGGACGAAGATGCAGCAGGATTTTTCCTACTGGGAGCAGTCTTGTTGTAGGTCCTGGCTTGACAGCAGAGTTCAAGTATCCACCAGTAGAAGAGTCTTTGAACAATCTTCAGGCAGTCGGTTCCAGAGATTTTGTTGGGACGAATCTAGGGACCTGTAGGAAAGTGGCTCTGTATATACTGTACCCAAGTAAGGTTCAGGGTGTACAGAGTCCACAGTCCCCAGAGGGTTGACAGAGGCTAAAGTTAGATATAACCTTACTCTCCAAAGTGGTAGCTTGGTCGAGCAGTAAGGCAGTATCAGAGGACAGTGTAAAGCATTTGTTGTACACACTCAGTCAGCAAATGAAGCCACACACTCAAGAACTGAACTCTAGGCCAATGGTTTGTATATAAAAAAATATATGCTTGTTTTATTTTAGAACCAACAATAGGATCAAAATATACTTTCTCAGTATGAGATGCTTTGGTTATTCACCTTACAGATAGGCAGTAGACTTTTTTGATAGTGGTTATCACAATTGGTGCAAGAGGCAACACAGGGTCAAATTCAATGCAACATTGAGCTCAATGGAAAATTATGCTTAATTACAATTGATTACTTTGCAGAGCACTTTTCTAACCACAGGACTGGATCCTGGATTCAGTCCTGGGACACTTCCTGTAAACAGGTAAGAAAAAGCGTTTTGGTTATTGTAGTGATTTTTGAAGAATATTACTATATTTCAAAAGCTGACACTTAGAAACTTTTCTGGGTAAAATTACCAATGTTATCCTATGAAAGGAAATACAGTGTGCAAGCAAAGTATGTTTACGTTACTTTTGTAATCCAGTGCTGGACTCCTAGGTTCAGCACTGGGACATTTACTTAAAACAGGTAAGTAATTACGTTTTTGTAGTTTGTTCGATTTTTAAAGAATATTTGTAAAATACAGAAATCGACACTTAGAAGAAATTTCACAGAAAACCAGTCAATGGATCCCTATGAAAGAAAAGTGAGTTAACGGTAAGTAACGTTGCGATTACTTTTAGGGCCAGTGTTGGGCACTCGGGTCCAGCACTGAGGCCCCTCCTAATACTAGGTGAGTATTTTCGTTTTCGTGACTCGGTTGATTTTTGGTGAATATTCTAAAGTTTCAGAACTCCACACTTAGAAGAAATTTCGCAGAAAACCAGTCAATGGAACCCTATGGAAGAAAAGTGAGTTATCGGATTTCGGGTAAGTACTTGACTGGCAGGGTTAAGGTTCTGGGTAAGACTCAGGGGTCCCCAGGATCAGGTAAGTACAGTTTTTACACCCTCAGCGGCACAGGGGCGGCCGGGTGCAGAGTGAGAAGGCCCAATGTTATCCTATGGCAGGCGGGGGGCCCCGGGTTGGTGGCTGCTGGCAAGCAGGCCACGCGACTGTGGGAGCTGGGCTCCTGGTCACTTGCTCAGGGCAAGTAGGGAAGTAGGTTAGGATAGAGGTTGCACTTCCAGGGGCACTCGGGCGGCTGGGTGCAGGGTGCTTTTGAGCCGTCGGGCGCTCAATGTTAAACAATAGCGGTCGTGAAAGGTGAAGAAAGGCTGCAGGCTCGGGGACGGTGATTCTTCAGGGATGACCAACACTTCAGGAGGTAAGTTGGGGTCTTGGAGGATAGGTAGACACCCAGGAGTTGGGCACAGGGGGCCGTGGGGCGCCGGGTGCAGGGGTGTCTTTGAGGTCGGGAAATCTTACCCCCTGCTGGTCGCGGTTGGAGGGGTCCCTTGTCCTGAGGCTGCAGGCGTCGTCTGGGTCGTCGAGGAGGGTCCTTGGCCACTGGATTCCAGGTCAGAATCGCCGGGGGACGTCCTCGAGGTCTTTGGTCACTCAGGCACAGGCTGGACTCGGCGGGTGCAGAGTGTGCAGGTTTCGCGGCTCCGTGCCAGGGCCGGGTCTTTGGTAGGTTTTCTTTTGAGCAGTACCACTGCTCGTGGGAGTCCCTGGGTCGAAGGCTGTAGCACAGAAGTCAGGTCCTCCGGGGTTTGTGAGGTTGCTGAGGCCGGGATTCCGCAGGAGCAGGTTCGGAGGTCGACAGGCCGGTAGGGCTGGGGCCAAGTCAGTTGTTGTCGCCTCCTTTTAGCAGCTGCACGGCTGGTCTTCTTGCTTCGTCTTCTCTTCTTGTTTTCGGATTTGGGAACTCCCGAAGGAAGGTTCAGGGAGCCCCTAAATACTAAATTTAGGGGTGGTTACAGGTAGGTAAGGGCAGGGACCAATGGGTCCCTTCCCTGGGGTGGGTACACCCCCTATTCTGTTCCTCTCCAGTGGGAGGGGGCAGGAGCCTGTCCCTGGTTGGCCAGGTCCCCCATCCTCAAGATGGCGGGGACTCGAGTTTGTGCTTCACCTCGCCTCCCCACCTTAGGGGTGGAGTTGGCAGAGGTGGGCACAACCCATTTCCTGCTTCTGGTTTTCCCGCCGGTTCTCCCGCCAGGAGTGGGGGTAGGACCAGTGGGGACCAGTTTGCTGGAAGCAGCAAATGGTCTGGGGAAACTCCAAAGGCGGCAGGCCTTTGAAGCTCCCCTGCCCATCCTGGGGAGGAGGCTTTGGCACCTCGTCCCGGGATGTGCATTGTTTCAGGCCCCTGAGAGCAGAGGCTCTCGACCCAGGGGTCCAGAAACATGTCTGGTGGTGGCAGCCTGGGCAGCCACTCAGTCCGGACACTGGAGGTCGGGTTGGTTTCAGGGGGCATCTCTAAGATGCCCTCTGGAGTGCGTTTACATTAAATCCCACACTGGCATCAGTGGGGGTTTAATGTGCTGAGAAGTTTGATACCAAACTTCTTAGTCTTCAGTGGGGCCATTATGGTGCTGTGGAGTTCGTAATGACAGACTCCCAGCACCATATACTCTTAATGGCAGCACTGCACTTACAATGCCCAAGAATGGACTTGGGCACTGTAGGGGCACAGGGCTCATGCCTCTATGCCCTCACCACTGGCATAGTGCACCCAGCTAGAGGGGTGGCTGACCTAGGCCAGGGCAGTGGCTTGTAGGCATGGCACACAGGGATGTGAGCCATGTCGACTCTTCACTTTTGTTCTGCACCAAGACACGCAGCCTGCAAAGGCAGTGTGTGTGTGTAAAGGTGCCGGGTCCCTAAGGGTGGCACAACAAGTGCTGCAGCCCTTAGGGGCCTTCCCTGGTCACAGTGCCCGGGGTACCCATGGTACCATTTACCAGGGGCTGACCTGTGGCCAGGGATGTCAATTGGGTGTAGGTATCAATGCAATTTTAGGGAAGGAACACAGGCCCTGGGTACCTGGTTGGCAGGAGCCCAGGGCACACTCAGTCAAAGTACATCAGCCATTCAGCAAAAAGTGGGGGCATACCATGTAAGAAAGATGGCACTTTCTCACACAACTCCCCCAAACGAAAGATGATGAGACTAACCTTGCCCTATGGAGTCTTCATTGTCTAAGTGGAAGAACCTGGAAAGGCCATCTGCATTGGCATGGGCAGTGCCAGGTCTGTGTTCCACTTCAAAGTCCATTCCCTGTAGGGAGATGGACCACCTCAACAGTTTTGGGTTTTCTCCTTTCATTTGCATTAGCCACCTGAGAGGTCTGTGGTCAGTTTGAACTAGGAAGTGAGTTCCAAACAGGTAGGGCCTCAGCTTCTTCAGGGACCAGACCACAGCAAAGGCCTCCCTCTCAATGGCACTCCAACGCTGCTCCCTGGGGAGAAGCCTTCTGCTTATAAAAGCAACAGGTTGGTCTTGGCCTTCATCATTGGTCTGGGATAGGACCGCTCCTATCCCTAGCTCAGAGGCATCAGTCTGCACAATGAACTGCTTGGCATAATCTGGTGCTTTTAGAATTGGTGCTGAGCACATTGCTTCTTTCAGTGTGTCAAAAGCCTTTTGGCAACAGACTGTCCAGTTTACTTTCTTTGGCATCTTCTTGGAGGTGAGTTCTGTGAGGGGAGTCACAATGGACCCATATCCCTTCACAAACCTCCTGTAGTACCCAGTCAAGCCAAGGAATGCCCTGACTTGGGTCTGAGTTGTTGGAGCTACCCAGTCCAGGATAGCCTGGATCTTGGGCTGTAAGGGTTGTACCTGGCCTCCACCAACCAGGTGGCCCAAGTACACCACAGTGCCCTGCCCTATCTGGCATTTGGATGCCTTGATAGTTAGGCCTGCAGTTTGCAGGGCCTTTAAAACCTTCCCAAGGTGGACCAGGTGATCCTGCCAGGTGGAACTGAAGACAGCAATATCATCAAGATAAGCTGCACTAAAGGACTCCAACCCAGCAAGGACTTGATTCACCAACCTCTGGAAGGTGGCAGGGGCATTCTTTAAACCAAAGGGCATAACAGTGAACTGAAAATGCCCATCAGGTGTGGAGAATGCTGTTTTCTGTTTGGCTCCTGGGGCCATGCCAATCTGCCAGTACCCTGCAGTTAAGTCAAAGGTACTCAGGTATTTGGCTGCACCCAATCTGTCTATCAGTTCATCAGCTCTTGGGATAGGGTGTGCATCTGTCTTGGTGACAGAGTTGAGACCCCTATAGTCCACACAAAACCTCATCTCTCTCTTTTCACCCTTTTGATGAGGTTTGGGGACCAGAACCACTGGGCTAGCCCAGGGGCTCTCAGAGGGCTCAATAACCCCTAGCTCCAGCATCTTGCTGACTTCAGCTCTGATGCTTTCCTTAACTTGGTCTGACTGACGATAGATCTTGTTTTTGACAGGTGCACTGTCACCAGTGTCCACATCATGGGTACACCAGTTTGTCAGACCAGGGGTCAAGGAAAAGAGCCCAGCATACTGCTGCAAGACTTGCTTGCAGTCAGTCTGCTGTTGGGCAGTGAGGGTGTCTGAAAAGACAACTCCATCTACTGACCCATCTTTTGGGCTGTGGGAGAGGAGATCAGGGAGAGGTTCACTCTCAGCTTCCTGTTCCTCATCTGTCACCATCAGCATGGTGATGTCAGCCCTGTCATTGTAGAGTTTTAGGCGGTTCACATGGATAACCCTTTTGGGTGTCCTGCTGGTGCCCAGGTCAACCAGGTAGGTGACCTCACTCTTTTCTCTAGGATAGGGTAAGGGCCACTCCATCTGTCCTGGAGGGCCCTTGGTGCCACTGGCTCCAAAACCCATACCTGTTGCCCAGGTTGGAATTCAACCAGTGCAGCTTTTTGGTCATACCAGTGCTTCTGAAGCTCCTGGCTGGCCTCAAGGTTCTTGGATGCCTTTTCCATGTACTCAGCCATTCTGGACCTTAGGCCAAGCACATAGTCCACTATATCTTGTTTGGGTTCTTGGAGAGGTCTCTCCCAGCCCTCCTTTACAAGACAGAGTGGTCCCCTCACAGGATGGCCAAACAGAAGTTCAAAGGGTGAGAAACCTACCCCCTTCTGTGGCACTTCTCTGTAAGCGAAAAGCAGGCATGGTAGTAGGACATCCCATCTCCTTTTGAGTTTTTCAGGGAGCCCCATGATCATGCCTTTCAATGTCTTGTTGAACCTCTCAACAAGGCCATTGGTTTGTGGATGGTAGGGTGTAGTAAACTTGTACTGCACCCCACACTCCTTCCACATGTGGGTCAGGTAAGCAGACATGAAGTTGGAACCTCTGTCTGAAACCACCTCCTTAGGAAACCCTACCCTGATGAAGACACCAATGAGGGCTTTGGCTACTGCAGGAGCTGTAGTAGTCCTAAGGGGAATAGCCTCAGGATACCTAGTGGCATGATCCACTACCACCAGAATGAATTTGTTCCCTGAGGCTGTGGGAGGTTCCAGTGGACCCACTATGTCCACACCTACCCTTTCAAAGGGAACCCCCACCACAGGTAGTGGTATCAGGGGGCCTTTGGATGGCCACCTGTCTTGCCACTGGCTTGACAGGTAACACAGGAGCTGACAAACTCCTTCACCTTTTGGTGCATCTGGGGCCAGTAGAAGTGGCTAACTAGCCTTTCCCAAGTTTTGGTTTGGCCCAGATGTCCAGCTAGGGGATGTCATGAGCCAAAGTTAGGAGGAACTCCCTGTACTTCTGGGGCACTACCACTCTCCTGGTGGTTCCAGGGTTGGGGTCTTTGCCTCAGTGTACAGTAATCCCTCTTCCCAATAGACTCTGTGGGTACCACTGACATCTCCCTTGGCTTCTGAAACAGCTTGCTGCCTCAGGCTTTCAAGAGTGGGACAGTCTTGCTGTCCCTGGCACAGCTCTTCCCTAGAGGGTCCCCCTGGGCCCAAGAGTTCAACCTGGTAAGGGTCAAGCTCTAGGGGCTCAGTTCCCTCTGGGGCTTCCAGGTTCTCTCCCTGAGGAGAGGGGTCCTGCTCTTGTGACTGTGTAGAAGCTGGTCCGCCAGTCTTCTTTCCTTTTCTCTTGGTAGGCTGGGCCATCATTTCAGGCTCCAACACTATTTCCTCACCCTGCCTTTTGCTCTGTGCTCTTGTTTTTACACACACCAATTCAGGGATGCCCAGCATGGCTGCATGGGCCTTTAACTCCACCTCTGCCCAGGCTGAGGTTTCCAGATCATTTCCTAGCAGACATGCAGCTGGTAACTTCGGAGAGACCACTACCTGCTTCAGGCCAGTACCCCCCCCAAGCCTAATGTCACCATGGCCATGGGATGACTAGTGGTGACACTGTCAGCATTGGTGACTGGGTAAGTTTTCCCAATCAAGTATTGCTCAGGGGAAACCAGTGTGTCCCTCACCATAGTGACACTGGCACCTGTATCCCTCAGAGCCTCTACTCTAGTTCCATTCACCCAGGGGTATTGCAAATACTTCTTTAAGTTGGGTGGCCACACAGCTACAGTGGCAAATTCCACTTCCCCTAGGGAGACCAGACTTGCCTCAGTGTGTTCCCAGATTTGCTCAGGGTACACTTCTGATCCCATCTGTAAACTTGCTGCCCCAGGAGTAGCTGTACTGGGTGCCTTAGGGGCTTGGTTGTGGGGGCAAGTTTTGTCTACAGTGAGGTGTCCTGACTTCTTACAGTTATTACACCAGGCCTTCAAGGGATCAAAGTTCTTCCCCCTATAGGGTTGAGGCACATAGGGAGTAGTTTGGGACCCACCCCCTGAACAGGTTTTTGGGGCCCTTTGGAAGACTCAGACTTTTTATCTTGGGGATTCTCACCACCTTTCCCCTGGGGGTTTGGTGACCACCTTCTTTTGGTCACCCCCAGTGGTTGTCCTTGTCACCCTAGTCTTGACCCAGTGGTCTGCCTTCTTTCCCAATTCTTGGGGAGAAATTAGACCTAGGTCTACCAAATGCTGATGCAACTTTTCATTTGTGCAATTACTTAGTATGTGTTCCTTCATAAACAAATTGTAAAGTCCAGAAAAATCATGCACATTATGTCCAGCTAACCAGCCATCCAGTGTCTTTACTGAGTAGTCCACGAAGTCAATCCAGGACTGGGTCTGGGTTTTGTGAGCCCCCTGAATCTAATTCTATACTCCTCAGTAGTGAGCCCAAATCCCTCAATCAGAGTACTCTTCATGAGGTCATAGGACCCTGCATCTGGCCCAGAGAGGGTCAGAAGCCTGTCTCTGCAGTTACCAGAGAACAGTTCCCACAGGAGTGCCCCCACAGAGGTTTCTTTACTCTTCTTATTTCACAAGCCCTCTCAAAGGCTGTGAACCATTTGGTGATGTCATCACCTTCCTCAAACTTAGGGACAATCCCTTTGGGGATTTTAGGTTCAGAAGTTTCCTCCCTATCCTTATTTTTAGTATTGCTGCCACCATTGATGGGTGCTAAACCCATCTCCTGTCTTTCCTTCTCTAGAGCCAGGAGTCTGGTCTCTAGGTCCAGTCGTTTGGCCAACCTTGCTAACAAGTTGTCCTCCTCACTGAGGGTATCCTCAGTGTCCTCTCTGGGACCAGGACCACCTAGGTGGCCCCTAGGTCCCCAGAGGTCTATTCTTGGAGTTAAGGGTGCAGGGACCCTATCTTCCCTAGGAAGTGATGGAGGTGGGTTACCATCCCCATCCTCCTCATTCCTTTCCTCCTCTGTTGGGTCATCACCATGCTCAGAGGGGTGGGCTTTAGCATACTCAGCCAGGAGCTCCTGGAGCCCTTGTTTGGTTGGATGCTGGCCCATTGGTATATCTTTAAGTTTGCATAAGGACCTTATCTCTTTGAAAGACAAATGAAGATAAGGGGTGAGGTCGAGCTCCTCAACCAGTTCCTGTATGTCATTATTATCTTCACTAGTAGCTGGGTTCTTGTCTTGAGACATTTTTTTAAAAAAAATTCTAACCCCTCTAACCTTGGCTATAGTGACTTTTTATTTTCTAAGATGCTACAGGGACTTAAGCAAGGCCCTAACAAGACTTTTAGTAATTTGGTAAAAAAAATGCCAATTAAAAAAATCAGAATTCTAAAGGCAATTTAAGAGTTCTGTCGTGTGATCAGATGGTAACCAAGTAGTCCAACAAATGCAAGTTTGTATCCCACCGCTGCCACCAATGTAGGAAAGTGGCTCTGTATATACTGTACCCAAGTAAGGTTCAGGGTGTACAGAGTCCACAGTCCCCAGAGGGTTGACAGAGGCTAAAGTTAGATATAACCTTACTCTCCAAAGTGGTAGCTTGGTCGAGCAGTAAGGCAGTATCAGAGGACAGTGTAAAGCATTTGTTGTACACACTCAGTCAGCAAATGAAGCCACACACTCAAGAACTGAACTCTAGGCCAATGGTTTGTATATAAAAAATATATGCTTGTTTTATTTTAGAACCAACAATAGGATCAAAATATACTTTCTCAGTATGAGATGCTTTGGTTATTCACCTTACAGATAGGCAGTAGACTTTTTTGATAGTGGTTATCACAATTGGTGCAAGAGGCAACACAGGGTCAAATTCAATGCAACATTGAGCTCAATGGAAAATTATGCTTAATTACAATTGATTACTTTGCAGAGCACTTTTCTAACCACAGGACTGGATCCTGGATTCAGTCCTGGGACACTTCCTGTAAACAGGTAAGAAAAAGCGTTTTGGTTATTGTAGTGATTTTTGAAGAATATTACTATATTTCAAAAGCTGACACTTAGAAACTTTTCTGGGTAAAATTACCAATGTTATCCTATGAAAGGAAATACAGTGTGCAAGCAAAGTATGTTTACGTTACTTTTGTAATCCAGTGCTGGACTCCTAGGTTCAGCACTGGGACATTTACTTAAAACAGGTAAGTAATTACGTTTTTGTAGTTTGTTCGATTTTTAAAGAATATTTGTAAAATACAGAAATCGACACTTAGAAGAAATTTCACAGAAAACCAGTCAATGGATCCCTATGAAAGAAAAGTGAGTTAACGGTAAGTAACGTTGCGATTACTTTTAGGGCCAGTGTTGGGCACTCGGGTCCAGCACTGAGGCCCCTCCTAATACTAGGTGAGTATTTTCGTTTTCGTGACTCGGTTGATTTTTGGTGAATATTCTAAAGTTTCAGAACTCCACACTTAGAAGAAATTTCGCAGAAAACCAGTCAATGGAACCCTATGGAAGAAAAGTGAGTTATCGGATTTCGGGTAAGTACTTGACTGGCAGGGTTAAGGTTCTGGGTAAGACTCAGGGGTCCCCCAGGATCAGGTAAGTACAGTTTTTACACCCTCAGCGGCACAGGGGCGGCCGGGTGCAGAGTGAGAAGGCCCAATGTTATCCTATGGCAGGCGGGGGCCCCGGGTTGGTGGCTGCTGGCAAGCAGGCCACGCGACTGTGGGAGCTGGGCTTCTGGTCACTTGCTCAGGGCAAGTAGGGAAGTAGGTTAGGATAGAGGTTGCACTTCCAGGGGCACTCGGGCGGCTGGGTGCAGGGTGCTTTTGAGCCGTCGGGCGCTCAATGTTAAACAATAGCGGTCGTGAAAGGTGAAGAAAGGCTGCAGGCTCGGGGACGGTGATTCTTCAGGGACGACCAACACTTCAGGAGGTAAGTTGGGGTCTTGGAGGATAGGTAGACACCCAGGAGTTGGGCACAGGGGGCCGTGGGGCGCCGGGTGCAGGGGTGTCTTTTGAGGTCGGGAAATCTTACCCCCTGCTGGTCGCGGTTGGAGGGGTCCCTTGTCCTGAGGCTGCAGGCGTCGTCTGGGTCGTCGAGGAGGGTCCTTGGCCACTGGATTCCAGGTCAGAATCGCCGGGGGACGTCCTCGAGGTCTTTGGTCACTCAGGCACAGGCTGGACTCGGCGGGTGCAGAGTGTGCAGGTTTCGCGGCTCCGTGCCAGGGCCGGGTCTTTGGTAGGTTTTCTTTTGAGCAGTACCACTGCTCGTGGGAGTCCCTGGGTCGAAGGCTGTAGCACAGAAGTCAGGTCCTCCGGGGTTTGTGAGGTTGCTGAGGCCGGGATTCCGCAGGAGCAGGTTCGGAGGTCGACAGGCCGGTAGGGCTGGGGCCAAGTCAGTTGTTGTCGCCTCCTTTTTAGCAGCTGCACGGCTGGTCTTCTTGCTTCGTCTTCTCTTCTTGTTTTCGGATTTGGGAACTCCCGAAGGAAGGTTCAGGGAGCCCCTAAATACTAAATTTAGGGGTGGTTACAGGTAGGTAAGGGCAGGGACCAATGGGTCCCTTCCCTGGGGTGGGTACACCCCTATTCTGTTCCTCTCCAGTGGGAGGGGGCAGGAGCCTGTCCCTGGTTGGCCAGGTCCCCCATCCTCAAGATGGCGGGGACTCGAGTTTGTGCTTCACCTCGCCTCCCCCACCTTAGGGGTGGAGTTGGCAGAGGTGGGCACAACCCATTTCCTGCTTCTGGTTTTCCCGCCGGTTCTCCCGCCAGGAGTGGGGGTAGGACCAGTGGGGACCAGTTTGCTGGAAGCAGCAAATGGTCTGGGGAAACTCCAAAGGCGGCAGGCCTTTGAAGCTCCCCTGCCCATCCTGGGGGAGGAGGCTTTGGCACCTCGTCCCGGGATGTGCATTGTTTCAGGCCCCTGAGAGCAGAGGCTCTCGACCCAGGGGTCCAGAAACATGTCTGGTGGTGGCAGCCTGGGCAGCCACTCAGTCCGGACACTGGAGGTCGGGTTGGTTTCAGGGGGCATCTCTAAGATGCCCTCTGAGTGCGTTTTACATTAAATCCCACACTGGCATCAGTGGGGGTTTAATGTGCTGAGAAGTTTGATACCAAACTTCTTAGTCTTCAGTGGGGCCATTATGGTGCTGTGGAGTTCGTAATGACAGACTCCCAGCACCATATACTCTTAATGGCAGCACTGCACTTACAATGCCCAAGAATGGACTTGGGCACTGTAGGGGCACAGGGCTCATGCCTCTATGCCCTCACCACTGGCATAGTGCACCCAGCTAGAGGGGTGGCTGACCTAGGCCAGGGCAGTGGCTTGTAGGCATGGCACACAGGGATGTGAGCCATGTCGACTCTTCACTTTTGTTCTGCACCAAGACACGCAGCCTGCAAAGGCAGTGTGTGTGTGAAAGGTGCCGGGTCCCTAAGGGTGGCACAACAAGTGCTGCAGCCCTTAGGGGCCTTCCCTGGTCACAGTGCCCGGGGTACCCATGGTACCATTTACCAGGGGCTGACCTGTGGCCAGGGATGTCAATTGGGTGTAGGTATCAATGCAATTTTAGGGAAGGAACACAGGCCCTGGGTACCTGGTTGGCAGGAGCCCAGGGCACACTCAGTCAAAGTACATCAGCCATTCAGCAAAAAGTGGGGGCATACCATGTAAGAAAGATGGCACTTTCTCACAGGACCCACCCTCAGGGGAGCCCTTAAGTAACCCCAAAAAGGGGAAGGACCGCTTCTCTGGTGACCAACCTATCAGAGGGGGTCAGGGATGCTACTCGGATGTCCTAGCCAGTCGGATGCTCCCAGGGGCCAAGATTCAACATGGCAGAATCAAGCGGCCACCTGGAGGAGTTCTGGGGCACCGCCCTAGGGAGAAGCTGGACAGGGTGGTGGTCACTCCCCTATCCTTTCTGTAGTTTCATGCGAGAGCTAAGGGCTCCTGAACTGAGCTAAACTAGTTTATGCATGGAAGGCACCAAATGTGACCTTCAATACAGTCTGGTGGCGTTCAGAAGCGCCCCCACCCTACCTAATTCTAAAGGAGAGGTGGTCACACCTCTCCTTCGTAGGAAATCCTTTGTTCAGCTTCCCCTGCCCGAGTGAAGCTCATTACCAGGGGGGCAGAACACTGTCTAGGGTCAGCAGCAGCACGGACTGGCAGTCAGACCTTGTAAGGCTACATAGGTAGGTAATGGGGGGGCTCTAAGGAGCCCCCCAGTACTTGATATCATGCAACTAACACTGGAATCGGTGTAGTTGCATGATTCCAGCATGTTTGATATCAAACATAACCAGGTTCAGGGCATCCATTATGTAGTTAGACATCTCGACTTGCCAGTGTCCCCATTCATACCTTAATGGCTGTTCCGCATTTACAAAGTACAGAAAATGGAGTTTGAGTTTGTAAGGGCATCTCTGCTCGAGCAGGGGTGCCCACACACTTAGAACCATGAACCCTGTCCTTGGACCTTAGGGGTGACTTATAGGTTTAAGTGCAGTGACCTGGATATAAGGGAAACCTTATATCTGAAGTGAAGGGTGCCTGCACCCCGCCACGCAGACTGCAATGGCAGCTCTGCAGACAGTTTGTATAGGCTGCTATGGGTGGCACTATGTGCTGCAGCCCATAGGAGACCCCTGGTATACCAATGCCCTGGGTATCTCAGTACCATATACTAAGGACTTATAATGTTACCCCAGTATGCCAATTGTGGGGTATACACCGTACTTACCAGAAAATTTAGAGGAGAGAGCACAGTCACTGGGGTCCTGGTTCGCATGATCCCAGTGAACTACAGTCAAAACACACTGACACCAGGCAAAAAATGAGGGTATCTATGCAAGAAAGATCCTACTTTCCTACAGTACGAAGCAAATGTAAGGAACTTGGCAATGATGCTCTCCAATCAAGGTGAAAAAAGGGGCGGTGACGTGCTCTGTCCCGGCATCTTAATCAAGGGCAGTTCTTGAAATCTTGGAGGGACTTGGTACAAGTTCACACTGAACGCAGGGTCAGACTGGGACAGAAAATAGGGTTGGACACCAACATTAAAGTGGTCTCATTAGCAAATCAAACAATACATAAAAAAAAAAAGACCCCATATTTGCACATTGAAGCAGTTTTGAACTTATAAAGGCATGCTGTGCAGGTGTATCTGAAAGAGACACGTTAGTGATAGATTCCTTACCTTAGAATATCCCCAGGCGTCAGACTGGATCCGGAAAGTTTTTCGTCAGCAGTACCCCTGCGCGTCGGTAGGTGGCGTCGTGCGACTCCGCCTTCGTCGCTGGCGTCGTAAGCGCCGAGATGACGTCACGGAGACTACTTGGGCGCCACCCATGCGCGCTGACGTCAGTTTTCTTTTTCCGCGCCAGCAAGCGCAGATCCGGTTAGAGCACGTACCTTAGTCACTTTTTGACTAGTTGTTTTTAGGACTTTTGTCTCTACTTTTCTAATCTTGACTCCTGGTGCCACGTAGGGATGCCTCGGTTTAAATCCTGCGGGGCCTGCCGCCGTACGATGTCGGTGGCTGACCCCCATGGCGTCTGTTTCTACTGTCTGGAGCGCGGTCATGTTCCGACTGTCTGGCCATGGCTCCGAAGGCTTTGCGGGAGCGGTGCTGGATACCGACAGTCGTCGCCGCGCCGTTCCAGGTCCAGGGGTCGCTCGAGGGATCGACCGCGAAGCCATCATCATCATCGCTCCTCGGGGTCCACGTCTTCACCCTCGGAATCGGGTAAGAGACGTCACAAGTAAGTCGAAGCGCGTACACTCTCCGACCTCCTCCCGTCGGTCTCCGGACGCGGACGAGGGGGCCAGGGGTCCGTCCCCCACGGCTCCGTTGGAGCCTGAGAGTCCCGCGGCCTACCCGCCCTACCCGGGTCCGTTGGAGGCTCCGGCCCAGGTGCAAGAGTTTCTTGCCGCCATGGGCTGCCTTTTCAGGCCTAGGGCTCCCGCCGGCGCGCCTTCGGGCCCCGCGGTCCCTATTGAGGGCTCTTGCTTGCCACCGGCTCCGCCGCTGGCGTCGTCGTCGACTCCGGCGCCGCAAGGTCCTCCGCCGGCTGCTCTGGCCCCGGCGCCACAAGGTCCTCCGCCAGCGGCTCCGGCGCCCCCTGGCTTCCGTCGTCCCACCTCCTAATTGGGACATGGAGCCGGATCGGCGCCGTTCCTGGCGCCGTTGGAGCGGAGGACTCCGAGGATGCAGGTGGCCTTGACCTCTCCTTTGAGCCTAGGTTTGTGTCTCCTCCCACTGTCATGGGGGAAGGCGCCACATACACTGTGGTGCTCCGTAGAGCAGCTGAGGCTCTTGACCTGCCTACTGTTACCCTCAAAACTAGCCTCCTTACTGAAGTGCTTCAGCCGGCGGCAAGTTCCACAGAACCTCTGCTTCCGTTCAATGAGGCCTTGACGGATGTTTTGATGGGCACCTGGTCTAGGCCAGCCACAGGGGTTCCTGTGGATAAAAACGTGGCCAGGCGTCACCGCCCGCCCCGGGTGACCCTGCCCTTTTGACAACTTATCCGACACCGGAGAGCCTGGTCATTCAGGCCTCCACTTCCCAAACTGCATTCCCTGCCGCTCCGCCAACTATGGAATTGAAAATGCTGGAGCAGTGTGGCAAAAAGTTGTTTCCCTCTGCTGGCCTGAGGCTGCGGTTAGTAAACACTGCATGCCTCTTGGGCCGCTATTCTCACGCTGTGTGGGACACGGTGGCGCAAACTCTGCCCCACTGCCCGGAGAAGGTTCGGGCTGTACTTTCCCAGGCTGTTGCGGAGGGGAAGGATGCCGCGAAGTTCGCCTTTCGGTGTGGGTTGGCGTTCAACCAGAGGCCTGCGCACAACAAAGCCTCAGCGCAGCCGCAGGCATGGTGGCCGCCGTGGCGGCCCAGGGGCCTAGTCCGAGCTTTCGGGTGCACCTCACGCCGGTGGGCAGCAGGATTGAACATCTCCTTCCCCACTGGCGCTCTGTCACTTAGGACAGGTGGGTGCTGCAAATCGTCCGAAGGGGTTACTCCCTCCCCGTCTGTCCCCCCCGGCCATGCCACCTCAGTTCCACCGCATGTCGGGGGATCACTTGGCACTTCTCCGTCAGGACGTCACAGCCCTCTTGGCCCAGGGGGCCATCGAGCGCGTTCCTGGGCCAGAAGTAGGACATGGTTGTCATTCCCACTACTTTCTGGTCCCCAAAATGGTAAAGGGGGGCCTGCGCCCCATCTTGGACCTCAGGAACGTCCATCGTTTCCTCCGGAAGGAGAAGTTCAAGATGTTGACTCTGGCCTTGGCTGCCCTCGACCCTGGAGCCTGGATGGTAGCGTTGGACTTGCAGGATGCATATTTTCACATTCCCATCCTGCTGGCCCACCAGCGTTACCTGCGGTTCACGGTAGGCCGGGAGCATTTTCAATTTGCCGTGCTCCCCTTCGGCCTTACAAGCGCCCCTCGGGTGTTCACCAAAGTGATGGCAGTGGCCGCAGCTCATCTGCGCAGGTCAGAGGTGTCAGTCTTCCCCTACCTCGACGACTGATTGTTGAAAACGGGCTCGCCCCAGGCAGTCGTCGCCCACCTTCAGACTACGGCCGACCTCCTGCAATTGCTGGGGTTCTCCATCAACGTTCCGAAGTCGCACCTGAGTCCCTCTCGGAAGCTCCCCTTCATCGGAGCGGTTCTGGATTCGACACAGTTTCGGGTTTATCCTCCCGGGCAGCGACTCCCGGATATTCAGGCTATAATTCCAATGTTTCAGCCTCTATCCCGGGTTTCAGTCAGGATGACCCTCCGGCTACTGGGCATGTTGGCCTTCTGCATTCTGCTAGTGCAACATGCCAGGTGGCATATACGGGCTCTGCAGTGGGACCTGAAGTTCCAGTAGGCAGCATCAGGGCACCCTGTCCGATCATGTCCAGATCTCGGGGGGCACTGCCCAACAATTGCGGTGGTGACTCACGCATCACGATTGGGTCTATGGCAGATCCCTCTCCCTTCCCCAACCGGGGCACACAGTGGTGACGGATGCGTCCCTCCTAAGATGGGGTGGCCACTTGGGAGAGGCGGAGATCAGAGGCCTCTGGTCTCCGGCAGTGTCCCGGCTCCATATCAATCTTTTGGAGCTTCGTGCAATCCGACTTGCACTGAAGGCATTCCTTCCCTCTGTCCAGGGAAGTGTGGTGCAGGTGTTCACGGACAACACCACCGCCATGTGGTATTGCGACACACAGGGCGGGGTGGGGTCTTGCACCCTATGTCAGGAGGCTCTGCGCCTCTAGACATGGCTGCAACATCAAGGCATTTCCTTGGTGGTTCAACACCTGGCAGGTTCTCTGAACGCCAGGACGGACGGACTCAGCCGCCGGTGCTTGATGGATCACGAATGGCGCTGAACTCTGACGTGGCGCAAGGTCTCTTTCTGCAGTGGAGAGAGCCTTTGTTAGATCTATTCGCCACCGAACAAAACGCGCAATGTCATCAGTTCTGCGCGTTGCAATTTCCAAGGCAACACTCGCTCGGCGACGCTTTTTGTCGCGAGTGCAGCTGCGGTCTATTGTACGCCTTTCCGCCTATACCACTTCTGCCCAGAGTGCTGAAGACAATTCGGCGCGACCGGGCCAGGTCATCCTTGTGGCTCCAGATTAGGCACGAAAATACTGGTATCCCGAGCTGCTCCGCATGGCGATTGATCCCCCGATCCGACTGCCTCTTCGGGGGGATCTTCTGTCACAGCAGCAGGGGACGGTCCTCCACCGAACCTGTCCAGCCTCCGCCTTCATGCGTGGAGATTGAGCGGCAACAGTTGACAGCTTTCGATCTTCCTCCCGAAGTCTGTGATGTCATTCTGGCAGCCAGGCGTCCCTCCACTAAGACGGTATACGCCTGCAGGTGGAACAAGTTTGTGGCATGGTGCACAGCTAAGTCTGTGGATCCCCTTTCTGCCCCTCTTTCTGAGGACCTTCTGTTCCTGCTCTCCTTGGCACAGCAGGGCTCTGCTCTGGGCACTATCAAAGGTTCTTTCGGCCATCTCCGCCTTTCTCAGGCTTCCAGATCAGCCTTCTCTCTTTAAGTCCCCGGTTGTTAACCGTTTCCTGGAAGGCATTGCACACACATTTCCTCCCGTGCCTTTCATGATGCCTCAATGGGACTTAAATCTTGTCTTAACCTATCTGATGTGCGCTCCCTTTGAGCCCCTTCATAACTGTCCTTTACGTCTTCTTCCTCTCAAGACGGCTTTCCTGGTAGCTATCACCTCTGCCAGAAGAGTGAGTGAGCTCCAGGCTCTTTCTTCTAATCCTCCTTTCCTGTCTGTTCATCCGGACAAAGTGGTTTTAAGGACCCGTCCTTCTTTCTTGCCAAAGGTTGTCACGCCCTTCCACATCGGGCAGACCATCACTTTGCCCGCCTCCGCAATCTTCAAAACAGGAAGTGAGGCTCCACCGTCTGGACCCAAAACGTGCGCTCTCGTTCTATCTGAAGCACACACAACAGTTCCAGGTGGATGACCATCTTTGTTGGCTACCTGGGCGGCAAAAAAAAAAAAAAAGGTTGAGCCGTGCACAAACAATCCATCTCTCGGTGGGTCGTTTTGTGCATCGAAACGTGTTACTAGTTGGCTAAAAGGGAGCCTCCTGTGGGGCTGTGTGCCCATTCTACCAGGGCAACGGCAGCCACTACTGCCTTGGGACGCGGCGTTCCCTTGCAGGACATCTGTCAGGCACCACGTGGGCCTCGCTGCACACATTTACCAAGCATTACTGCCTTGACGGTCAAGTCCGGAGAGACGGCTTCTTTGACCGTTCTGTTCTCCGTGACTTTCTGGTGTAATCTATTCGCAGACCCACCACCGGGGTTGGTATTGCTGGGGTATCTATTCTAAGGTAAGGAATCTATCACTAACGTGTCTCTTTCAGATGCACAAGTTACTACTTGTGTAACGATATATCTGTAAGAGACATTAGTTAGTGATCGATTCCTTACCGCCCCACCCATCCTCCCCGTTCTGCGAACTGATTCTAGGGTTAAGGTCATCCCTTTCAGGGCCCTAGTTTCATGGCACCAGTGGTCAGTTTCTTGCATGGCTCTGCGTTCCTGGTGCGGAAAGTCGTGTACAGAACTGACATCAGCGCGCATGTGTGGCGCCTAAGTAGTCTCCGTGACGTCATCTCTGCGCTTACGACGCCAGCGACGAACGCGGAGTCGCACGACGCCACCTACCAACGCGCAGGGGTACTGCTGATGAAAAACTTTCCGGATCCAGTCTGACGCCTGGGGAAATTCTAAGGTAAGGAATCTATCACTAACTAATGTCGCTTACAGATATATCGTTACACAAGTAGTAACTTGTGCTTTACAAGGTACGGAAGGCAACATGCATTTGTGCTTGCTGCAGGCAATTCCTCAAATCTGATAGACACCTTAGAATTCTCCCCAGGCGCCAGACTGGATCCGGAAATCTATTCCAGAAGAACCTCTGTGCGTCAGTTACGGGCACTGTGCGACTCTGTAGCAACGTCATCCACTGGATACGACGTAGACTGAGTCCATGTGAGCCCTTCCCCGATGCACTGACGTCAGTTTCTTCTTTTCTGCGCTACAACGCGGATCCAGAGAAGCGGTTCCTCCGGCCGTTTTCTGGGCCTTCTACAATGTTTTTTCATCTAGGAACAGAGTGCCTTTTTCTATACCTTCTGGTTTTAAATCTTAAGTCTTTTCGGGTATGGACCCTCATTCTGTGTCTGTATGTGGTGCCTTGGTGAGCCGGTCAACAGATGAAGCCAAGGGTGTTGTAGGAGCACGGATGAAGCTCCTGGCAGAGCGCTTGTCGAAATCCTCTGACTCGTGCCGATCTCGGTCTCCTTCCCAATGAACGGTCCCTTCACAAGGCTGTTCCAGGAGCTGTTCCTGTAGACGTCGCTCATAGTCGACGTCCTGTGGTGAGTTGTCGCAAATGGTCGAAGTCGCGCCATCTCCTGGCTTCGTCTTATCACGACTTTTCTTACAGCTCATCACGCCCTCAAGCTGAGGCCCCAGTGCAAGAGTCTCTCCCATGCCTCCCTGCAACTTTGACCCAAATGAGAGATTATTATTGTGCTCTTCATGCCATTTTTGGGTCTTCACCCTCCCCCGGAGCGCCTTCGGGTCCTAAGGAGGTGACAGGTGCTTTGACTGTCTACGCCAGTGGGTTCGCCCTCGGCTTGTTAGGCCCCTTATACATATCCACGCAGGTGCACAGCCCTTCAAGGTTCACACCTGCAGTGCCGATCAACTCTAACTTGGCTTCGGGGCTCGCTCCTGCGGCGCTGACTGACTCCAACTCGGCGCTGGCTCAGGACCCTTCTGGGCTCACTCTGGTGGCGTCGACCTCCCCTCATTCCATCACAGGCCCTTCCACTGTCTTCTCCCAATGTCGGTACGACGCCTAAGTGGTGTCAGTCGACCTCGGGTGCAGAGCCAATGCATGAGGGTTCTGTGGAGAATCTTTTGGAAGAAAATGAGGAAGGGGTTGGGCTTGTACAACCAAGGCCTACGGATCCTCCTATGGTGGATAGTTGGATTGCTGATTTGGGTGAAGCAAGCGGGTTAGAGTCTTCACCTGCTTCTGGCCTTCTTTCTCCTCCTGGCTTGGCCACGGAGGACAGTTCTTATTTGGCGGACATGTTGGAAAGTGTGGCTCTAGTCTTAGATGTGTCCCTTCCTTCAGTGGCAAAGTCTACGGACCCCCTCATTGGAGTTCTTCTCCCGGGCCAATCAGTTTTTTTTGAGCCAGTATTGCTTTTTTGTGAGGCGCTGCATAATGTTTTGTTGGGGGCTTGGTCTAAGCCAGATACTGGTGTTCCTGTGGACCGTTCTGTTGCCCACAAACGCTGCCCTGCCCCATTGACCCAGATTGTCTCCTCTGACACACCGCAGTTTCGTGATGCTGGTCACTACGGCTTCTCATGATTTGGATTTTCTGTCTCCTACTCCGTTTGATAGAGATTCCAGGAGACCGGGCTCTTGTTTGAGCCCTACCCTATTCAACGTATATGTCACCCCATTAGCTGATTTACTAAGGAACCTAGGATTTATTCCAATTTCCTATGCCGACGACACCCAACTGCTTCTCTCCTTTGATAAAAATAACACTAACATCCAGACCACCTTCTCGGAAGGCATGAAAGCCATCACTGATTGGATGAGTAACAACTTCCTGCAGTTCAATGCAGGTAAAACCGAAATCATGTTATTTAGAGAAGCAGAAGTAAGGTGGTCGCCCAACTGGTGGCCAGAGGAACTGGGCCCTACCCCCACCCCAAAACGATTGGTAAAGAATCTAGGTGTCCGACTTGACCAAATGCTCACCCTAGAGGAGCATGCCACCACAACAGCTGGGGCCTGCTTCCACACACTTAGCCTCCTCCGCAGAGTCTTCCCCCTTCTACCACTCTCCACGCGGAAAACCCTGATGCAAGCATTGGTCCCAAGCAGTCTGGACTACTGCAATGCTTTGCTGATTTCAGCCAAGGAATCTTCCTTGAACAAATTGCAGGTAGTCCAGAATACGGCAGCCCGGATAGTGATCAATGCGCCCCCCAGAACAGCCTCCGTCCCCTTACTCAAAAAGCTACACTGGCTACCTATCCGCAAAAGGATCAAAATGACTAAGCTGGTCCGATATATACCAACCAGTACCCTTCGTTCTGGGTCCAAGGATCTCCTCCACATGCCCTGTATACAACAAACTCGGTTGGGGGGGGGGAAAGCTTTCTCCTATCTGGCTCCACTTTACTGGAACCAACTGCCCACCCATCTACGGCTTTGCTCCAACTATCTAGTCTTCAGAAAGCTGCTAAAAACCATACTGTTTTAATATTCTTTCCCCGGTAGCCAAAGGCAGTCACAGCGCGGAGATACCCCGGTTGGGGTGATTCAGGCGCTCTATAAATGATATAAATAAAATAAATAAATAAAGCATATTTTCTCTTCCACCAGTGCTGCGCTACATCCCATTAACACATCTTGCGTCCTCTGACTTTTTTCTCATGCCTTATGGGATTCATTGGCACAACTGATACCATCTCTCCCGGAGGCTAGTTGGAACAATTTGGCCCAGTTGACTTCAGATGGGCAGCAGGCTGCTAGATTAATCATTTGGTGTGGGATGGACACTACCAATTCGGTTGGCCGTGCTATAACTTCTTCTGTGGCATTGCGCAGGAGGGCTTGGCTTCGTACCACTGGATTTTCTGAGGCAGTCCGATCCACTTTAGTTTTGTTGCCTTTTGATGGCCTCCATTTATTCGGCGCCCACACGGACGTTGCTTTGCGCCGTTTTAGAGATAGTCGAGGTAGTTCAGACACGTAGCTCTATTTCCCTACTCTCAACTCCTACTGTATTCTACAACTGAGTTGTTCAAGTTCGGCTTGTTGTTCTGAGTTGTCACTGACTCACATCTGTGTTTTTTGAAGGGCCACTATGTGGCTCAGGTCAGTATAGCATGTCACCCGGAGAGGTGTTCTGCTTCTGTAGGTCTTATTCGTTTTGTATTTACTCTGTGAACGACAGGTTGTCTTTCTTTGTAACCTTAGGAGGGTCTACTACCTATTGAATATGATTTTCTGTTCTCTGCTGAAGAGCTCCTCGCCAAGAGATCTTTATTCAATGGTATTTATATTTCGAACCAGATCGATTGCTGGTGTTAACTGTTCTTGGGGGCACTTGCGGTAGGCATATTGCCATTCTTTTTGCTAATTTTCTATCCCTTATGGGATCTTTTGTCTTCCTTTTGAGGATGCTACTACTGGTGCATCGTTGGTCTCTCCTGATTCTCTTGGGGAGTACCCTTTATGTTAAAAGGTTTTCACTGGAGCAGTGGAGTAGCTGGTAGGGTCTCTACTCGGCAATCTGTGTTCTGGGCCTGGCCAGTGATTTCCGTAGGGACATATTTTGCCCTTGTGTCCCCGCTTTCTTTCGTCGTCCTTTGTCACCTTTCTTCGGCAGGTTACGGGGTGTTGTTTCCTCTGTTCTGTTTTCCTCCTGCTGATCTCCCTTATGGGTGGCTTTTTCCACATTCTTTATCAGTGTAATTGTGCATGAGTCTCAGAATTCTCTCTATCGCTCTTTCTTTTTACGATCAACCTCGTGTCCTTGTTCTGACTTTCTTTCTGCGCCTGGGTACAATAGTTGCTCATATGCAACATAGGTTTCCTTCTTGCCATACTTCTTCTGTAGGTTAATGGCTTCATCCATCTGCTTATGGATTTTTTACTACTGGTTGTTAACCAATGGTTTTGTCTTTGGGCTTCCTTTCCTGTAAGGATTGGTTGTTCTTTCTTAGATGATTCTGCTTGTTTGTGCTATATGGTGTTGTATAGCCTTGTCTTCAGGAATCTGTTATTGCCGAAGGTGTCACTTGTGGAGTTCCTTTCTTCATTAGGTGATTTTTCCACTTTGTAATCATTTTTTATTCTTTTTTACTGAAGTTGCGTTGATTCTTTGAATACACTGCATGTAGCATATTATGTACAGTACTTAGTCCTGGCAATTGTGTTTCCTTTCATTCAGGGCCTACCAGTGATGGCCCTTCTCTTTCCTTCACTTTTGATGATTCCTGCTTTAGGTGGAACTCCTGTTCCTCTAATGGATATGTATTATTTTTATTTCAATTGCCTCTCCTTTCGATTGGTTTTTTCGTTGTTGGTTCAAAGTTTTGGGCCTTATGCTTTATGCATCTTCTTTTCCCTTTGTGACTGTTTTTGACTTTTTCATTGGCTCCTACTTTGTATGATAGCCTTTACCATTCCGTCAGTATTCGCCTTACAATAGTTGGCCTTTACCCACCTTGGCCTATTTTAGGCCTAGTTCAACCTTGTATTCTTTATCACAAGGTTCCTTTTCCTGTTTCTTTCAGGATGTGGCGCTTACCAGCCTTTTTCATGCTTCTGATCGGCTAGCATGATTTCTTAATGCTTCGTTGTTTTTTTCTTTTGTTGAGGGGTGTGATTTCCCCCCCCCTCTCTCTCTCTCTTCTCTACTATGTTGCTGATTGTTTAGCACTATACTACTTATGTTCATGTACGTTAGCAGGTTGCTATGGTCGTTCTTTCATCGATATATTTTTATGCATCTACTATGGGTATGGCAATGCTCTATAGACGTGTATGTCTCTGATATGGATATATATTGGTATCTCAAGGTTTATATATCTATACTTTTCGTATACGGCCTCCGTGTCACCATTTTGAGTGAGTTTTCGAAATCCTGTTGTATGCATTGCTTTTCTTCTCCACCTCTGTTTATCCCTGTTGGATGTTTCTAGTGGTGTTCCTCAGTCTGGAGTTCTCCTAGGACAAGACTTGTTTTTGTTTTGTCCTCGCAGATTTGTAGTGAAAGCGCACTTCGTGTTTCCCCTACTGTACATGTGTTTCAAATTTCTTCTTTGTGTTTTTACCCCGAATAGTTTCAATTGCTCTTGGTACATGGAGCTTTGCTCTGTTATGGTTACTGTGGCCCTGATCTTCCAGGCTTCAGCTATTCATGGTTCCAGTTCCCAATTTGGGTCTAGGTAATAGGTCGAATCATATTGATTAGCATCTTTCGACATGTTGTTTTTCCATTGTCATGGGTTCTGCTTCCCCATGCCTCCCCATATCTCTTATTTACTGTTATTTTCTGTGATTCTTCCACATTGTTTATGGTGAGGTGTTATGTTCTTATCAGCTAATTTCCTCAGTGCACTGGTCCTTCCTGTTTTTCAGTACACCAATTGATTCTATGAGTGGATTTTTTGGTCAGGTCAGTTCGCAGACCCACCTCCAGGGATGGTGTTGCTTTGGTATCGAATTCTAAGGTAAGGAATCTGCGGCTAGATGTTAGCCTCTGCTGTCACTCTTTCGCAAAACTTAACTGCCTTTTGGATGTGCTTTAGACTTGCATATGGAAAAAGCATGTAGAAACTGAGTGGATGCAAAAAGTAATTAAACTGCATGGTTTTTTAGAAGCATTGTTGTGCCTTTGACACTAGAGTAATTCCCCACAACTTGAGAAGGAGGCAGAGCAGAGTACCAAAATCGCCCAAAACAATTTTTTTTTTGCATTTGTCCTCTCTTCAAATGGCTTGGAGCCAAGGACTATGATAGTTTCATTGCTCTAAATCCTTAAATGCAGTTCTTTAAAACAAAGCCAATTTGTATCCATAGATTTGTAAATGTAATTTGCCGTGAGCTCTGACGTATAGTCTCCCTCTTTTGAGCTTTGCTGCGTTAAACTAAATTACAAGAACATAGTTAAAGCTATATATTAGCTTTCCATGAACTATTTGGCACCCTGCAGGCTGTCTTAATATAGTTACCTGAAAGAACATTTATATGGTGCAAATGTATGTATTTTCAAGCCCAATTTAGTTATTTTGCTGTGCCTATGAAATGCAAATAATGTGAGGACTGGATTTAGAATATATGCAAGTTTTGTATACATAATTTTCACATTCAGATAGCAATAGCCTTCTAAAATAATAGTGCTAGTAAGACCTCAGTGCAATTTTTTGTCTGTTTTTCAAGTGGAGGCAGAGGCTTCTAATTCAGGTAAGTCTTTAACAGAACATGGGCTTCCATAACCACTTTTGTGGGTGTAAAATATGTTGGCGTATATGTTGGAGCATCACATTATAATTTCTGAATGAAGATTGCTTGTAAACATGATACTCGAGTGGGCCTGTTTCAAACCAATTTTTTTCTTTTCAACAGATCACAACTGTTTTCAGTGAAATCACATCAAATGTTGAACTCAGTCCAAATCTTCTACAGCATTTAGACTGCAAACGTCAGCAGGTCCAAGTTACAGTTATGGAAACCAACCAGGAGTGGCAGGTGTTGCAACTCAGAGTCCACACTTTTGCTGCGTGTGCCATTGTGAACATGGACCAACTCCCAGAGAAACTGAATCCAGTCATAAAACCATTGATGGAAACTGTTAAAAAAGAAGAGAATACCCTTGTGCAAAATTATGCTGCCTTGTGCATTGCAAAGCTTCTTCAACAGTGTATGTCCAGAAACCCGTGTCCAAATCCAAAGATAGTAAAAAACCTCTGTAATTCACTGTGCATTGATCCTCATCTTACTCCCTTGGTAGCATGTCCAGCTCCGCCTCAGAGCAGTCATGAGAATTCTAAAGGTGGGTCTTGCTTTTCTTTTAGTTTTGCATTGCTCAGATATGTTTGTGGCATACGTAGCTGTAGGTACACATGCTGTGCATACACCTGCCATCTAGTGTTGGGCTTGGACATGTACAGCTTGTTTTTGTTTGAGGAAGTCTGTTTGAGTGACAAAGTCTGATGACTCCACTAGGCCTGGGCGTGAAATTCTTCTCCGCTTGGAGTTTTTCCCACTCCTCGCGGAGTTCTGAAAAACTCCACAGAGCGGAGTATTTTCCTTGCTTGGCAACATTAAGTTGGCGTTCATGGAAAATCTTCTGCTACACCACCACCTGGCGGGGTGGCATCCACGTGTTCCCTTGCCTCAATGAGTGGCTGATCAGGAGCGCAGCACAGTAGCTATGTCTGGTGCACATGCAGACAACCATAGACCTTCTTCACAGGTTGGGTTTCACACTAAATATAGCCGAATGCCACCTTCAGCCCCTTTAGGTACTACCCTTACTCTGGGCTACTCTAGACTCAAGGGTCGGGAAATCTTAACCAAGCCTTGCTAGGGTCAGTGCTTACCAAAATCAGTCAGATCGTTAGGTTACGGTCAGGCCAGTAATGTGTTTGTTAGCGATGATGGTGTCCTGCATTGCAATAGTTCCTCATGCAAGGTTACAGATATGTCCCTTACAGCAGTGCCTAGCAGCATAGTGGTCTCAGGCGGAGGATCTAGTGTTGATTTTGGGCCGTACACATAGCTTTTTGCAGTGGTAGAAAGCCAGCAACCTGTTGCAGGGACGGCCCATTCGAGACCCCATTCCATAGGAGACCATCACCACGGACGCCTCACTCACCAGATGGGGGGGGGGGGCGCATCTCCAAGATCATACAATAGATGGATTGCGAACACCTGCGCAGCAGGGTCTCCGCCTTAACCACCTGGAATTTCTGGCTATTCAGTTTGCTCTTCCAGCATTCCTTCCACTCGTACAAAACAAGGTAGTTCTAGTCCACGCAGACAACACCACAGCCATATTTTACCTACAAAGACAAGGGGGCACGCACTCGCCCCAGCTGTCTGTTCTAGCCCAGAGCATCTGGAAGGGGGCAATACCTCACAAGGTGCAGTTGGTCATAAGTACATTCCCGGTCTGGACAACGACTTGGCAGACCTGCTCAGCAGGACTCGTCAACGAGTGGAAACTCCATCCACAGACCCTACTGTTTTACTTCAGACAGTGGAGGTTTCCTCGTATAGAACTGTTCGCCACTGCTGAAAATGCAAATTGGCCAAACTTCGCCGCCATGTTACCACACCCACGATCCATGCACTATGGAGGAACTGCTCAGGAATATTTACCTACGCTTTTCCGCCTCTCCCGCTCCTACCATACGTAGTTCTCAGCTGAAACGGACCTCACTTATCCTCCTAGTAGCCTCAACCTGGGCGCGCCAGCCTTGGTACTCCACTCTGCTGGAACTCTCTCTAGTTCCTCATGAGGGACTTCCCCACTGGATGGACCTTCTCACGCAAAATCACAGGACCCTCCAACACCACAATCCTCAGCAGCTCAATCTTGCAAACTGGCTCCTGAGGTCTTGGAGTTTGGTTACCTTAACCTATCACAGTAATGTATGTTCATTCTTCGTGAAGCACACAGGCCTACTGCCAGGGCCTGGTATTCGGCAAAATGGAAGCGCTTTGTGCCCTATTGTCTTCCAAAACATTTCAATCCACTCACACCGTCGATACAAGACATTGTGTATTACCTCCTTCACCTCCATTCAGTTTCATATGGCTGCTTACCTACAGAATAGGTAGCAAACGTCACTTTCCATAATACCGGTCATTTTAGGCCTTCATGGAAGGCCTTAGGCAGGTTATGCCACCCCAGACGCCTCCTGCTTCGGTGTGGAATCGCAAAATCGTCCTAACTAGGCTCACGGTCCCTCCTTCTGAGTTCCTTTGCTCTTTCCCGCTTCATTTTCTTTCACGGAAAGTAGCCTTCCTTGTAGCTATCACTCCCCTCAGGCGAGTCAGTGAGGCACACGCTCGCACCTTAGAGGACCCTTTCTTCCAAGTTCCTCTCGATAGGGTGGTCCTTCTAACCAATCCCAGATTTCTCACTAAGGTGGTTTCCAGTTTTCATCTCAATCAAACAATTGATTTGCCAGTTTTCTTTCCACATCCAGTGTCTGTAGTGGAACGTGCCTTACATACCCTGGATGTCAAAAGAGCATTAGTGTATTATGTGGATAGACTAAAACTCCTACTTAACACACAACTCTTTGTCCTACTCCAAACCACATAAAGGGCGTGCTATTTCCCAAGCAGGTATTGCTCATTGGCTCGTCAAGTGTATCCAAACTTGCTATTCTAAAGCTAAAAGGTCCCTTCCTGTCCCGCCTAGACCCCATTCCTCACACAAGAAAGGGTCTTTTGCTTTTTTAGGTAATGTGCCATTAGCTTACATCTGTAAAGCAGCTACTTGGTTCACTCCTCACACTTTTACTAAACATTACTGTGTGGATGTCCTAGCTAGGCAAAAAGCTAGAGTTGGCCAAGCTGTCTTATGCACATTATTTTAATCTTCTGCAACATTCTCAGGCTGAGCCACTGCTTTTGCGGAGGACTGCTTTACAGGCTTTGCATAGCATGTGTATCTACAGCTACACATGCCACAAATTGAAAATATTTACCCTATTAGCAGCTGTTCGTGGCATATAGTACTGTAGATTAACATGCGCGCACCCTTCTCCCCAGACGCCTGAATTAATTGCAGATACTTTCACCTTAATTCTTTACTTTGAATGGTCATCTCTTCTTTATCTCTATGATCCAGCTACATCTTCACCCTCGGGGCGGGAAAAACAATCTGAATATGGAGCTGATGCCCATGCGCGTTGCCTACAATAGGTAGTCACAACACCTCATGACTCGGACTTCTTTGAACAAAAACAAGTTGCATATGTCCGAGTCCAACACTAGATGGCAGGAGTATTACAGCATGTGAATCTACAGCACTTCATGCCACAAACGAATGCTTACAGGGTAGCATTTTCCTTTTTTAACACACTGATAGTTGTAGTAGTTGACATATGTTCATGGCTCTACTTTAGTTTTTTCTTTTCTTTGAATATTTTTTTTAAATGTATAAACTGTGTGTATATATATATATATATATATATATATGTGTGTGTGTGTGTGTGTGTGTGTGTATATATATATTACTGAAACTTTGTTTATAATGTATTAGACTTTATCTATATTTTTGAATTCTATTATACGGGGTGCCTTCAATTCATTTGCACATTACTTATACTGGTGAATGATCAATTTTCTTTAATTGCCCCTTAACCCTTCCCCAGCCGGTAAAAGAAGGGTTGTTTTTGGATGATCTTGATGTATGTGTCTTGTTTAGTTACATGTGAGTCATGGTTGAATGCAGACCTCTGTCTCCTGAGTTAGTCTTTGCATAACATAACCTCATAATGTGTCCTGGTTATCTCCTATTTCCAACTTGGGAAAGATTCCTACAATAAAGGGGTTGGGCCATAGACTGTCTGCAAAAGCTGCAGAATCGAAAGCTGTGCACAGCACATGGCTGCTTGTATTCACAAAGTCAAGTTTCTGCCCTTGCTCCTTTGCACATTTACATACATTCTCTTTTGTACCAGATAAAGTGCATTTCGACTACTTTTATTCTTTCATGTATGGTGGTCTCCATTTTATAAAAGTCTTTCTCTGCCTGACTTTGCTATATTCTTAGTACATTCGCCAAAATAGAGTATTCAGGAACATCTTGTTCCGCTGTTCTTGAAAAAACTTCAAGAGCAGAAGGCCACCACTCGGGTGCTGAGATCAAAATAACTTAAAGGTTGTGTGCATAGAGTAAATCAAAGGCTATACTACTGGTTCACCATGTATATTTCATTTTCCTAGTGCTCGTTAGTATTTTTCAATGTTTATCTTTTTATACATTAACACATCAGTCTGAAGGCCCACGAAGGGTCAAGTCAAAATGCAAAACTCCTGTTGTACAGAAAATCCACATGAGGCTCTTTTGCATCCACATATTAGAATGTAATGCATATGACCATTGAAAATATATTTCTAATTTACTTCTGCTGTAGGGTCTCCCTCAACAGGTACAGTAGAAAAGTTTATCGATGGTGCTTTTGATCAAGACTTCCATAAGAAGTTGTTTTCAAGGGGGCCTTCCTTAAGGCTGTAGTAATCTAAAGTGTTAAATCTGGTAAAATGGTTCTTCCACTTGGAGGCCACTTTTATACTGCAACATAGATAGACCCTAAAGACGATACATTTGCATGCAGTGTCAAAATAACCATCTGAAGAAGAGTTCAGCAGTGTGCGCAATTGTGGACTTGGGTTGAAATGAGGGAGTTCTTTTGAGGCATGCCTACATTTGATACCCTCATTTTGTAAAATAGAGAAACAGGAAACCATTCTTAGCCGAGCTTGACCGTAATTGATTTTATTCTTTTGTCTCGATTAACATTTTTTATTAAAAATTCTTTTTATTAACATACATCGACATAAGATATACAGTACAGAGGATTCAGCATAACCGTACATGGTGAAGACAATAAGCAACCGCTCTTTACAACATTACATTTTAGGGGTGAGTTACGGGGTAGGGGCATCATCCTGTTCAATGCTACGAGACGGACGGCATATATCCCCTCTATGAGTTCCAAGGGCTCCATATTCAGGACCATTTTTTTGGGCAACCCCGGGCCGTGTAGACCGTCTTTTGCACCAATCAAGGTCTTTTTTCCAGGCCTCTACTGTGGGTGATTGCGCCGCTCCCCATAGTTGTGCAATGTTCCTCTCTGCTAACATTAATCCCAGTGTAGCCCACTGTTTGAGTATTCAGATCCGTAGGTTCCCATATATTCAGGAGGCACCTACGTGCCTCCGGGCAAAGGAGGACTGTGAGTACTCCACTAATTATGTCGTGTATTTTCCGCCAATAGTATTGTATATGTTCGCACTCCCATATTATGTGTATGAACGTGCCTAATTGGCCGCACCGTCTCCTACACTCTCCTCCCTCAGCCCTCCCCATCTGTACTAGTCGGGGCCCTGTGACATATACTCTGTGGAGGATTTTGAGCTGTACAAGCCGAAGTCGTGCTGGGATTGCAACCACTCTCGGGGAAGACACTGCCTCCTGCCATTCTTCATCATCCAATTCGATACCATCCCTTACCCATCTCTCCCGCAGTGGTTGGAGGGGATCTGCCATGTTTATCAATTTCTTATATATTAATGATATAGTTTTTTCGGGCAAGTGACCATCCAGCACTCTATCTTCCAACGGAGAAGACTCAGGAGGGGAGTAACCTCTTGGGAGAAGTGATTGTAGTGCATGACGGACTTGTGTGTATCGAAAGTGCTCTGTCTCTGCTAACTCATGTTGCTGTTGTAGAGTGGTAAAGGTCTTCACTTCGCCCTTCTCCCACATGTCTTTGATTTGTGAGATTCCAATGAGTTCCCACCTATCGAATCCCTTCGACCTCCATAGATTACCCAGCTTTTCGGAGTCCCATAGGGGAGTTGCTAAAGTCAGTTTATGCCCCCATCCAAGGGATTTAGTAGCGACATGCCAGATGTTGACTGAGTGTTTAGTAGGGCCCGTCAGTGGGTATCGGTCAGGTTTTGAATAGAGCGCCCTATTATATTTCCCCCCACACCCCCCCCCCCCTCCCCCCGGGAGGAGCCACCTGTCCATGTTATATCCGGGGTCATCCGGGCGACCATATGTACCATGATTGATGATTGATGGCCGCAAGATGTGCCGCCCAATAGTATTTTTTGATGTCTGGGAGGCTAATGCCCCCATCGTACCCGTTTAATGTGAGCTTGTTCAGGGCGATGCGTGTCTTCCCGTCCCACAACAAGTCCCTCTGGAGGCCCTCGATTTCTCTAAAATATGCCATCGGGACAGGATCTAATGAATTTTGCAAGGCATACAAAAAACGGGGTAAGGACATCATTTTAAAAAGAGCCACTTTGCCTAATAGCGAGAGGGGGAGTGTCTTCCAACTAGCTATGTCTCGTTTTAGCCTCTCTAGCGGTGGGTGAAGATTGCGATTGTAACGGAGTGTTTGGTCTAAGGTGATAAATATTCCCAAATACTTGAAGCCCACTGTGCTAATTTGTATTGGGCAGTCTCGTGGTGGGGAGGGAGGGTCCCCCTTGTGGACATATAGAAG
Organism: Calotriton arnoldi; assembly: GCA_963921515.1. NCBI lineage: Eukaryota > Metazoa > Chordata > Amphibia > Caudata > Salamandridae > Calotriton > Calotriton arnoldi. Next base: position 353,764 of record CAWUFW010008823.1, on the reverse strand, counting down.
GGACTTATTCCAGTTGACGGAGGACCCAGAGTATCTACCGAATATTGCCAGGATATCCAGGACTGCCATCAGGGACCTCCTGGGGCAGGCCAGGTACAATAGTATGTCATATGCGTAAAGTGAAATGCGGTCCTCCCAATCTGGGGACCAACGCAGTCCTCGTATTACTGGGTTCCACCAGATCCATGCTGCCAGTGGTTCCAAAGCCAGGGCAAACAGAAGAGGTGAAAGTGGACATCCCTGACGGGTCCCACGACTGAGCGTAAACGTGCCAGATTTTTTGTTATTGACCACTACCTTTGCCATGGGCTCATGATACAAGAGGCGTATCCATTGAGTGAAGCCCGGACCAAACCCCATCTTCGCGAGCACTGCCCAGAGATGGGGCCATTCGATAGTATCGAATGCCATGGTCGCATCCAGGGAGACAATTATAGCTGGTTCTTGGATCGTGTTTGCTCTACCCAGAACCCCGTGGACTCTGCGCAGGTTCAGAGCTGTGTTTCGGTGCGGCATGAAGCCTGACTGATCTGGGTGTACTAGGCCCCCAATTATTTTAACCAGACGATTGTCCAGGAGCTTGGCTAGAATTTTGGGTTCAGCGTTTAGGAGCGAGATTGGTCTATAGGAGGCACAGTCAGTTTTGGTTTTGCCCTCTTTATGAATGGTGACTAGGGTGGCCACCCTTTGATCCATTGGCAATATCCCCGCTCCTTGCTTTCATCAAACATGGCTTTTAAATATGGTGCCAATTTGTCAGGCCTAACCTTATATAGCTCGATGGGAATGCCATTGGGACCAAGGGCCTTTACTGAGTTTAACGATCTAATTGCCTCTGCTATTTCGTCCATCGTCAAGGCACTTTCCAGAAAATTATAGTCCTCTACAGAGAGTGTGGGGAGCCTTATGTCTCGCAATAGCTCGTGAGAGTCCTCTTCAGTATATTGCGCCACGGCTGTTTACACAGCACTAAAGTGGCTGGCAAACCAGTTTGCGATATCCTGTGGGTCTGTCATGAAAATGTTACCCGTATCCCTGAGCTCCGGAACCAGTCTGCTCGCCCACTCTCTTTTATCAAGCCAAGCTATTAGTTTCCCCGCCTTGTCTCCCAGGTCGTATATTCTGCCTAGTTTTTCCCTCCCCAAAGTTTTAGCCCAGTCAGTTGCTAGTGCCTTATAATCATCTTGTTTGAGACGCAGCGAGTGGAGTGTCTCTGGTGTGATCTCAGTTTCCAATTCCCTTTCCAACCGGTAGATCTCTGCCTCAGCTTCCGAGATCTCTTACTGTCTGTCTTTCTTCATTCCCGATATTAGAGACAGGGCTTGGCCCCGGATCATTGACTTAAAGGCTTCCCATAGGGTCTGAGACGAGTCCACCGTCCCCTCGTTTTCTCGAAAGTAGTTATCTATAGCTTTGATGAGGTCTTTACGGATTATCGGATCCCGGAGGTACCATGGGCTAATTGGGGCAAGTCTCCCTACCCTTGCTTGGTTGAGGATTATGTGCACCCACACCGGGGAGTGATCAGAAATGCCCCTGGCTAAGTGCCGGATTTCGTGAATGTGTGCAACTTGTGGGGCGGGGACTAGGATATAATCTATGCGGGAAAGGCTGTGGTGAGCCCCGGAGTGGAAAGTATGTTGTATTTTTTCTGGGTTGTATGTTCTCCACCCATCAGCTAGCCCCAGGGCCTCAAGAAAGTCTGGCAGCCAACAAGAAGATGGCCCACCTCCCTTGAGGGGTGGCGGTCCAACGTGCCAGAGACTACTGAGTTGAAGTCGCCCCCAAGCACTAGTAGACCGTCCGGTAGTGAGAGTAAGATAGCCCCCAAATCCTTAAATGTGATAGCTTGCAGGCCAGGTGGTATGTAGACTGACATGAGTGTTATAGTGCGCCCCTCCCATGTACCCGTGACTCCTATATATCTGCCCCGATCGTCCGTCCATGTGGAACTTACGGTGAGGGGGAATGAGTTTTTCATCATAATACCCACGCCCCGTGAGCTAGTTGTGAACCCCGCATGAGCTACCATTTTGTATCCCCATCTGTGCATCGCCTTACAGGAGGTCCCAACCAGGTGCGTTTCCTAAAGCATGACCATATCAGGGGCCTGCCTTTTAATATACTGAAGGACCACACTTCGTTTGATCTTATCCCCAAGCCCGTTGACATTCCAACTCAGTATTTTAGCGCTTTTGTCCCACTGTGTACTCATTGAATCCAGAATAAGTCTTTGTATCCTCTGTAATAATGTCCATATGTGTTGCTGATGTTAAAACCACAACAATAAACAAACCCAAACCCCCAACCCAACAACCCCCCTCCCTGCTGCCCTGCACTCTGGGCGTAGAACTGCCCATTTAAAACTTGCAGAGTGCCTGTCGCCCTGTTGATTAACTAAAGGTAGATATATATGGGGCGCAATACTCCGTCCCTCTGTCCCCCCTCCCCAATTGCTGCAATGTATTTCCCAATTAAAGTCTTGTTCCACAGATCTAAGTGTAGGTGGCTGGGAAAGGACCCCCGTCGGGTATCAGCAGAAATGGGTCCCCGTTACCTGTCTCAACACATCTGTGGACCCGTTTTGGTCAGAGGAGGCCCCATCGTCGTCCTAGGCCCCCCTCATCCCTTTGGCTGGGAGCCTGTCTCGTCGCCACTGTTACGATTGTTAAAGTTTCGGTCTCTCCGGCTCTCAAGCCAGTCGGAGGCCGCCTCCGGTTGTTCGAAGAACCAGGCTCGACCCTCTGCCTCGACATGAAGGCGCGCTGGGAACAGCATTGCATATTTAAACCCTCTCTCTGAGCTTCTTTTTCACCATCAGAAATGTTCTTCTCTGCACCATTTGCGTGAAGTCTGGGGAAAAAGGTGATTACGGCATTATCGTAGCGAAGAGGGGGCGCTGTCCTGGCGTTCTGAAGGATCACATCCCTGTCCTGGAAATTCAAAACTCTCGCCAACATCAGGCGTGGGGGGCCCCCGGCTGCGGACGCCCTCCCGGGACCCTGTGCGCCCTTTCGATGACGAAGAATTTGCTGAGGCCTTTGGGCTGTAGATGGTTCAGGATAAGGCCCTCCACAAAGAGGTCCGGTGCCTGCCCTTCTGCCTTCTCCGGCACCCTCAGTATGCGTATGTTCCGCCGAAGGCGCCCCTCATAATCGTCCAGCTTGTGTTCAGTGAATTTGCTGAAGGCTTGTAAGTCATGAACATCCCCTTGGAGTTGCGTGACGTCCCCCACTAGGCTCGTCGTAGTGATTTCTACTTGCTTGACTTTCTCATTGAGCTTGGTGAGGTCTGCTCGGATAAGGTTCACGTCGATCGAGATTGAGTCCATCTTATGTTCCAAGGAGATCTTAACCCCAGTTATCGCTTCCATGACGTCTTTCAATGACAACTCCTGGTCCTCCCCTCCCGGGTCGCCTGTGGGTTTGCCTCTGGTGTGGTGTTCCTGTAGCGTATCCTTAGGGAAGGCATAGCGATCTAGTTTATTTGTTTGGATAGTTTTGGAGCCCTTTGCCCCTGTGGCTTTGGCCTTTTCCATTGTTGCTTCTTTGTAGGCCCTGGACACTGCAGCTCGGCCTCTCTATCTCTCCCTGACCCCAGCGGTGCACTGCTCGGCGCGGATTCGTATCCCTATCCCTGGCCGCCACGAGCTAACAGGACTGCAGGGCGAAGGAGCAGTGGGAGGGGAGGGTGTGGTTCTCTGCGTTTCAAGCGTGTGCCCTCTAGATTGGTGGATTGGCCTGGGTGGCAGGCTCGATCTATCACTGCAGGTTGTGATGTGTGCACGCTGTGGCGCAGTTAGTCCTCGTGACCTCACATCCTAAAAGATTCCGCATCCAGGCCACTCAAGGGTGCCCCAGTCTCCCTCAGGCGTTCCGCAGTGCCTCTCAGCAATCACGGGCTCCGTCCCACGCTATTTGGCGCCTTCACCGTGGGGGGGGGGGAGGCAGTCACCGTTCTTCTGCCGCTGTGTCCTTGATGAGGTCGGGACCGGTCGGAAAAGAGAGGGGGAGGGGGCTGTTTTGTTCCCCAACACCGGTACCCCGCCTCTCCTCACCGCCTCTCCCGGTGCGCACTGAAAGCCCGAGCACCGTCAGTGCTTCACGGGCCCCGCTCTCTCCGTATCCGGCCTGTCATCAGCTGGTCTCCGCTCCCAACTCCGTCGCAACCACTCCGTCGGCCTTTGCAGCGCCACGGGGGTCCAGTGGGTGCCACCAGTTCCAGCGACGGTAACGCCCAGTGTCTCTGCCAGGACCCGGGGCTCACAGTCGGATTGGGCCGTACCTCCCTGCCCCTTCTGCGGCCTCAGTCGGCACTCCAGTCCGCGGCTCAGGCGCCGTCACAGGCCTTCGGCGAACGGGACCCATAACTCCGGCTGCCGGCGATCTCCGGACTCGAAGTCTCTGGAAACGGTTCCGCTCGCCTTCCGGTACACTTTCTCCCTCTTGGGAATCGGATTTGTATGTCGGATAGATGTAGGGGAGACCGTATCGACGGAGCTAATGGATTAGGCGGCCATCTCGCCCTGCTGCTTGGCCACGCCCCGATTTAGCATTTTTTAATCTGTATCTTCACAGTGTGTCCACTGTTCTTTCCAAATTTTGACTCCTACAATGTGATAACAGTGGAGAAGTGTGGCTCAATGGTTAGAGCGGCAGACCCTGATGCAGAGATCTGGCCCGGGACCAGGGTTCAATTCCCGCCTCGGCGGGTCTTGGGCTCAATTTCCTCGGACCTGATAATTCTCGCCTCGGTGCCTATTCTAATCATGGGTCCCACTCTGCAACTCTGGGCAATAGCTTGCTTAATCTCCACAACGGCCCCAACAGCGCTGGGATGCCTGGCTTCACCCTGGGGGTGCCCAGGAGTGGACATTTCACAGGGAAAAGCCAGGAAGGGTTCCACAGCGGTATGCGTACAGCGCCTGGACACCCCTTTGGGGGTATGGGTGCGCTTTACAAGTACAAATTTCATTTCATTTCATTTCATAACTGCTTGAATGAACAAGCATTTCAAACGAGTCAATAGTGGTTAAACCTATAGCAATGCATTATTAGAATAATTCTGAATACCACAACTGATTCATTTCTGTCGAACAGCGTTATTTTTTTTTTCAATTCGTTATTTGACAGATATGTGCTAGCGAGGTATTGGTTTGTTTACAGGCTGCTGCATAGTCCTCTGTCCTCCCCCATGCCAAGTATTATGGTATCAATTCTCAGGTCCGGGGTGAGAGCCATTTTGCCTGCTTGCTCCTGCAGGACTGGTGTAAAATCCTCTCCTAAAACCCACCTCCTTATGCAGGTTTTGCTTTGGTATAGATTAATAAGGCAAATGATTTATGGTTGCAAGCATCAGTCACAAAAACAAGTTGCTTACCTTCGGTAATGATCTTTCTGGTGGATACTGTATACAATTATTCACCACCTGCCCCCTTGCCCCTTCCGGGTGAGTGGATTTATTTGTTAAAAAATTCCCAAGTTTTATTTGTCAGATTGTCTGTCAGTCACTCTGCATCTTGAAGGCCTGGAAAATATGGTGATAATCTGACAGGGCACTAAGGTGGCACCTATGTTGTTCCATTTCATCACACCTCATGGCAGTAGGAAGTCTGATGGTTGGAGCTATTAAAAAGTTTCCTCATCGAATCTTGTGTGTATAAATCTGCTGTTAGAGTACTCATCTGCAAGAGCCTTACAAAAGATAAGCATCTTGTTCAATACTAAGCTGCGTATTGAAGCAATGCCATCAGTCACCAGATTGTTTTTTGCTCAACTTGCTGCGACTCTTCCTTCCTCTGCAGTTATTTTACTTAAGACTGAACACATGGACTGCCACATCCAGCAGCCAGAGGTCAGACTTCTAGCTGCCACTGTAGTTGCTGCTTTTCTTTGTGTGGACTTGAAAAGTTCAACCAGCAGCGTGGCAGCCCCTGCAGCAGTCCCTTTTGGACAATTTTGAGACTATAATGATATCCATTAAAGTAGAGGATTGGGACTGCATGAAAAGTTGCTCCATAGTCCCATTGCAAGCTGGAGAAGGGAGCCCAGGATCCTGGGGAGAGAGGCCCTCCCAGAATTCTCCAAGGTTTCAGTCTTATTGTCCAGCTGTATATAGCTGTTACAGTGCATTGTTCAAAGCAATTGTGTAATGAATGAGTATTTACACAGGTTCTCATCTTCCTAATTGGAAGCTCACTGGTTAATTTCGGCCGCTGGTACCTCTGTGAGCAATTCTTCCCATAACCTCCTCTATCATCACATCCATGGTGGAGAATTTGGCCTTTAAGTGGGTATAATCTTTGCATAAACGTCCATCCGCTGATAACAGCAGGGATTCTCCCTAGTATCTTCAGGGCGCTCTCGCTCCCTACTTATATTGTGCACATTTACAGCCACCAGTCCAAGGAATAAAGAATCTTTTGTAGTCTATTTGATCTCTTGTGGTCCCCACCTGAGCAGCCAGTTCAGATTTGTAGGAAGCTGGCTCTTTATATAGTATGCCAAAAAGAGGTATGCTGTGCCAGGAGTCCAGGTATCCCTTATAAGTGGACAGAGGCTCTTGCAATCTCAAGATGCTCTCTTTGGGGGTAGTGTGGTCAAGCAGCCTTAAGCTTATTGGAGAGAAGTGTTGGACATCTGCAGTACATACAGTCAGTAAATGGTATTCACAACTCAATAAGGAGAATCACACCAATTTATAAAAATAACATGTATGTTGATATATATTTAAGCACCAGAAGCAATGCGTTCAGGTAAGTACGTTTCGAGATACAAATATTTGCAGTTTTCAAAAGTTTACACTTTGGGCAATTTGGAAAGGCAGCAATGTTATCCAATGGAGAAAAAACTAATACTGCATACAAGTTCTTCACAGTGACTTATGAGACCAATCTCCTGGACTTAAGGTGAGTATGGGGCAAGGTCCAAGGCAGCACCAACAGGTCACCTTGGGTGGCACTGGGGCGGCCAGGGGCAGAGGTGCAGTACAGCGTTGGGTGCCCTGTTGAAGTCAATTGGGATCGGTACGGTCAGAAAGAGGCTTCAGGTTTGGACTGGGGAACCAGTCCGGCTGAACCAACGGGTGGGGGGGCTCAAGTCTCATGATGCTTGGGGACGTGGGGACACCTTTGGTCCTCTTAACGGCCTGTGGCGGCCAGGTGTAGAGGTGTCCTAAGGCGTCCATTTTTTGTCTCCAGAGATACTCGCAGTAGAGGGGGCCTGCGCAAAGAGGCTACAGGTGGCGTTGGGAAGTTCACAGCTGGTAAATCACAGGTGGGCTTTGAGTCTGGAGGGTCTGGGGACCATGCTGGCACCGTTTGCCAACTTTAGCTCGGGCTAAGAGGCACGGGTGCAGTGTTGCTTTCTGGTGTTTGGTGGTCCGGAGTCCTCGCAGCTCTTCTGGGGTTCCTGCAGGGGAGCAGGTCCGCTACGCCACAGGAGCTCCTGGATCTTTAGTTGAAAGCTGGAAGTCTTCCCAGGCTTTTAAAGACACAGGCAAGACGAGTCGTTTTTTTCTCAGTTGTCGAACAGCAGGCAGGATCGGCAGGGTTGATGCCAAGTTAGTTGATGGTCTTATGATCTTGTTTTTGCGACTCTACAGTGTCCATCTTCTTTCAAATCGGCAGGATCTGATTTCCTGGTGCCAGGGTCTCCCCTAAGTACTAAATTTAGGGCAGTGTAATGTAGTAGCCAATGGGCTGCTTACCCCTGAGGTCACTACGCCCCCTATATGACCACTTCCTGTGGGAAGTGGGCAAAACCCTGTCCCAGAGTTCCTAATTCTCCCATCACAATGATGGCAGACTTTTAAACTTCGTGTACACATCTGGGAGCCCACCTTAGGCGTGGAACTAGCCTGAAGGTGAACATGCCTCTGACTGCTAATGTGTTTGCCTGACCATGCGCCAAATGTGCCCTGGTCAAGGGGGGTGGCTCCATCTGAAGGCCGGCAGATATGCATACCAAAGGCGGCCTCTTTGAAGCCCACTGCCTTGGAATGCAAATTTACAGGTCATCCTGCTGGTACACCCCCTCTACCAGAGCAGGCTTTGTTTCTGACCTCTTGAGAGCATTGGCCCTCACCCCTGGGAGGTCAAAAACTATTCTGTGATGGTAGGCTGGTCAGGACCAGTGAGCCAGCAAACTTGTAGTTGATAGGTTTTCAGGGGGCACCTCTAAGGTGCCCTCTGAGTGCATGTATTTAAAAAATCCATCATTGTAATCAGCGTGGGCTTATTTATACAAGATGTTTGATACCAAACATCTTTGGTTTCAATGAAGGCATCATGTAGCTGGGGAACTAGTTTTCACCAGTGTCCAGCACATGTGGTTAAAATGGCTTCCCTGGTAACTTGTACTGGTAGTAATTGAACTGGCCAGCTCAGGGGCATATCTACTTATGCAGATATGTCCACACATGCATTATAGTGCACCCTGCCTTAGGGCTGTAAGGCCTGCTTTAGGGGTGACTTACATATACTGTATGCAGTGCCTCTGACAGGACTGCGTGCCATGACGTGTTTTCACTTTTGTCTGCACCAAAACACGTAGCCTGCAATGGAAGTCTGTATGAGTTAGGTGTGGGGTCCCTAAGGGTGGCAAAACACATGCGGCAGCCCTTGGGGACCCTCTTTGGTACCCATGCCCTAGGTACCTGGTGTACCATTTACTAGGAACTTACAGGGGTGCCAATGGTATTGCCAATTGGGGGAACAACTGGGAACCTGGATAGCAGGAACCCAGTGCACTTCCAGTCAAAATTGCATCGAATACCAGGCAAAAGTGGGGGTGACCATGTCAAATAGGGACACTTTCCTACAAGATGCTTTACCCAAGTTGTAGGGAAAGGGCCCCTTTTTGACTTGATCACCCTCACTTTTTGCCTGGTACATGATGTGATTTCGACTGGAAGTGCACTGGGTTCCTGCTAACCAGATCCCCTGTGCTACATCTTTCCCCAAAACTGTACAATTGTGTCCCCAATTGGCAATACATTTAGCACTCTAAGTCCCTAGTAAATGGTACCCCTGGTACCTAGGGCCTGAGGTACTAAAGAGGGTCCCCAAGGGCTACGTATTATGCCACCCTAAGGGACCCTTCACCAAACTCCTGCAGGGATGCCATCACAGGCTGAGTGTTTTGGTTCAGACAAAAGTGAATACAGGACATGACCCACATTCCTGTGGGCCATGTCCCCTAACATTGCATATAATATTTGTAAGTCACCCCTACAACAGGCCTTACAGCCCTAAGGCAGGGTGCCTTGTATTACATGTGAGGACATATTTGCATTAGCAAATATGCCCCTGGCCTGGTCAGTTCCATCGTTGCCACTACAAGTGATCAGGGAAGCCATTTTAACCGATGTGCTGGACACTGGTGAAAATGAGTTTCCCACCTACATGAAAGCTTCCCTGAAAATAGGGATGTATGGTATCAAATATTTCATATTCACAAACCCACCCTGATTTCAGTGGTGTATTTGTGAATACATGCACACAGAGGGCACCTTAGAGGTGCCCCCTGAGAGCCTACCAGCCTCTGGTGTGTTGGCTGACTGGTCTCTGCCATCCTGCCCTCCTGAGACAGATTTCTGACCTCCCAGGGTGAGGGCCTCTGCTCTCAGGAAGTCAGAAACAAAGCCTACACAGGAAGAGGATGTTCACATCCCCCCTCCCTCAGGATGACCTGCTGATTAGCATTCCAAGGCAGGGGAGCCTCAAACAAGCCACCGCCTTTGAAATGCGGATCTGGCTCCCTCACAGGAGAGGAAGCCATCCCCCCTTTTTCCTGAGCCCTTTGGCACCTGGACAGGTGGGAAAATGAGTCAATCAGGTAGGCGTGCCCACTCCCAAGGCTAGTACCACCCATAAGGTGGGCTAACTGAAGTGGACACAATTTTTCAGAGTTGGCCATGTTTGTGATGGCAAACTTAGGAATTCTAGGACAGGGTTATGCCCACGTCCCACAGGAATTGGTCATATAGGGGGTGCAGTGGCTACTACCTTACACTCCCCTCACATCCCTAAATTCAGTATTTAGGGGAACCCCTGGCACCAGAGAGACAGATCCTGCTGACCTGAAAGATGTGTGGAGTTGCAGAGAGCAACAGCTGAACCCCTGGAAATTGACTTGGCGCCAACCCTGCCCGCCTGCCTGCTGCCTTTGACGATTGCACCAAAAGACGACTTGTCCTGCAGCTGCTGAGTCCCCAAAGCCAGGGAGACTTGCCAGCACTTCACCCAGGAACCAAGAACTCCCGAAAAGTTGCAGACATGCATCCTGCGCAGGCACCCAAAGACTCCAAATAGAACTTCGTGAATGCAGAGACCAAACTCCTGAAGACACCTCTGTACCTGTCGACTCCAAGCCCGAGTTGGCCAATGGTGTCCTCATGGTTCCCCAGCCTTTAAGAGACCCAGTCCACTGTGGTTTCGCCCACGGTAACAATCCGATGTAGCCTGCAGCCTCAGCACGCAGGCCCCATCTACCGCTCCCAGTAAGGAAAACCCGATGCCTAAAGACACCTCTGCACCTGTCGCCCCTGGGCCGTGGCGAAGAGGACCAAAGGTGTCCCTGCGTCCTGAGCATCGTGAGACCTAACCCTTCCTTTTGGTTTAGCCTGACTGGGCACCCAGTCAAAGCCTGCAGCCTCTTTATGTGAAGACAGACCCCAATAGAGTAAAATTGGGCACTCAACACTGTTTTGCACTCCTGCAATCGGCCGGCCTAGTGCCGCTGGTGGTGTTCTGCTGATGCTGCCTCTGACCTTGCCCACCACTCACATTAACCCATGGAGACTGGTCCTGTAATTTGCTGTACTATACCTGAATGCCGCACTTGCTTTTCCTCCCATAGGATAACATTGCAGTTTCTGAAAATTGCACTGTCAACTCTTAAAATACAAAGTATTTCTTTTGAAAAACATACTTACCTGAACTAATTGCTTCTGGTGCCTAATTATATATAAAGATGCACGTTATTTTTAACTTGGTGTGGATCTCCTTATTGAGTCGTGTGTCTCACGTATGGACTATTGTGTGTATTTGTGAATGTCTGACACTCCCCTCTGATAAGCCTATGGTTGCTCGACCACATTACTACCTAGAACAGCACCTTGGGATTGATAGAGCAAGCCCCCTGTCCACAGATAAGGAAACCCCTGGACTCCACAATATATCTCATTTTGAAATATCGTATAAAGAGGCAGCTTCCTACACAAGTTATAAGTAGCAGTCTCTCAGGCCAACTGTCCTCGGTTGTCTTCACTCTCCTGAGGTCCAAAACAGGTTACCTTTACTCTCAAATTCTCCAAATCTGGCTGCTCCCTTTCTACTTAGTGACACACCAGAATCTACCCGTATCCCCTCCTAGTGAAGTTTCTGTTTTTTCCACGTCCTCCCTCTGTGCTAATGGCCGTTGTAGCACTTCATCTTTGTTTTCCACTGTCACTAATGTCCCAAGAAGGTGCATCACCACCGGAAAGTAGGACTGGGTGCAGGTTCCCATGTCTCTGCGTCGACTTCAAGGGTGGTCTGCTCTTTAAGTCACCAAGGATTATCCCATATATGGTTACCTGAAAAGCGGACTTGATTCTTCTCAAACGAGATGTCTGTCACAACATATTATACATTGCCATCCCAACCTACTTATTTAGCAGTTTTGCTGTTTACTATTATCTTAAAGATTCATGGCGTTTATGGGGAAGGTGATGACTGGTAGATGTTGCTCACCAAAATGGGAATGTTACATGGTCCTGAGAAATGGCATAAAGATCCATTATATTTTATATGCGACAGTGCCAGACATGATCGAATATCTGGTATGTATGTGGTAGTTTTGTATCCAACCTAGCCAAGGGTGCTATAGTAAACATTCTTGTTACAGGATTGCATATGCATTCAAGTATGTTTAGTGGTATTGCCAAGAATCATGAAGGGAAATGAAGAGGTAAATTATTATGAGGTTGCTCTTGCTCATTTTTCCAACGAAATTTAAAAGGATTAAAATGCCTAGCCTTTTACCAACTTTTTCATGGAACATGAACACGCTATTAAGTTAATTTCACCTCTTTTCCAACCAAAATCAATTTTCGACCTCAAGGGCTGATCTGTAGTTGTCATTTTGCTAGTAGTAATCTCACTCAGAAGAATATGGTGAATTAGTTCCATTTATAATTAAAGAACGTTTTTAATGCGATATAAACAACTGAGGTTTCTTCTTTAGGTTTTTTTTTTTTTTGTACTGTTGAAGTATCAGTGATGTTCCCAACGTAACCATCTCCTTAAAAAAAATATAGATAGAATAAACTGTCAGAAAAAACTGGGTGACTTCATTGTTTATAGTTGTCCGGTTAAGAGGAACGACGTCACAATGAGTTTTTGCATAACGATTGTACACTCAGTGGAGTGATGTAAAAAGACTTGTGAGACTCTAACACATTTACCTCACATGAAAACAGCCTTGGGGCCTTTATTGCCAATGCATAATTAATGCACTGTTAGCAACTTTGCAACTGTTCACTGGATCTCCATAAATTTGCCAAGTATTTCTGTTTAGCTATTTGAGAACATAAGCACTTAAGCCTTCACAGTAAAGGAACACTCTTGCTTTGAAGCAAGCAACTCACACACATCTCTTTACCCACGATTCTCAAGAAATATGTACCTGTAAAAATAGATCTGCATATTTTGTTCATGGACTTCAAATAAGACCCCAAAAATATTTTAACAAAAGTATACCATAAGAGAATGGTGTCAACCGTGTGGAACTTTGTAGCCATTGGTCAAATGTCCTGTTATTTCAATTCAGGACAGCACTTTGGTCAACACAAACATTTTAAATTTGGGGAAGACAAGGTACCCTTCATAACCCAACCACTAAATGGTGGAATATGCAACAATATGGATATAATGCAGACTTTCACTCTTAATGAAATTCTTAAGGCCAAATAAGGTGCTAAGAAATTGTTCAAGATTGGTTCCTAGTCAAGCTGAGTAGATATCATGTCTAATACTATGTATTTCAGCAGCAAGTGTTGCACACGAGCATAAAAAGCTTAACCGTTCTATGCAGGCACAATCCTGAATGCCTTTTTATTTCATGTAGTCCTTTAAATGATAGCCCGTATCCATGAAGGGTATCACAAGGTGTATTGCAATCTACATTCACCACAGTTACTGTAGCAAAGCCCACCACACTGAGAAGAGTCATAACTGACTCATTCATAGCAGCTCACTATACAAATTCATCTTTGCAAGAGATTTTCAAGATAACGGCTAAGAACCATTACTCCTTACTTATCGTTCACATATGACCTGTTCATAATAGAAGTGGTTTTCTACGTTGCCGGAGTCGAACATGGATTTCAAAGGAGATCCTATGGCCATCCTTCGTTGTCTGATGGAAACAAAATAATGCGCATGACTTAGTGAATGTGGTTTTTAGCAATGTTTTTGAAATTGTTAGGTCACTGTAAAGAGGATTTCCACATTGCCCTTTGATAAGTGATGTTTTTCTTGTAGCATGTACCAGTCTGTGGTGTATATTAATGCAGTATTCAAGCAGATCATAAAAATCATGTGTATATAGCATGCATCTAATATGTCACTCAAGTTTGCATTTTATTTGCTTCCACGCCCCCACCCCCTTTCTCTACCTACCCTCCTCCGGCCGCCATATTAGGGTCAAGCTCTGACAAGGACGGAATGCATCATACTGTGTCAAAGTACAGAGGTATCATAACACTGTACAGGCACCAGCAAGCTGCTTTTGCCATCACAAGTCGACGGGGTCCCACACCAAAAGCTGCAAAAAACCAAATTTCAGACCTCTCATCAGGGAACAGTGGAAGCCTCTCTTCGGAACTCGATGAGGTACATCATTTCTATCATTTATTAATATGCATTTTTGTAATAATATATCCCCTTTTACTTGTGGATGGAGTTTAGCCCCACATTATTATATAGTAAACTCAAATTTTTGTAGTTTTTCATAAAAAAAAAAAAAAAAGTTTGAATTTTAGGAGTAATGACTGGTATGAACATTTGGAGATTTCATTTTATTTGTATAGTATTGTTTCAGGTATGATTTTACTTGAATTGGGATGTAATGTAGGAAGAAACCATTTAGTTTGTAGGTAGAAATGTTATTTATATTAGGAGTTCCTTATGCGTTTATTATCACTCCATTAGAAATTGTGTGGATTACTCATGTATCAACTGCAGGATGTCTTCCTGCCCATACTTTCTTGGCCTTTAATTGTAAGACGTGCTACAGTCCATAATAATTTCAGTTCATGTGTGGAGGTTCTGGGTGTGTGTGTGAGACATAGGCCAATTTTCCTAATTTCCTTTACTATTAAATGTGAATATACAGTTTTCATAGCAGATGTCTGCCATGTTCAGGTGAAATCTCACCTGCTGTTAAAATTATCCAGTTTAATGGTCGAATGGCAGAGTTGAATTTACCAGGATTCAAAACTGGGATTTGCAAGTTGCGCTAATCTCTTTTGCAAGCCCCTTACCGTCTGAATTATATTTTTTTGTTCTTCATCACACAGCTAATTTACTGTGTAGCCTGCATCACCTTATCAATACAATGACCATATAGCTACGTAACAGTTACTGTTCTGTTCTTCCCTTCTCCTCAAAGTATAGTACGATAGAAGTTAAAAAAATAACTTTGTTCGATATTGTTGAAGGGCTACCACCCTTTTCTGCCCATGTAACAAAGTTAAACCAATATGTGTCTGAGCCCGAGTTGCTTGCTGATGCAGTAGCATAGTCTATTAAACTGAAGCTCCGTATCTGTATCCTGTTTGTACACTGATAGTGTTGCTGAATCTGGCAAGTAATATCAATTGTAATTAGGGCTCCCTGTTTTCCGTTTTTACTGATTTTTACAGATAAATACAGACACAAAGCACTGGGTTTCCTGTCTGTATTTATTTTTAAAGGTGGAAAAATACAGATAATTTGGCTTCTTTTGAGTGACTCACCATAATGAGATTAAGGACTTTCAGGCCAATAGCTATATATAATGGCAGCATGGAGAGCTACAAAGCTCAATGAGATGTGCTTAAATTACAGCATATCTCAACATGTATGCATGCTATTATACTATTTTTTTTAATGTGGGTTTATTATTTTTGGCTATGTAATGTGCTAAAACCTGACACGCATCAAAGTATAATTGCACGTTTATCCGTTAAATAGATGCTGAAATATACGAGTTATCACCTCATCTGTTCACAAAACACAAAATAAATATGGATAAATACCAATAAGATAGCCAAAAAATAAATATGGATAAATACAGACGGAAATGCTCAAAAAATAAATACCATAAAACCGGGAGCCCTAATTGTAATTAAGATCTTGCTTCATCTCAGTGCAAGGCTTACCTGGAATTGTACTTCATGATATGTAGAAATAAACAGACTTCTGGAAGAGTGGCATATAAGGTTAAAATACAAACCTGGAATGTTTCCGTGATTGTTAAGGGAGAAAAACACCTTGTGGTGCAGAGAATCATCTATAGACTGAATTGGAGATGTTTTATGTAGTTTGCCTGTTTGTGTGGTTGTCCATTGAGTTTACAGAATTGAAGACTTGGTGGTGTTCGTTGCTGAATTGAATATTTTATCTGATATTCAGTCCGGATTCAATCTTTTTAGCGGTCTTGCAGTGGGGAGCAGGCAGGCCGGCCGCCTTTGAATCGTTTTAAGTTCATCTTTGTCAAACTAAAGTATTGTTTTTAGTGTTCTATAACATGACATCGGTTTTATAAATCGGTATGTGAGCTGCCTAAAAGGATCTTTTGCATCCAGACTTTTTAATCTCAGTTAACTTCTGCAGTTCTACCAGTCACTCAATGAAAAATGCAAAACAGGTTAGTGTAACTAAGACACCCCTCCAGGGGGTGTAGAATGCCTATCATTTAAAGCCCAGGCCATATTGTTTGGGGTCAAGGGCAACAAGTGTTAATGTTTACTTTGTCCTATGGGCAAGTAGTGCCAACCCTCTAAAGCGCAAACCCTCTGGATGCCAGTATACACTACAGAACTGTGAAAAGCCTGTCTGTCACTCAAGCAAGAAGTTTGTGTGTATAGTTGTGAGAAAGTGCCCCTTTTGCATGGTTAGCCCCCCACTTTTTGACTCATTTTGATGTGGTTTCAGATTTAGTGCACAGGGTCCCTGCCAGCCAGGTGCCGTACCAATGGTCCTTCCCTAAAACAAATTCCCAATTGGTACGTCTGCCCCCTGTAAGTCCCTAGTAACTGGTACCTAGGGCCTGAGAGCTGAAGAGGGTCCCTTGGGACCTCCTTCACTGGGACCATGCCATTGCTCTTGCAGCCTGCATGCACCTGTGAGGGAGAAAACAAAAAAGTCGACAGGGCACCATGTCTGGGTGCCATGCCAGCTAACACTGCCTGGCAGCATAGGTAAGTCACCCCTTTAGCAGGCCTCACAGCCCTAAGGCAAGGTGCACTATACTACAGGTGAGGGTATATCTGCATGAGCAGATATGCCCCTACAATATTGGGCACCATTTCCCGATATTGTAAGTTCCAGTGAAGCCATAGAGGGTATGTGGGCTGGGAACTCGCCAACTCGAGTTCCACAGCACCATTATGGCTTTACTGGATATAGGAGTGTTTGGTACCAATCTTCTCCTTTCAGTAAATCCACTCTGATGCCAGTGTGGGATTTATTGTACTATGTACCTCAGAGCTGCTCCCTGAATCCCTACCAACCCTGGTGTGGTCTCTGACCGGCCGTAGGCAGCCAACCACCACCAGACTTTCTGGACCCCTGGGTGGAGAGCCCCTGCTCTCTGGGACCAGAAACAATGCACATCCTGGGCAGAGGTGTCATGCCGCCTCCCCTATGATGGGCCTGTACTCAAAGAGGGAAGCTTCAAAGGCCTGCCGCCTTTGTAATGCGAGCAGCAGATGGCAGCCCTTAGTTTACACCCCCACTTTGGGCGGGAAAACCAGCAGTAAAATCCAAAAAAGAAAGTAGGTGTGCCCAAATCTGTCAACCCCACCCCTAAGGTGCGAGGGAAATGAAGTGAAGCACACTTTTCAGTCCCCGCCATCTTGAGGATGGGTAGACCCCTCCAATCGGGGCTAGGTCTATGCCCCCTCCCACAGTAGGGTGGCCTAATAGAGGGTGTAGTCCCCCCCCCCCCATGTGAGGTGCCCATTGGCCCTACCTGCTACTCCCCTAAAACACCTCCTAAATGTAGTATTTATGTGGCTCCCCCAGACTTGGACCCCTGATCTGCAGCAACCTAAGAAGCAAGAAGACACCCACCCGGCAGCAGAAGCCAGAAGACAACTGCCTTGGCACCATCCCTACCAGTCTTTCTCCTGCTTCAACAACCTGCAACCTGTCTTGCAGCACAACCTCCAAAACCCCTGGGAGGACTGTTGCCGTCAAAGACTCCAATCTCCAGAGGACAGCGGACCTGTCCAGAAGAAACCGACTCCAAAGACTCCGGATCCAGGTGGATCCGCGACGGCAGCTCGCTCTGCACCTGACTCCCACAGCCGGAATCTGAGTGTCTCACCTGTGCAGTGAAGTCTCCCCGGGGATCCTGACCTAGTGTCCAGCCTTGGCTGACCTCTCCTGCCCTCCATGACAGCACCTGCAGTGTGAATCCAGGGGCTCCCGCCACCCGGGTCCGGTAGGAAGATTCTGACGTCCAAAGGCACCCCTGCACCCGAAGCCCCTGGGCCTTGGTGAGCTAAACTGACTGTGCCCCTACGACCCCCTACATCCCAACTTACAACGGCTGTCGTTGGTCTTCCTCCTGCAACCTCTGGTGCAACGCCTGCAGCCTTTTTACCGTCAGGAAAATCCTCGTTGAAAAGCATAGGGTGCCTGACGTCGAATTCGCACCCTGGACTCGGCTGCCCCTGTGCCACTGGTGGTGTATGTTTGGTGCTGCTTGGTGGGCCCCCCTCTGTGCTTTGCTAACCCCCAAAGCTTGGCCCCTGCAACCGATTTACTTGGCTGCAAGCAGTGTGGCTCCAGGTACCCCTGTCTCCATTGGAAAGCATTGGGTCGAATTCCAATTTAGACCTCTGCGCCCGGCCGCCCCTGTGGTGTTGCCGGTGCAGTTTTGGTACCTACCTAACCGCTGGCCCTTGCTGACTTTTGGCTCTGAAGACTGAAATTGTAAGTTTGATACTCACCTGTTTAACTGCAATATTGCTTTCCCCATAGGATAACATTCAACAGTGTGAAAAGGTTTCGAAGTGTCAATTTTTGAAAGTGATAAGTATTTTTAATTAAAAACGTACCTACCTTATTGCAAAGACCGAGGTCTTTAAATAAAGTACAAAGTATAATTTAATAAAATTGGTCAGGATTTCCTTGAGTCGTGTCTTTTATTAATCATGTGTGTGCAATAAAGGTCTTACACTCCTCTGTGTTAGGCTTAAGGCTGTTCGCCCACACAACCACTAATGGAGCACTTTGGGTTTTGCATTGAGCCCTTTACACTTTTGGGGAACCCCTGGACTCTGTGCACGGTATTACCACCCAATGATCATATCCTATACAGAGCCAGCTTCCTACAATGGTTCACACTTGTCCATATGATTCATTAATGCTAAGCCTTTACTACAGGGGCTAACGCTATAAGCTAATGCAATTGGCTCTGAGGTCAGCTTGCATTTCCTACCTTGGTTCCAATACAAACGTGTACTCATAGTTTGAAAATATAAACATTTTGGGCTACTTATGTTCCAAGAATGCTTCTTGTTTTTTTTTTTTTTGCTTTCAAAATAAAATGGGAACAAAACTACAACTTTAAGTAAGCATGTTGCTAAACTGTTGCTGGACTCTAGATACAATTTCTCTGAGACATCTTTTAGTAAAATGTTATATGCATGTCAATATTTAACTACCAAAAAATTAAGGGAGAACCAGTGTAAACCCAATGATGGAAGCATGCTTCTTGGTTTGGTGGGTGAGGGTTTGCATCTTTTTTAATAAAGATATATAGACAGATGCTTTGTCCCTTCCATACATATCCTTTGACATCTCCTTTGTTGATCACATCCTGTTGATTAGTACTCATTGATGGGTGGATACACTAAAGTCTGCCACCTTCTGGCTGTCCCTTATTCTTTCTCAACCATGTGAAACTGGCAAATAAATCGCTTTGGGTGCCTATTGTTTCTTGTAAAGAGACTCAAAGTGGCTGGAGTGTGGCTTTTTCAATATCTCATTGGGGCTTCATGAGAATGTGAAACTTAACAAATGCTAGCTTCAGTTACCGGACAGAGTTCGGATCCAGCACAGTGTCTCTTCCATCGAAGGTCCAGATGTCTTCTTGGAGACAGCCTTGTGGATCTCTTACAAAAACAGTAGTACCTCTAGGTTTATCTCCTTGCAGTTGTCAGTTTTGGGATCCACAGATCCTTTTGTGAGAAGAGAGCTTCCAGACAGTCAGAAGTCTCACCCACCCCTTGGATCCCTTCCAAGGTGGCCTGGAGCAGTGACTGAAAGTATACCTGGGAAGGCGTTGTCGGTCCCACTGAAGTAGACTACTGCACATATATTTCAGAGAGAAACATATACATAATGTATAGAACAGGTTCACTGCAGGAGCGTTAATAGAAAAAAAGAGTTTAACTCTCACGAAGGACAGTTTGTAGTCTGTTCTTAATTTTCCAAATCGTTTGGAAAGCAATCCCTTGAATAATCTGTTCGAGGCATATGAGCTGTAGATTGTATACTTGTGCATAGATCGCCATCTGGTGTTGGGCTCGGATGCTTGCAGTTTGTTTTTGTCTTGGAAGAGTCTTTGTAGTCACGAGATAGATGACTCCTCCTTAGGACGATAGTGCGCATGGACATCGACTCCATCTCCAGATTGTTTTTTTCCGCAATCGGGTTTGGATGTAAAACGTTGCGCTCCGGGTCGGTGTCGTATTTGATCTCCCTTCGACGCGCAATCCTTCACCGCTCGACGGTATTGTTTCGCTCGAGTTCCCCTTCGACGCGCATCCAAGGAATATCCACCAAGACCTTCGATTCCGTTCGTCGACGCGGGCCGTTGGGCCTACCTGCACCATCGGGCCCTGCAGTAAATGGAAAGAACTCCATTTAAGAAATGTCCTTTGTGTGGTGCAAAATTTCCACACACAGATCTCCACGAGGTCTGTAACCTTTGCTTGTCTCCAGAGCACGAGGACAGGGATTGCCAGGCCTGCGATTCCTATCGATCAAAGAAGACCATACGTGATCGCCGGGCACGACGTCACACGGCTCGAACAACTTCCTCGGCGCCGGACGACATCTTCGATGCCAAGATCCAGCAACAACAGGAATCGGAAGAGGGAGACATCAGCGTCTCCGAGGCAGACGACTCCGATGCCGAGGATCAGCCCATTACTCCAGGACAACGAACTGGGAGTACTGAACTCGATGCCCCTCTCCCAGTAAAAATACAAAAGGCTCCGGTGACACGTTCGCTTTCGGGCTCACGCAAACACCGAGATAAGTCTTCGGATGCCCCGCCCTCGGGCCCGGCTCCAAAGCCGAAAGAAAAGCCTTCAGGCGGCTCGGGACTGAGTCAGCCACGTACCGGTGCCGAAAAACACTTCTCGGCACCGAAAGAAAAACCAAAGCCAGGCACAGGGCCACGCCCTGTTATATCGGCACCGAAGTCGGCCTCCACGCCCACCACTTCGGCACCGAAGCAGCACAAAGACAAGTCCTCGGATCCGAAGAAACACCATACTCCTTCAGAGCCGAAAACTGCTACTGAACTAAAGACTCCGACAAAGCTTAAGGACCGCTCTACCACTCCCAAAGCTAAGTCAAAGCACCACCCAGACCCAAAACCCTTGGTGCCGAAAAAACCGGACGCCTCCAAAGAACTGTTTTGGCCAGATCCATTGGATCCAAAGCAGAAAACTCTGTGCATTGACCCTCATACAGGTCAGGTGACCACAGTTCCACCAAAAAAGAGGACATTGGCCGTTCCAGACCCACCTGAAATACCTTTAAAGAGGAAGAACATTGCTACTTCTCCTCTTAGACCTATCTCTCCCCTTCAAAACCTTCCACCTATACATTTCTCTCCTACTTCTTCCCTATCTCCTTCACCTGCCCTTCAACAGGATGAACAGGACTTTGGGGGTGGGGATGACCACAGTGATGGGCATTTCCAAGAGGATGATGATGACATGCATAACATCCCACCACAAGACCTTTGGGATGATTATCATAATATCCCAGATATACCTGAGCCAGACTCATACCCATCCAAACCATCCCCACCAGATGACAACATTGGCTTTGCACAACTGATAGACAGGGCAGCCAAGTACCACCGGGTACAGTTGCACTCAGAACCTGCGGAAGAAGATTTCTTAATGGAAACTTTTACTCACTCTCAAAAGTCGTCCACTACCTTGCCAATGTTAAAAGGCATGCTTAAACATGCCCCAGAAATCTTCAAAGACCCAGTCAGGGCTAGGATAATCAACCCACGCATTGACAAAAAATATAAGCCAGCCCCAAACGACCCAGCTTATATTAAAGGACAACTCCCTCTAGACTCCCTCGTAGTGTCAAATGCCCGTAAACGGGCTAATTCTCAATCCACAGGGGAGGCCCCTCCTCCAGACAAGGAGTCAAAACTGCTGGGCGCATCTGGCAAACGGGTTGCGTCTCAAGCAGCCAATTACTGGCGCATTGCCAACGCCCAGGCTTTACTCGCCAGGTATGACAGGGCGCATTATGATGAGCTGGAGACACTTATGCAGCACCTTCCAGACCAGTATAGGGCTAAAGCCAACGACCTTATACAGGAGGGAAAAACCATCACTAATACCTCCATCAAATGTGCTTTGGATGCAGCAGATACAGCATCCAGAGCAGTCAATACAAGCGTTCTGCTGCGCAGGCATGCATGGGTGCGCATCTCTGGCTTTAAACAGGAGGTGCAGTCCCAAATCCTTAACCAGCCATTTGACCAGCAACATCTATTTGGCCCTTCTGTAGACACATCATTAGAGAAAATGAAAAAAGACACAGAAACAGCCAAGTCCATGGGGGCCTTACAATTTCCGGAAAATAGAGGGTCTTTTCGTCGCTCCACTTATAGGGGCGCCTCCAAAACCAGTGGCACAGACCACACCTTCATACAAAAGTCCCACTCAATCTTCCCCTAGCAGAGGATATTTTAGAGGGAGCTACAGGGGTAATAATAACAAAGGAAGAGGTCGCAGTAACAATACCCGCACCTCCCCCGCCTCAAAGCAGTGACTTCCCTACGCTCCCCCAGACCATTCCACACCGGTCGGGGGAAGACTATCTCAGTTCCTACCTGTGTGGCTTTCCATCACCACAGACAGGTGGGTGAGACAAATTATCCAGTATGGTTACTGTCTGGAGCTCACTTCTACTCCACCAAACGTGCCTCCCAGGCATCGACCGATGTCCACGGAACATCTAACACTTCTCAAACAGGAGATTGCTTCCCTTTTACAAAAGCAAGGAATAGAACCAGTCCCCCTACATCAGAAAGGCTCAGGGGTCTACTCCCTTTACTTTCTCATTCCAAAAAAGGACGGTACTCTGAGGCCAATATTAGACCTCAGAATACTAAACCTGTACATACAGTCCGACCTCTTCCATATGGTCACCCTGCAACAGGTCCTCCCACTGCTCCAACAGGGCGATTTACTTTCCACTCTAGATCTCAAGGACGCCTACTTTCACATCCCCATTCACCCTGCTCACAGGAAATATCTACGGTTTGTGCTGGATGGTCAGCACTACCAGTTCAAAGTCCTCCCATTCGGGGTAACTACAGCACCCAGGGTATTCACAAAGTGCCTCGCAGTAGTAGCAGCACACTTGCGAAGACAACAGATTCATGTGTTCCCTTATCTAGACGACTGGCTCATAACAGCCAGCTCACACAACCACTGTGTTCAACACACAAAACAGTTCAGCTCCTGCACGACTTGGGATTCACAATAAATCTCACCAAGTCACACCTGCAACCGTCCCACATACAACAGTATCTGGGCGCTACACTAGATACTTCAAAAGCCATTGCGTATCCCAATCCACTCAGGATACACGGCATACAGGCTCTCATAAAAAGATTTAAACCTCAACACTCGCCTTCAGCTCAAGTGTTCATGCAACTAATAGGAATGATGGCCTCTTGCATTTTCATAGTGCCTTACGCAAGACTCCAAATGCGCCCATTACAGGAATGTCTGGCACATCAGTGGAACCAGGGCCAGCTTACAGATCTGGTGTTGGTGGACAGCCGCACACATCGCTCTCTGCAGTGGTGGAACACACAAAACCTATCCAAGGGGTGGCAGCTCATAGACCCGGTTCCACAGATAGTGCTAACAACGGACGCATCGCTCACCGGCTGGGGAGCGCATCTCTTACATTATACCATTCAGGGCATATGGACCCCTCGGCAAAAATTACTCCACATCAATCATTTGGAGTTACTGGCAATTTTTCTTGCGTTAAAATCATTCCAGGTACATCTAGTACACAAAGCGGTCCTAGTCAGGACAGACAATATGACTGCAATGTACTACATACAAAAACAAGGGGGGACACACTCTCTGCAGCTTTCCCGCCTAGCGCAAACCATATGGAGATGGGCCATTCCGCAAAAAATATACCTGTTAGCAGAACACCTACCAGGGCTACACAATCAAATTGCGGATCTACTCACTCGTCAGACACAACAGATTCACGAATGGGAACTTCATCCACAAGTTCTTCATCCATTCTTCCACAAGTTGGGCCACCCAGACATAGATCAGTAAATGCCCAAACTTCGCCTCCAGGTACCCACACCCATTGTCCAAAGGCAATGCGATATGGATGAACTGGTCAGGCAAATTTGCGTACGCTTTTCCGCCTCTCCCACTCCTTCCATTAGTGGTTCGAAAACTCAGACAACAGTCGCTCACAATGATCCTGGTTGCTCAAACATGGGCTCGACAACCATGGTTCACAACCCTGCTGGAACTTTCACTATCCCACATCAAAAGTTGTACCTTTCTCCAGAGCTTCTCACGCAGAACCATGGAGAAATAAGACACCCAAATCCAGCTCAATTGAACCTAGCAATCTGGCTCCTGAAGTCTTAGTTTGGATACTTTAACCTACCTCCACAATGTATGAATATTATTAAGGAGGCTAGACGTCCTACCACTAGAGCCTGCTATGCAGCCAAATGGAAAAGATTTGTGATCTACTGCAATAACAATGCACTCGATCCTTTAGATGCGTCATTTCAGAACATCATTTGTTACCTTTTGCATCTACAAAACTAATCTAGCATACACATCCATACGGTTACACATTGCAGCCATAGCTGCTTACCTACAAAACGGACAACATTTGTCGTTGTTTAAGGTACCTGCTATCAAGGCTTTTATGGAAGGCCTTAAAATAATAATTCCTCCCAGAACTCCACCAGCTCCTGCGTGGAATCTAAACATTGTCCTTACTAGGCTCATGGGCCCCCCATTTGAACCTTTGCATAGGAGCGAGCTACAGTTTCTAACATGGAAAGTAGCTTTCCTTGTAACAATCACATCTCTCAGAAGAGTTGGTGAGCTCCAGGCCTTAACCATACAAGAACCTTTCTTGCAAATACATCACAACAAGGTAATTCTTAGGACAAACCCTAAATTCTTACCAAAAGTCATCTCTCCCTTCCACCTTAACCAGTCTGTTGAGCTACCAGTCTTTTTCCCTCAACCAGACTCAGTGGCAGAGAGGGCTCTTCATACACTAGATGTCAAAAGAGCTACCCTTTACTACATTGAAAGGACAAAGACTTTCAGGAAAACCAAACAACTTTTCGTAGCCTTCTCACCACCACATAAGGGCAACCCCATATCAAAATCAGGACTTGCCAGGTGGATTGTTAAATGCATCCAGATATGCTACCTAAAGGCAAAGCGTACATTATCTGTTCCTCCTAGAGCGCATTCCACATGCTAACTAGGGGCTTCTATGGCATTCTTAGGAAACATCCCCATAGATGACATCTGTAAAGCAGCAACATGGTCTACACCACACACCTTCACAAAGCACTATTGTGTAGATGTGCAGGCAAAACAACAAGCTACTGTGGGCCAGGCTGTATTAAAAACACTTTTTCAAACTACTGCAACAGATACAGGTGGCCACTGCTAAGGAGATAACTGCTGTGTAGTCTACGCACAAGTATACAATCTACAGCTCATATGCCTCGAACGGAAAATGCTACTTACCAGTATGCATCTGTTCTTGGCATGTAGAGCTGTAGATCTGTATACGCCCACCCTCCTCCCCGGTTGCCTGTAACTGTTCCACTATTATCTTACTTGGATAACTATATAAGGGCATCTTTTTTCTATTACTATTATTATTTATATTTCTTTCTAACTCCATCACAACCCTTCATGGCGAAAACAATCTGGAGATGGAGTCGATGCCCATGCGCACTATCGTCTCCTAAGGAGGAGTCACCTATCTCGTGACTACGAAGACTCTTCCAAGACAAAAACAAACTGCAAACATCGGAGCCCAACACCAGATGGCGATCTATGCACAAGTATACAGATCTACAGCTCTACATGCCAAGAACAGATGCATACTGGTAAGTAGCATTTTCCTTCTTCTTGGTCTTGTATGGTTTATCCTGGTTCGTGAAGGTTACAAGCCTTTGCCCTTGTAGAAAACCCGCCTTTTCTGTGTGGTCACCCCAGGTTTTTCACCTTTTGATGGTCCTATATTTTTGCTTGCTTTAGAACTGTGCACTTTACCCCCTGCGAATAAGCGTTAGTGTCTGTGCTCCCCCTATCTGAAAGAGACACGTTAGTGACAGATTCCTTACCTTAGAATATCCCCAGGCGTCAGGCTGGATCCGGAAAGTTTTGCGTAGCAGTACCCTTGCGCATCGGTAGGCCGCGTCGTGCGGGTCCGGCGTCGGGATCGCCGGAATGACGTCGCGGGCAGTACTCAGACGCTGCCCCTGCGCGCTGACGTCAGTTCTTTCTTTTTCCGCGCCAGTAAGCGCAGATCCGGGAAGAGCAGTGCCCTAGTCATTTTTTGACTACGGTTTTTGTGATTTTTATCACAGTTTTTTCTGGAGTCGTTCGACTCCAACGGTGTCAGTAGGGATGCCCGGCTGCAAGCCATGCGACGCCTGTGGTCGGATGATGTCGATCACGGACCCGCATCGAGACTGCCTCGGACGCGACCACGACTCCAAGTCGTTCCCCGACTGCCGGGCCTTGCATCCGAAGGCTTTGCGAGAGCGGTCTCGAAAGCTCCTCGAGGTCCGGCAGTCGGCTCCGCGCCAATCCAAGCCCCGGTCACGTGAGAGGTCGAGGGGCCGGTCGCGGAGTCCTAATCGGTCGTCGGGGTCCAAGTCTTCGCACTCCTCCGGTAAGCCGAAGCACAAGAAGTCGAAGAAGCGTCATCGCTCGACGACTTCCCCTCGCCAGTCTCGCGACTCGGCTGAGGGTCCTGTCGGCACCGTCCCCGCGGCTCCGGGAGTGCCTGTGGAGCCGCCGCCGCATTACCCGCCTTATCCGGGTTCGGCGGCAACTCCGGCCAGAATACAGGAGTTCCTGTCGGCCATGGCCCTCCTCTTTGGGCCTCAAGGTCCCCCGGGTGCGCCTTCGGGCCCCGCGGGCCCTTCTGGGGTGCCTACGGCGCCGCCGCCGACTCCGGTCCCGGCGACGCCAGCCCCGGCCTCGACCCCGGCTCCGGCGTTGCCGCAACCCCCATCGACGCCGGTTGACCTGACGACACCTCCACCGGCGCCGATTTCACCGGTGCCGTTCCCGGCGCCGCCCGGGGCTCTGGGCGGCGTCGTACCCTGGTTCTCTCCGGACCCGGCGCCGGACCGGCGTCGGTGCTGATGAGGCCTTGGGTCCCGCATGTCCCTCCTCCTTACTTTGAACCTGTTTTGGAGGACGAAGAGGACTGGGAGGGGTCTGAGGACCCTCTCACTGCCCAATGTGAGTTCGATCAGGACTGGGCTGAGGCACTTGGGGAGGCCAGTGGTCTGGACACCTCTCCTGACTCTGGCATGCTGTCTCCTCCTTCCGTGGCAACGGAGGAGGGAGCGAACTTTGCAACGGTGTTGCGTAGGGCAGCTGAGGCTTTACACCTCCAGTTACCTACAGTGGCTGTCAGGACTAACATCCTGACGGAAGTGCTTCAGCCGGCGGCTACCTCCTCGGAGCCACTGCTGCCTTTCAACGAGGCACTTTCTGACGGTCTTTTGGGCACCTGGTCCAAGCCCACCACAGGGGCTCCTGTGGATAGGAACGTAGCCCAACGCCATCGCCCTGCTCCGGGCGACCCCCTGTTTCTCTCCCAACACCCCACCCCTGAGAGCTTGGTTGTCCAAGCCTCTGCTTCCCAGAGCGCCTTCCCTACCGCTCCCCCGGATAGGGAATCCAAAAAACTGGATCAATTTGGGAAGAAGGTTTTTACTTCCTCCAGTGCTGGCTTGCAGTCTGTCAACACCACTTGCCTCTTGGGCCGATATTCCCACTCTTTGTGGGATTCGGTGGCGCAGGTTCTGCCCCAGTGTTCTGAGGAGGTCCAGTCACTGCTTTCCCGCGCCATTGCGGAAGGAAGAGATGCAGCAAAGTATACCATCAGATGTGGCCTAGATACCGCCGACTCGCTCGGCAGATCGCTTGCGACGACAGTGGCGCTGCGCCGTCACGCCTGGCTGAGAACCACTGGTTTCTCGGGTGATGTCCAAAACTCTCTTATGGACATGCCCTTTGATGGTGTCGGCCTTTTCGGCAACAAGGCAGACCATGCGCCGGAGCGCTTTAAGGACTCACGGGCTACAGCCAAGTCCCTGGGCCTTTCTGCTGTGCGCCCTCCAACAGTCTGCTTTTCGCCCCTTTCGTGGCCACGGAAGGGGCGCCCAGTCACGTCCACTGCCCAGCCACCGGCCCGCGCAGCAGGTGTCTTCGCATGGCCGAGGACGTGGCTCCCGCCGGGTCGGGTAACCAGCGTGCAGGTCAGGCCACCACCCCCACCACGTCCGCTGCCTCCAAGCCCTCCTAGTCCTTCCTTTCAGGTCCACAGCACGCCAGTAGGGGGCAGGGTCCGCCATCACCTTCCCCACTGGCGTGCCATCACCTCGGACAAGTGGGTCTTGGACATTGTCCGAAGGGGCTACTCCCTCCCCTTCGTGACCACTCCCCCAGCCATGCCACCTCAATGCCACCGCATGTCAGGGGATCACTTGGTGCTTCTTCAGAAGGAAGTTGCAGCCCTCTTGGCCAAGGGGGCCATCGAACGTGTTTCGACCCCAGAAGTAGGGCGTGGTTGTTACTCCCACTACTTTCTGGTGCCCAAAAAGGACAAGGAGGACATGCGTCCTATCTTGGACCTCCGGAACGTCAATCGCTTCCTCCGGAAGGAGAAGTTTAAGATGCTCACCCTAGCTCAGGTCTTGACTGCCCTCGACCCTGGGGACTGGATGGTAGTGTTGGACTTGCAGGACGCTTATTTCCACATTCCCGTCCTGCCGGCCCACCGGCGTTACCTGCGGTTCACGGTAGGCCATGAGCATTTTCAGTTTTCCGTGCTCCCCTTTGGCCTTACCAGCGCCCCTCGGGTGTTCACGAAAGTGATGGCGGTGGTCGCAGCTCATCTGCGCCGGGCAGGGGTTCCAGTCTTCCCCTACCTCGACGACTGGCTGCTGAAGGCGGGCTCGTCCCAGGCAGTCGTCTCCCACCTCCAGACTACGGCCGAGCTCCTGCACTCGCTGGGGTTCTCCATCAACGTGCCGAAGTCGCACCTGATTCCTTCTCCACAGCTCCTTTTCATCGGTGCAGTTCTGGACACGACGCAGTTTCGGGTCTATCCTCCCGAACGGCGAGTCCGGAATATTCAGGCTATGATTCCGATCTTTCGGCCTCTATCCTGGGTTTCGGTACGGATGACCCTGAGGCTGCTGGGCCTCATGGCCTCCTGCATCCTGCTGGTCGATCATGCCAGATGGCATATGCGGGCTCTGCAGTGGGACCTGAAGTTCCAGTGGGCGCAGCATCAGGGCAACCTGTCCGATCACGTCCAGATCTCGGAGGGGACTGCAAAACAGTTGCAGTGGTGGCTCTCGATCCGGCAATGGGTCTTGGGCAGATCCCTCTCCCTTCCCCAGCCAGAGCACACAGTTGTGACGGACGCGTCCCTTCTGGGATGGGGCGGTCTCATGGGAGAGGCGGAGATCAGAGGTCTCCGGCGGAGTCCCGGCTCCATATCAACCTTCTGGAGCTCCGGGCGATCCGACTTGCACTCAAGGCATTCCTTCCCTCTGTCAAAGGGAAGGTAGTGCAGGTGTTCACAGACAACACCACTGCCATGTGGTACTGCAACAAACAGGGCGGGGTGGGGTCGTGGACCCTATGTCAGGAGGCTCTGCGCCTCTGGACATGGCTGAAACATCAGGGCATATTCCTGATGGTTCAACACCTGGCAGGTTCCCTGAACGCCAGGGCGGACGAACTCAGCCGCAGGTGCATGATGGATCACGAATGGCGTCTTCACTCGGAAGTGGCGCAAGGACTCTTTCTACAGTGGGGAGAGCCTTGGTTAGATCTATTCGCCACCGAAGAGAACGCGCGATGTCATCAGTTCTGCGCGTTGGAATTTCCAAGGCGGCACTCGCTCGGCTACGCTTTTCGTCGCGAGTGGAGTTGTGGTCTGTTGTACGCCTTTCCGCCTATACCACTTCTAACAGAGTGTTGAAGAAGATTCGACGCTACCGGGCCCAAGTCATTCTTGTGGCTCCGGACTGGGCTCGAAGAGTTTGGTATCCCGAGCTACTCAGTATGAGCGTCGATCCCCCGATCCGTCTGCCTCTTCGGGAGGATCTTCTGTCGCAGCAGCAGGGGACGGTCCTCCACCCGAACCCGTCCAGCCTCCACCTGCTTGCGTGGAGATTGAGCAGCGGCAGTTGATTCCTTTCGACTTGCCTCCCGAAGTTTGTGTTGTGATTCTGGCAGCCAGGCGTCCACCACTAAGGTGGTATACGCCTGCAGGTGGAACAAGTTTGTGACATGGTGCACAGCAAAGGCTGTGAATCCCCTTTCTGCCCCTCTTTCCGAGGTTCTTCTGTTCCTTCTTTCTCTGGCCCAACAGGGTTCTGCCCTGGGTACCATCAAGGGCTATCTTTGTGCCATTTCGGCCTTCCTCAGGCTTCCTGATCAGCCCTCCCTTTTCAAGTCCCCTGTTAACAGGTTTCTAAAAGGCAGTACACACCTCTTCCCTCCTGTTCCGTTTGTGATGCCTCAGTGGGACTTGAACTTGGTTCTTACCTTTCTCATGTGTGCTCCCTTTGAGCCTCTACATAACTGTCCTCTTCGACTTCGGACTCTGAAGACCGCCTTTCTGGTGGCCATCACCTCCGCTCGGCGGGTGAGTGAGCTCCAGGCTCTATCATGCAAACCTCCCTTTCTGTCTGTACATCCAGACAAGGTTGTCCTTCGGACGCGTCCGTCCTTCTTGCCAAAGGTGGTTTTGCAGCGTGAATCTTTCTGGATTCACTATGCTGTGCATTATTCCGCCATCTCGTGGTTGGGTCCGGATTCGTAGTCTTTTCTTTGTTTTTGTGGGTTTTTTTTGGTTTTTTTTGTTGTTGGCCCAGGTGGGCGGCGACGCCCCACCATTTGGTGTCTTCGGTGACGTCGTCGCGCTTCCGGCGGAAGCTCCCACCTTTGGTAGCCATCTTCAGATTCTTTTTCCGCCGTGGGGTCTGGATCGTTGCCGAGAAGTTCCAGAAAGTTTGGACGAAGAATCTCAAAGTCGAAATTTCATCACAGAAGATATACTCCTGAGACACCGGACGACGACACTAGTACCGGAGAAGAAGGACGACGAGGTAGAAGGTCCACGACCGAAATCTCGACGCCTACAGAGAATGCGCTCACAGGGGGCTCCCTAAGCGCGGTTATGGACAAGACTCCGTTCAAGTTCTGCAGAAATTGCCACCACAAATACGCCCAAAAAGACCAGCACCCAGTCTGCAACCTCTGCTTGCCGCTCGACCACGCCAGCGAAGACTGCAACGCGTGCTCGGCGTTCACCCGAAGACCCTCCGGGTGAGAGACAGACAGAGAAGGGCGAACTACAGCATGCAGGGCCAGGGACCAGCACCATCTCTCCGAGACCTGGGTCTCTCGAGCGGAGAGGAGGACAACATCGCAGAGGGACCAGAGGACTGCGCTGTCGTCGAAATCGAAAAGAAAACGTCGAAGGAGGTAAGGGAGTCGTCGACCCCAAAACACCAAAGCGACGCTCGAAAGAGTGAAGCCAGAATCCCTAGCGACACTCCGAGAAGTGTAGCAAAGTCCTCGAAGGGAGCGTTGCCGCCGAAACACTCGACGAAAGCAACAGCACCAAGGGACAAACAGCCGAGCGGATCCTTGGACAAGGACTCTCAATCGGCGAAAGCCTCCGAAAAAACGAAGGCGTCGAAGGTCGCCCCCGAAAAGGAAACCTCGACACCGAGAAAGGAAGGCCCGGCGTCTGTTTCGACGACCGCGACCGCGAAGAGAGGCACTGCACCACTCGACGCCGAAAAGGCCCACGAGATGGTGAAAAAGAAGAGGAGGCTCGAGGCAGAGATGGCGAGCATCCTGCAACGCAAAAAAGACTTCGACGAGAAGATGAAACAATACGCTATTCCGTCGAAGCAAGCCCACGAGGCAGTTGAGGAGTTCGAGGTCGAAGTCGACGAGGCCCCGGGGACACCCGAACAGCTCGAAGACCAAGACGAGGAATACTACTACTTCGAGGCCGAAGGCGAAGAAGAGATGCTGTCTTACAGGGACTCTGCGTCCTCTGAAGTACAAGACCTAGACTGGCAAGACCTCGACACAGAGTCACCAGAAGAAGGGGTAGACACTTACCCCTCGAGACCTTCGCCGCCAGACGACATCGGAGTCTACAATGAGGTCGTGCAGAAGGCTGCAAAGACTTATGGGGTCGAAATGCAGGAGGAAAAGACAAAAGCAGGTTTCCTCTTCGAAACCCTGCTCCCCCAACAGACAAGGAGCCAATTTCTACCCATGTTACCGGGCGTTCTCGACCAGGGAAGGGAGGCCTTCAGGGAACCAGCAATCTGCAAGGCGGTTACCCCGAGGAGCGAAAAGAAGTATAAGCACTCCACAAAAGATCCTGCATACATACAGGGGTCTGTACCAGCAGACTCCATTATCGCTGCAACAGCCAGGAAGAGGGCCGGTGTGCCCACCAACACAGGCCCACCTCCAGACAAGGAGAGCAAAAGAATAGACCTCACAGGACGTAAGGTGGAGAGGAACGCAGCCATACACTGGCGTATCGCCAACTCCAACGCCCTCATCAGCAGGCATGCATACCAGCATTGGGCAGAAATGAGCCAGCTCATTAAGCACCTGCCAGAAGAATACCAACAAAGGGCCAATTACCTAGCGGAAGAAGGCAAGGCCATCGCGAACACTTGCCTAAAGTCAGCCTTGGACGCAGCAGAGAACTCCAGCAGGCAAATGATGATAGGGATGACTGAGAGGAGACACGCATGGCTCAGGATCTCCGGCTTCAAACCAGAAGTACAGAGCAACATCATCAACACACCGTTCGACGGTGAGAAACTGTTTGGAGCAACAGTTGACAACAAATTAACACAACTAAAGACGGACAACGAAACTGCAAGGTCCATGGGAGCGCTGCAGTTCAGGGGAATGAGAAGAGGGAACCCCTCAAGGCGAGCCAGTGGTAGAGGAGGCAATGCACCTACCACTTCACATCAATCACAACAACAAGGGTACCAAGGGAACAACCAGGGCCAAAACCTGCAGGGACAACAGCAGCAGAATTGGCAGTACCAACCCAGAGGACGGTCCTTTCGAGGGCGCGGGTACGGACGGGGACAGGCCCGAAGAGGGGGCCAGCAGCCCGCCTCAAAGTGACTCCACACACAGAACAAGCCCCCCACCGTTAACACCAAGGTTGAGGGGAAGTCCGCAAAAGGAAAAGATAAAGAGCAGAAGCACACAGCAAATAACCACCGAGCATACGACACCAGTGGGAGGAAGAATAGGAAAATTTCTCACACAATGGAGGAAAATTACCACGGACAAATGGATACTACACACCATACAGCACGGGTACTGCATAGACCTCCAAAAACACCCGCCAGGGAGAAGACCAAGACATCGGTCAATACCCGCAAGAGAACTAGCCCTCCTCCGCCTAGAAGCAGAGGAACTGCTACAAAAAAGAGCAATAGAGCCAGTTCCAAACAACGAAAGGAACAAGGGAATATACTCAACGTACTTCCTAGTGCCAAAGGTAGACGATACACTAAGACCAATACTGGACCTCAGATTCCTGAACAAGTTCGTAAAAACTCAAAAATTCAAGATGACTTCACTTCAGGAAGTAATACCCCAAATCCAAGAAGGGGATTACATGGCGACCTTAGACCTAAAAGATGCATACCTGCACATACCCGTCAACCGCAAACACAAACGGCTATTAAGATTCGTGATAGGCCACGATCACTACCAGTTCACAGTGCTAGCCTTCGGACTAAAGTCCGCACCAAGAGTGTTCACGAAATGCCTAGCAGCAGCTGCAGCGCACCTTCGGAGAAGGAGCATACATGTATACCCCTACCTCGACGACTGGCTGGTAAAAGCAGGATCATACAGACTCTGCAAAAAACACATCAAACAAGTCATAGAAACACTGTCCACATTAGGTTTCTCAATACATTGGGAAAAATCGTCAACAGAACCCCAACAAATCAAGATATTCTTGGGGGCACAAATAGACAGCACACAGTCCAAGGTGTTCCCCAGCGACAAGAGAAGTATAGCGCTCCTGAGGGAAACACGTCATTACCGCAAGGGGCAAGTTCTGACAGTGAGGACGGTGAGCAGGCTAATGGGAATGATGGCATCATGCATCCACCTTGTCCCGCATATCAGACTGCACATGAGACCATTCCAGGAATGGATACAACAGCAATGGTCACAAGCCACAGGGAGTTGGGAAGATCTAGTGGTTGTCACACACGCAGTGCAGAAAGAAATAGCGTG
This sequence comes from Calotriton arnoldi, assembly GCA_963921515.1. Lineage (NCBI taxonomy): Eukaryota > Metazoa > Chordata > Amphibia > Caudata > Salamandridae > Calotriton > Calotriton arnoldi. The sequence goes on along the minus strand of CAWUFW010008823.1, from coordinate 319,633 downwards.
GTGGAAAGAAGAGAACATATTACAAGGGAAGCCATTCACACAGCCAACTCCAACAGTGACCATCACAACAGACGCCTCACAGCAGGGCTGGGGCGCGCACATGACCAGACTCCGCGTCAGGGGGCTCTGGTCACAACAAGATGCAGTGAAACACATCAACTACCTAGAACTCAAAACTGTGTTCCTAGCCTTAAAAGCCTTTCAAAAGCAGCTTTACGGCCAGCGAGTGCTGATACAAACAGACAACACAACTGCAATGTTCTACATCAACAAGCAAGGTGGGACACAATCAGCACCGCTGTCAAGTCTGGCACAACAGATCTGGAGATGGGCCATCCCTCTAAGGATAGACCTGCTAGCAATACACCTCCCAGGAATAGACAATGTAGAAGCAGACCGATTCAGCAGGCAGACGTCTGCATCCCACGAATGGGAACTGAACCAACAGGAGGTGCAGCAACTGTTCCAAAAGTGGGGAACACCACGGATAGACCTCTTTGCAACACCCCAGAATGCAAAATGCCAACATTACGCATCCAGACAGCCGGACCAAAGGTCCCTAGGGAATGCCCTATGGATAAGTTGGTCGAACGAATTTGCTTACGCTTTTCCCCGATACCACTGTTACACAAAGTACTCAGCAAATGCAGGAGCAGCAGCATGACACTCATACTGGTGGCACCTCAGTGGGCCAGACAAACATGGTTCTCACAGATAATGGAAATGGCGCAGGAACCAGCACACAGGTTCAGCAGAAGGAAAGACCTCCTCACAATGCAAGACGGAAAAGTGCTCCACCCAGAACCAGACAGCCTCAGCCTAGCAGCATGGCTCCTGAGGACCTAGAATTCGCACACCTCAAACTACCTCCAAGCACCATGGCAGTACTCAGAGAAGCAAGGAGACCCACTACCAGAAAATGCTACATTGCAAAGTGGAAAAGGTTCTCACAATGGTGCATTACAGAGGGACTGCAACGAAAAGTCACAAAAGAATCAACAGTACTGCGATATTTAACACACCTACTACAAAGCGGGCTGAGCTACTCGTCACTAAGGGTTCACCTAGCAGCCATAGTGGCCTACACCAGGGAGAAGCGGTGAAAAGCTTCTTCACCTCCCAAGTGGTCAAAAGATTCCTGGAAGGGGCTAAAAGAATAGCCCCCCTAAAAGGATGCCAGCCCCAAGCTGGAACCTCAACACTGTACTGACACAGTTGATGAAATCACCATTTGAACCCATACACAAGAGCACACTGCACATGCTCACACTAAAAACGGCTTTCTTAGTGGCTATCACGTCACTGCGAAGAGTCAGTGAACTACAGGCTCTCACACTACAAGAGCCCTACTTGCAAATACACAAGGACAGAATTGTCATGAGGACGGACCCACACTTCCTGCCAAAGGTGGTGTCGCGGTTCCATATCAATCAAACAATACAGATACCAAGTTTCTTCCAGAAACCTTCAACACCCTCAGAAAAGGCGCTACACACGCTAGACGCCAGAAGGGCAGTGATGCACTACATAGAAAGGACGAAGGAATGCAGGAAAACAAAACAACTCTTCGTTTCCTTCGCAAGCAGTTTCCTGGGACGACCAGTAACAAAAAATACCATTGCACGGTGGATTGCACAAGCAAATCAACTCTGCCACAAGCAGGCAGGACAAGAGTTACAAGGGGCCGCCCAGGCTCACTCAACAAGGAAAAAGGGAGCAACGGTTGCGTTCCTAGCGAACACACCTATACAAGACATTTGCCAAGCGGCAACATGGTCTTCCGTGCACACGTTCACCAAACACTACTGTGTTGATATCCAAATGAACAAAGAGGCACAAGTAGGACAGAAGGTCTTACAGCACATTTTCAGCAACCAATGCTCATCTTCCACCCAACCACCGCAATAACAAAACCGCTACTAAGTCTATGCACAGCATAGTGAATCCAGAAAGATTCACGCTGCAAAACGAATAGTTTCTTACCTGTCGGTGTAGTTTTGCAGCTTGAAGACTTTCTGGATTCACTAGCGATCCCACCCGCCTCCGCCAGGAAGATAACATAGGAGGTTAAGGGTACAACTAAACTACATACAAGGTTTAAAGGGATCAAAGAATAATTAAAGGATTAAAGGTTAAAGACATAGACAACAAAAAACTGTAAGAGGAAAAGAAAAAAGAATCCGAAGATGGCTACCAAAGGTGGGAGCTTCCGCCGGAAGCGCGACGACGTCACCGAAGACACCAAATGGTGGGGCGTCGCCGCCCACCTGGGCCAACAAAAAAAAAACCAACAAAAAAAACACACAAAAACAAAGAAAAGACTACGAATCCGGACCCAACCACGAGATGGCGGAATAATGCACAGCATAGTGAATCCAGAAAGTCTTCAAGCTGCAAAACTACACCGACAGGTAAGAAACTATTCGTTACTGCACTTCCACATTGGGCAGACCATCACTTTGCCCACCTTCTTTCCGCCTCCGCATCCTTCCAGAGAGGAAGAGAGGCTCCACCGTCTGGACCCAAAACGTGCGCTTTCCTTTTATATCAACCGCACACAACACTTCCGGGTGGATGACCAGCTCTTTGTTGGCTACGTGGGCGCCAAAAAGGTCGGGCGGTGCACAAGAGAACCATCGCCCGCTGGGTAACCTTGTGTATCAAAGCCTGCTATTCTTTGGCTAAGAAGGAGCCTCCTGTTGGGCTGCGTGCCCATTCCACCAGGGCAACGGCTGCTACCACGGCTTTGGGCCGCGGTGTTCCGCTGCAGGATATCTGTCAGGCAGCTACGTGGGCCTCGCTGCACACGTTTACAAAGCATTACTGCCTTGACAGTCCGGTCCGGAGGGACGGCTTCTTTGGCCGTTCTGTCCTCCGGGACTTCCTTGTCTGATCTTTGTTCGCAGACCCGCCACCGGGGTTGGTATTGCTGGGGTATCTATTCTAAGGTAAGGAATCTGTCACTAACGTGTCTCTTTCAGATGCACAAGTTACTAACTTGTAGTAACGATATATCTGTAAGAGACAGTAGTTAGTGACAGATTCACTTACCGCCCACCCATCCTCCCCGTTCTGCGAACTGATTTCTAGGGTTAAGGACATCCCTTCCAGGGCCCTAGTATTTTTCAGACACCTATGTCAGCTTCTTGCATGGCTCGGCGTTCCTGGCGCGGAAAGTCGTGTACAGAACTGACGTCAGCGCGCAGGGGCGGCGTCTAAGTACTGCCCGCGACGTCATCCCGGCGACGCCGACGACGGACGCGGAGCCGCACGACGCCGCCTACCGACGCGCAAGGGTACTGCTACGCAAAAACTTTCCGGATCCAGCCTGACGCCTGGGGATATTCTAAGGTAAGGAATCTGTCACCAACTACTGTCTCTTACAGATATATCGTTACACAAGTTAGTAACTTGTGCATCCTGACTGTAACAACACAAAATATGCACTGCTGCCTGTCAAAATAAACCCTTTTTGATGAGTGAAAGCCTTCCTTTTTAAAATATTAGTAAATCACCCCTGCCTAGGCCTTGTAGTACAAAAGTAAGGGTGATTGGTATTTAAAAATAGTGCATGCAGAAGTTTAATGTAAATATGTTACAATGACAAGCACCCAAAGCTGTTTTCAGGGTGGCAGGCTTAGCTGTCCTATGTGGACACCAAGAGTACAGATTAAAATGTGAATACCGCATCTCTAGAATGGGACTAACTAGAAAGCGAAACCATTATTTTTAATAGTTAATAAAAATCCAATTAATTGAAGTCTGATTTTTAATACATTTTAAGGAAATGTAAGTTACAAAGTTACCATTTACACCTCTGAACTGTCAGATACCTAATTAACATAGCCTCTGCCAGCTCCCTGCCAGCAATTCGCCTTGAATAGTTGTGAAATTCCTCCCAGGAGCAAACAATAGGCTGGCCTTAATGGGCAGATATGACTCCTCTGTACTCCACACAATAGGCTAGAGTCTGGTCATCCTTTTTGACACTGCAGTGTTAAAAACTACTTGACCATGTCTGATGGGGTCACATATAACACTTGGGGCACACTTGAAAGGGAGAAAACAGGATGCCAAGACCATTCTTGTGTATCCACTGTCTGGTTGCTGAATGAGCTTGCTTCTGTCCCACCAGACATCTGTCTTTGGTTATGTTGTGGGTACAGTACGTGCACCTGTGTTGGAAATGTGCCCTTTCTGCTGGGTCACCCCAGATTTATTTGCCTTTTTGCTGAATCCTATTATTGCTGGCTATAGAACTCTGTGCACTTTGCCCCTGCTAACCTTTCAACATGGTAAAATTGATATACACCTCATTTGGTTTATTTAATTCGCATATAAGTCATTATATGGTACCAAGGGTACCCATGGCACCCATGGCCTGTATATTAAATGCTACCAGTGGTCTGCAGCACTCATTATACTGTCCACTGCAGTGGTACTCTAAATAAAGCATGTCTCCAGGCCTCCCACTGAAGCCTGGCTGTGCAGGTTTTAACTGCAAATTCAACCTGTCCATATAACCCCTTTTTGACAGGCGTAATCCTTCCGTTTAAATATTTGCTAGTCATCCCTAAGTAGGCCTTATTGCCCATAAAGCAGGGTGGATGGTATTTAAAAGTAGGACATGTAAAAGGTTAAACATGTCGTTATAGTGATAAGACCCTGAATGTTCACCCTAGCAGGGCTGACTGCTCCATAGGAAAGTATCTGAAAGTGACAGGTTAGTGATAGATTCCTTACCTTAGAATATCCCCAGGCGTCAGACTGGATCCGGAAAGTTTTTCGCTAGCAGTACCCCTGCGCGCCAGTAGGCGGCATCGTGCGGCTCCGCGTCCGTCGCTGGCGTCGTAAGCGCCGAGATGACGTCACAGAGACTACTTGGGCCCCACCCATGTGCGCTGACATCAGTTTTCTTTTTCCGCGCCAGTAAGCGCAAATCCGATTAGAGCACGTACCCTAGTCGCTTATTGACTATCTCTTTTGAGACTTTTGTCTCCCTTTTTTCCAGTTGGTTTCCTGGTGCACGTAGGGATGCCTGGATTTAAGTCTTGTGGGGCCTGCCGTCGCAACATGTCGGTGGCGGACCCCCACGATGTCTGCCTCTACTGCCTGGAGACCAACCACGACTCTCGGTCTTGTCCGGATTGTCGGGCCATGGCCCCGAAGGTCTTGCGGGAGCGGCGCCGGAAACTGCTGGAGGTCCGGCACTCGTCCCCGCGCCGTTCCCGGTCCAGAGGCCGTTCCAGGGAACGCTCGCGGGGCCACAGCCGTCACTCCTCGGGCTCCAGGTCTTCACCCTCGGATTCGGGTAAGAGACGACATAAAAAGAAGTCGAAGAAGCGTGTTCGCTCTCCGACGTCCCCCCGTCGGTCCTCGGATGCGGATGAGGGGGACAGGGGCCTTGCCCCTGCGGCTCCTTTGGAGTTCGAGAGTCCCGCGGCCTACCCGCCTTACCATGGACCGCGGTCCCATGTCTGGATCCTGTGGGACCGCCGGCGGATCCAGCTTCGGCGCCACAGGATTCTGCGCCGCTGGCTCTGGCCAAGGCGCCACAAGGTCCAGCGCTGCCGGCTCCGGCCCCAGCGCCGCCCTCGGCTCCGCCTCCGGCGCCGCAGTGGGTGCCTTTCGTCCCGCCATTACCCAGGTTCCAGGACCATTTTATTCCTACCTGGGATCCGCATTGGGACGCGGCGCCGGTTCGGCCCCGACCGGCGCCGTTTCTGACGCCGTATGTTCCCTCTCCGGCTCCTGCCCCGCCGCCGCGGTCGGTACCACCAGCGGCGGAGGTGGAGGACGACTGGGAGGGGTCCGAGGACCCTCTCGCCCGTCAGTGTGATTCCGAGCAGGACTGGGCGGACTACTTGGGGGACGCCGGCGACCTCGACGTCTCTTCTGACCCGGGGTTTGCCTCTCCCCCCGCCTACTAAGGAGGAGGGCGCCTCCTACACAGTGGTGCTCCGTCGGGCAGCTGAGGTCCTCAACCTTGATCTCCCTATGGTGGCCCTAAAAACTAACCTCACTGAGGTGCTCCAGACGGCGACCACCTCGGCGGAGCCCCTGCTCCCGTTTAACGACGCCCTTACCGACGTCTTGCTGGGCACTTGGTCGCGGCCATCCACTGGGGCCCCTGTGGATAAGAATGTCGCCAGGCGTCATCGCCCGGCGACCCCGCTTTTTTGACCACTCATCCTACGCCTGAGAGTCTGGTCATCCAAGCTTCGACGTCGCAGAGTGCCTTTCCCACGGCTCCACAGGATAAGGACTCTTAAGAAGCTGGAATAGTTCGGTAAACGTTTGTTCTCTTCGGCCAGTTTGGGGCTGCGGTCAGTGAATACCGCCTGCCTATTGGGCCGCTATTCCCACGCGGTGTGGGACACAGTTGCGCAGGTGTTACCTCAGTGTCCTGAGGAGACCCAAGCTGTATTGTTCCAAGCCATTGCAGAAGGTAAAGATGCGGCTAAGTTCGCCATTCGGTGTGGTTTAGACACTGCGGACTCCTTAGGTAGAGCGATTTCTACGACTGTGGCGCTTCGTCGTCACGCCTGGCTCAGATCTACCGGGTTCTCGCCAGATGTCCAAAACTCACTCATGGACTTGCCCTTTGATGGCACTCGCCTGTTTGGCGATAAGGCCGACAGTGCGCTGGAGTGTTTTAAGGACTCGCGGGCCACGGCCAAGTCCTTAGGTCTTTCCACAAGAAGCCCCGCCACTCCTGGGTTTCGTTCCTTTCGTGGCCACGGAAAGGGCACCCAGGCACGTTCCTTCAGCAAGCCTGTGCAGAACCAGCCTCAACGCGGCCGCGGTTTCCGCAGGGGCGGGTCTGGGATGCAGCGTGGGGGTCAGTCCACCTCCGAACCCCCTTGCTTCTGCCTCCAAGCCTTCCTAATCCGAGCTTTGGGGGGCACCCCACGCCAGTGGGTGGCAGGATCCACCATCATCTCCCCCACTGGCACGCTATCACATCGGACAAGTGGGTGTTGCAGATCATTCGCAAGGGTTACACCCTTCCCTTTCAGTCCACCCCACCAGCCATGCCACCTCAGTTCCACCGCATGTCGGGAGACCACTTGGCACTTCTCCTGCAGGAAGTTGAGGTCCTTTTGGCCAAGGGGGCCATCGAGCGCGTTCCTGGGCCAGAAGTAGGGAGTGGTTGTTATTCCCACTACTTTCTGGTCCCCAAGAAGGACATGGGGGGCTTGCGCCCCATCTTGGACCTCAGGGACGTCAATCGTTTCCTCCGGGAAGGAGAAGTTCAAGATGTTGACTCTGGCTCAGGTCTTGGCTGCCCTCGACCCTGGAGACTGGATGGTAGCGTTGGACTTGCAGGACGCCTATTTTCACATCCCCGTCCTGCCGGCCCACCGGCGTTACCTGCGGTTCACGGTAGGCCAGGAGCATTTTCAGTTTGCTGTGCTCCCCTTCGGCCTTACCAGCGCCCCTCGGGTGTTCACGAAGGTGATGACGGTGGTCGCAGCTCATCTGCACAGGTCAGGGGTGTCAGTCTTCCCCTACCTCGACGACTGGTTGTTGAAGGTGGGCTCGCCCCAGGCAGTCGTCTCCCACCTTCAGACTACGGCCGACCTCCTGCATTTGCTGGGGTTCTCCATCAACGTGCCGAAGTCGCACCTGAGTCCCTCTCAGAAGCTCCCCTTCATCGGAGCGGTTCTGGATTCGACGCTGTTTCGGGTTTATCCTCCGAGCAGCGAGTCCGGGATATTCAGGCTATGATTCTGATCTTTCAGCCTCTATCCTGGGTTTGTCAGGATGACCCTCCGGCTCTTGGGCCTGATGGCCCCCTGCATCCTGCTGGTGCAACATGCCAGATGGCACATGCGGGCTCTGCAGTGGGACCTGAAGTTCCAGTGGGCACAGCATCAGGGCAACCTGTCCGGTCATGTCCAGATCTCGGAGGGCACTGCACGACAATTGCAGTGGTGGCTCACGAATCGCGATTGGGTCAATGGCAGATCCCTCTCCCTTCCCCAAACGGAGCACACAGTGGTGACGGATGCGTCCCTCCTGGGATGGGGCGGCCACTTGGGAGAGGCGGAGATCAGAGGCCTCTGGTCTCCGGCGGAGTCCCGGCTCCATATCAATCTTTTGGAGCTTCGGGCGGTCCGACTTGCACTGAAGGCATTCCTTCCCTCTGTCCGGGGAAGTGTGGTGCAGGTGTTCACGGACAACACCACCGCCATGTGGTATTGCAACAAGCAGGGCGGGGTGGGGTCGTGGACCCTATGTCAGGAGGCTCTGCGCCTCTGGACATGGCTGGAACATCAAGGCATTACCTTGGTGGTTCAACACCTGGCAGGTTCTCTGAACGCCAGGGCGGACGAACTCAGCCGCCGGTGCTTGATGGATCACGAATGGCGTCTGAACTCGGACGTGGCGCAAGGTCTCTTTCTGCAGTGGGGAGAGCCTTGGTTAGATCTGTTCGCCACCGAAGAGAATGCGCAATGTCATCAGTTCTGCGCGTTGGAATTTCCAAGGCGGCACTTGCTCGGTGACGCTTTTCGTCGCGTGTGGAGTTGCGGTCTGTTGTACGCCTTTCCGCCTATACCACTTCTGCCCAGAGTGCTGAAGAAGATTCGGCGCGATCGGGCCCAAGTCATCCTTGTGGCTCCGGATAGGGCACGAAGATACTGGTATCCCGAGCTACTCAACATGGCGATCGATCCCCCGATCCGCCTGCCTCTTCGGGAGGATCTTCTGTCGCAGCAACAGGGGACGGTCCTCCACCCGAACCTGTCCAGCCTCCACCTCCATGCGTGGAGATTGAGCGGCGGCAGCTGATTCCATTTGACTTGCCTCCTGAAGTCTGTGATGTCATTCTGGCAGCCAGGCGTCCCTCCACTAAATCGGTATACGCCTACAGGTGGAACAAATTTGTGGCATGGTGCACAGCTAAGTCTGTGGATCCCCTTTCTGCCCTTCTTTCTGAGGTCCTTCTGTTCCTACTCTCCTTGGCCCAGCAGGGCTCTGCTTTGGGCACTGTCAAAGGTTATCTTTCGGCCATCTCCGCCTTTCTCAGGCTTCCTGATCAGCCTTCTCTCTTTAAGTCCCCGGTTGTTAACCGTTTCCTCAAAGGCATTACACACACGTTTCCTCCTGTGCCTTTCATAATGCCTCAATGGGACTTAAATCTTGTCTTGACCTATCTGATGTGCGCTCCTTTTGAGCCCCTTCATAACTGTCCTTTACGTCTTCTTACTCTCAAGACGGCTTTCCTGGTAGCTATCACCTCTGCCAGGAGATTGAGTGAGCTCCAGGCTCTTTCTTCTAAACCTCCTTTCCTTTCTGTTCATCCGGACAAGGTGGTTTTAAGGACCCATCCTTCTTTCTTGCCAAAGGTTGTCACGCCCTTCCACATCGGGCAGACCATCACTTTGCCCACCTTCTTTCCGCCTCCGCATCCTTCAAAAGAGGAAGAGAGGGTCCATCGTCTGGACCCAAAACGTGCGCTCTCGTTCTATCTAACGCGCACACGACAGTTCCGGGTGGATGACCAGCTCTTTGTTGGCTACGTGGGCGCCAAAAAAGGTCGGGCCGTGCACAAACGCACCATCTCTCGGTGGGGCGTTTTGTGCATCAAAGCATGTTACTCGTTGGCTAAGAAGGAGCCTCCTGTGGGGCTGCGTGCCCATTCTACCAGGGCGACGGCAGCCACTACTGCCTTGGGACGTGGCGTTCCCTTGCAGGACATTTGTCAGGCAGCTACGTGGGCTTTGCTGCACACGTTTACTAAGCATTACTGCCTTGACAGTCAAGTCCGGAGAGACGGTTTCTTTGGCCGTTCTGTTCTCCGTGACTTTCTGGTGTAATCTTGTTCGCAGACCCACCACCGGGGTTGGTATTGCTGGGGTATCTATTCTAAGGTAAGGAATCTCTCACTAACGTGTCTCTTTCAGATGCACAAGTTACTACTTGTGTAACGATATATCTGTAAGAGACATTAGTTAGTGATAGATTCCTACCGCCCACCCATCCTCCCCGTTCTGCGAACTGATTTCTAGGGTTAAGGTCATCCCTTTCAGGGCCCTAGTTTCATGGCACCAATGGTCAGTTTCTTGCATGGCTCTGGGTTCCTGGCGCGGAAAGTCGTGTACAGAACTGACGTCAGCGCGCATGGGTGGCGCCTAAGTAGTCTCCGTGACGTCATCTCGGTGCTTACGACGCCATGGACGGACGCGGAGCCGCACAACGCCACCTACTGGCGCGCAGGGGTACTGCTAGCGAAAAACTTTCCGGATCCAGTTTGACGCCTGGGGATATTCTAAGGTAAGGAATCTATCACTAACTAATGTCTCTTACAGATATATCGTTACACAATTAGTAACTTGTGCATTGGGACACAATATTAAATTTAATAAATGCTCTCTCCGACTATGGAATAGCTACAAATTCCATTTTTGGACTTTTTGAAATATATTTTATTACAAACCCTATTCCCTAATGAAGTCAGAATTGTAATAAATATTTTGGAAAGGGGCTTTTAAGAGTTTCCTTCTGCCCGGTCTGAAGTCCCTGGAAGCTAAATCTGCATTTTGTTCTCTGCTTCTGCCAGCCAGTAAATAGCATTTGAATAGGTGTGAACTTGCTCCCAGGAACAAATGATAAGCTGACCTGAATGGGCACAGATTACCCATCTAAACCTGACCGAATATGCAGGGTGGGGTTGGGAGGATCCTTTTTGACATTTATGTGTCAGATCCTGCTTAAATGTCATTCTACTGGACAGGCCTGCTGGTGTGTTTTGGGGCACTTTTCAAAGGAGGGAAACAGTGACAAAGCAATTTGTTTGTTTTCAGTGTCGGTTGCTGAAAACTTTACTTTGTTCTACCAGATATTTCTCTCTGAGGTTGTTGTGGTTACTGAACCTGCCAAAAACTGTATTTTTGTGTTCCATGTGAGAGTTCACTAGAATTACCATAGTATACTCCCCACGTGCACACCCAGCCCTCCGAGCCAAAGGTTAGTGTGGCCGAAGACTTCAGCAATCTTGAAAATGCTCAAAGTGGGTAGTTTTGTCCCCCAGGAACTTTTACCCATTGGCTAGGGTGCCCCATGGGTCATTCTCACCCATTAGCTCATGCCAGTCATAAATGTGGCATATCCAAGCACCCATTTCAGAACACTCCTGGTCCTGAGGAAGATCTGAAGAGGACTGAACCTGCTGTCTGCAACCTGAGAAGAGTCCTGGGGGACTGGAGCCTCTCTCTTTCTGGTACTCAGGACGAAGAAATTGACTCAGTGTCATAAGGCTGACCTCTTGTTCAAGCTACAGAGATGTAACCAGCTCAGAGGCCTTTCCTGCTACTGCCCAACTGATCAGTGGCAACTGGACCTGGATTGGACTCTACCCAACACCCTGTGAGTCTCTAACTGCCTCGTCTAAGGTCCTGGGGGGCTTTAGAAGTGTACTCCTTTGGTGGCTTGAGACTTGAAGGACTAACTCAGAAGGTAACATATTTGACCAGGACGAACCTGGTTGGGGGGGGCAGATCTGCGCTCCATCATGTTATGTTAAAAACATTTATAAAGCGTGCGGCTACTCTGAAGAGTGTCCCAGCGCTGGCAGAGGGGGAGGAGAGTCGCATGCGGGTATCTAGCTAAAGAGGTGGGTTTTAAGCTTTTTTTTTAACAGATCGAGCCTATCTATCCGCCTCGGGTCGAGTGGGTGTCTGTTCCAAGAGAGGGTCCCAGATAGGAAAAGGATCTCCCGCCCATTCTGAGTCGATTGATTCGGGGCACCTTTGCCATGCGTGCCGAGGAAGAGCGGAGAGTGCGGGTGGGGGTGTAGGAACTGATTCTCTCTTTGAGATATGATGGCCCTGTCCCATTCAAGAACTTGTGCATGAGAACCAAAGCTTTGAATGCCACCCTCTGTTTTATCGGGAGCCAGTGAAGAGCTCTTAGATGAGGAGTCATATGGGACCTGGGAGGAAGTCTGAGCAGCAGACTTGCTGCCAAGTTCTGTACCACCCGAGGTCTATTAAGGAGGTAGTCCGGGAGGCCCAAGTACTGTGCGTTCTCATAGTCCAGTCTGGATGTAATCAAGGCTTGTAATACCTTTCTACCCGCCGCCTCAGATAGGAGTGGCAGAAATTTTTTCAGCATGCAAAGCACGCTGAAGCAAGACCCAGCCAGGGCTTTGATCTGCGGGAGGAAGGAGAGGACGCTGTCAATTTTGATTCCGAGCTTTTTGACACAATTTTGCGGGGGCCCGGGTGTGGGAGACTTTTCGGCCAGCACTCTTCCACAAAATTGTGAGGGACAGCCCCAAAGGTCACTATCTAAGTTTTATCCGGGTTGCATCTCAAATGATGCAACTCCAGCCATTGAAAGACTTTGGTAGGACAACCAGAGATCACCTTCTCATCCAACTCCACGTCTTTCTCGCATGTAAACCGCAGCTGCGTGTCATCTGCATACTAGATGACCTTAGCGCCAAACGACACTGCGAGCGTGGCGAGGGGTGTCAGATAAACGTTGAACAGCGTAGGACTGAGAGCCGACCCCTGTGGAACTCCCACCAACAGGGGCCTGGCTTGAGCTGTGTACGGTGGCAGCCCGACTTCCCGCGTCCCTCTCTCCAGGAATGATGCTAGCCAACTAAAGGCCTGGTATCCGATCCCTATCTCGTGAAGGCGCTCCAGCAGTTTGAGATGGGGCACCGTGTCAATTGCCTGTGTGAGGTCAAGCAGTATCAACATTGCTTTGCCTCCCCTATCAAGGACATTTCGGATGTGCTCAGTGACTTCCAGGAGCGCTGTCTCGGTGCTGAATTGGGGACGAAAGCCAGATTGCGTAGGATGGAGAATACCATTGGCTTCCAGATACGCGGAAAGTTGTCGATTAACTTCTTACTCCAGAATTTTGGAGAAGGCGGGGAGAAGGGAGATGGGCCTGTAGTTTACTGCTTGCTTAGGGTCTGCTGTAGTTTTTTTTTTAGCAGTGGTAGAACTTTGGCCTTCTTCCACGTGGAGGGAACCTCCCCTGTAGCCAGTGAGGTGTTAAAGATATGGTTTACAGAGGGGTTGATCACCGGTGCCACCATATTTAGCACCATGGTAGGGCAGGGATCAAGTGGGGAACCGGATTTGAGGCTTTTTAGTGCAGCTAGAGACTGAGCGAGGGGGATGGGAGTGAAGATGTCTTAGGTGGCATACGTGGGAGAGGAAGGGGCTAGCCTAGAGCCTTGACTCTGTGGAGAGGGTGCTGGCTTCAAGAAGCTTTTCTGAATGGACATCATTTTTTCATAGAAAAATTGGTTGAGTTCCTTGCACCACTCTGCAGTTGGGGTCCAGGCTCTTGAGGTGACCACGGGACGCAGGAAGGAATCAACAACTTTAAAGATTTCCTTTGCTTTGTTGTCTGCTTCCATAATTTTAGTGTCAAAAACTTTTTGGGGTGAGGTGCAATTTCCCCTGGTATACTTTTAGTGCAGCTTTGTACGCATCTTTGTCGTCTGTAAGGTGCTTCCGTCGCCATATTCTCTCAAGCTTCTTGCATTGGCCTTTACAGGAGCTGAGCTTAGCCGTAAACCATGGGGCCGTCGGGCAAGATCTCGCCTGAGAGATCTTTTTAATAGGTGCGAGTGCGTGGACCGTCTCACCAATCCAGCTATCAAGGTGGGCGGTGTCACATTCTACATTACCTGTTAGGACTGGGGAGGTAGTAGTCTGGGCCTGGTTGATGGCCTCTGGCTGTAGCTTGTGATAGGCCAGATAGGTGGAGGAAGCACTATCTTTCGTGGGCGGCTTACTGCAAGCCTGAGACCAAGTAAAGGAGATGAGATAGTGATCTGTCCAAGGGAGAGGAGTAGACTGTGTAGTTGCTAGGTTCAAGTTAGAGAAAACCTGGTCGAGAGTATGTCCAGCTAGGCGGGTGGGCCGAAAGATCTCTTGTTTGAGCATGGTCAGCCTCAAATTGCACCTAGATCCTTGTGTATTGCAGTCATCGCCTATCATTGGCATTTTGTGCTTTTTGGTGCTATTAATACTTAAAAACTTTAAAAATCATATCTCTGGTTACCCGGGTGCTTATTTTGGTTTCATTTTGTTTATTATTTTAATTATAACTGGGTTTTTTTTTGTTTCTCCTTAAATACTTTATACATTGCCTCGAAGTTTTATCCTCTCTGCTTTGTATCATAGCTACCAGGGAGTTGAGCTCAGGTTAATTTAGTGACTTTGAGGGTGCAACGTAGCAAGGGTTGTGAATAGTTAGTCCTCAAAGTAGGTAGTCGCCCACACCAAAAAATAATCCAATTTCTTACACCCTTATTTTTTATTTTATTGTTTTAAACTTTATTTTCCATTTTCTTCTTACAAAGGAAATACATATATATATGTTCGTACATCATTTCGTGGTCATAGATTGTCACATCATTCCAAGATAGCGTTCTATTCTTTACACAAATATATTCAACCAGTTACCAAGTGAAAAGGATCAATTGCGATACTAACCATACATCACAGCGAGATTCACTGACTTTGATACATAAGAAACCTGACAAATGTGGATGCAGGATCACCCCACTCCCTCAGGAGTTATGCCATGCTCTAGTTGGGTTTCAGATTCCTGTCGAAGTTCCTCGACATATGACTTGTAGGGTCCCCAGATGTTTTTGGGGCGAGATGTACTGGGCATTAGACTTGCATAGAGCTCACTGTTTACATTGCAATAGGCGAGACTGTGTAACCAACCCTGAACATTTGGGGCAGTTTTCCGCCCCCAGTGTAGAGCCACTTCTCTTTGCTAATAAAAGACCCAGTGACGCAAACCTGCGGGTTTTCTTGGGGAAGGTGAGTGTGTATCCTAATAGGGCAACTTCCGGGATTGGGGTCAGGGGAATGTGCAACATCTGACCCAACGTGTGGTGGACCTGTTCCCAATAATTTTGTAGGTTGGGGCATGTCCAGGAGAGGTGAGCAAAGTCCGCGTGTGGTGCGGAGCATTTGTGACAGTTATGTGGCCTGGCTGGGTCTATTTTGTGAGACAGGGCTGGGGTGAAATAGATGCAACGCAAGAATTTAAAATGTAGCAGTTTGTGTCTGCTGTTCAGAGAGACGTCTTGCGTAACTGAACAGCAGTAAGCCCATTGTGCATCAGTGATCGTGGTCCCCAAGTCTTTTTCCCATGCGCTACGAATTTTGCCGTCCCATACAGGCTTCAGTAGGGCACATGCCTTGTAAAGCTTGGAGATCAGGTGCAAGCTGTTCGCGTTGTCTATGACCAGTGTTAGAGGGGGAAATGAGGCTGGTTCGAGTGGGAACGTCGGGAAAGTGGCTCGTAGTGGGGAGTGGATGCGGCCCAGAACGAATTTATCCATGATGCTGCTAGGATTAAAGCGTGAATCTTCTGTTGGGGAGAAAATGTGGCCGTCTGGATACAGGTCACCCAGTCTTGCTAGTTCAAATTGCGTCAGAGTGCGCTGCACCAGCCTTTCACCTGTTATGGGGATTAAACGCGGGTTTACGGCTGGGAGGGCGGAGGAATATAGTCTCTCTGTACCAGTGATCCGGCAGAATTTATGCCATGCCCAGCTCGTGGTGGAGACGGTTTGAATGTCGAGTGGGTCTCTGGGGAATCCCGCTGGGAGGATCGTCGAGAGGCGCTCTGGCAGTACAAGGTCCGCCTCAGGCTTCAGATAGGGAATCCAGGCATCAGGGTGATACCAGGCGTAGGCGCATAGCTACTTTGTGCTACCAGGTAGTAAAGCTGAAAGTCTGGAACATTATAACCCCCTCTTACATATGGTAACGTAAGGACAGCCCAGCGGACCCGTGCATGCCCACCGCCCCATACCAAGCGACTCAGGAGGGAATTAAGTGTGCTAAAAAATTGATTGGTGAGCGGGATCGGTATGTTATTGGAAAAATATAGAAATTTGGGGAGGACTATCATCTTTATTATGGCCAGACGTCCAGCCAATGACAAGGGGAGTTTCAGCCATTTCTCTATTTGAGTGGTTAGTGTGTCCACTGCCCGCCCGTAGTTAAGGCTCATTATTTGGGCTGTGTCCAGGTGCACGTGAATGCCTAAGTATTTCACTGATTCGGTGCACCATTCTAGAGGGAACTCCAGGTCCCATGACTTCGTACTGCTCGTCAATGGAAATGTGACTGATTTGTGCCAGTTTATGCCCAACCCGGAAAAACGGCCAAATCTAATAATTTCTCTAATCAATTTGTGTAAGTTATCCTTTGGGTGTCTAACATAAGTATTGTGTCGTCCGCGTACAGCGATACCAGTAGGGGGCCAGTGTTAAATGCAGCCCCCTGTGTATATGTCTCTCTTGGAAGTGCCTTATGAGGGGGTCCATGGCCAGAATAAACAATAGTGGGGATAGAGGGCAGCCTTGTCTAGTACCGTGTGTAAGCTGAAAAGGAGTGGAGAGTGTGCCATTTAATCGCAGACGGGCAGTCGGTTTAGTGTACAGGAGGGCTGTCGTGGCGATGAAGCCCATGGGCATGCCCATGCGGCGCATGATGGAGAGAAAAAAGGGCCATTCTAATGAGTCAAAAGCTTTTTCCGTGTCTAGGAGGATGGCAGCTGCGGGCGTGTCCGGGTCAATCCTATGAATGACCGAGAACAACGTGCGGAGATTGAGGGAGGTGGAGCGATGGAGCACAAAGCCGGATTGAGCCGGGGAGATTATAAATTCCATTAGTTGGGACAATCTATTTGAGATGACCTTTGCCAGTATTTTATAATCCAAGTTTAGGAGGGACAGCGGGCGATAGGAGCCACATTGCGAAGGGTCCTTGCCTGGTTTGGGAAGAAGAATTATGACTGCTTCGCACAGGGTGGGGCGTAGAGTCTGTTTTTCTAAAGCTTCAGCATAGACTTCAATAAGTTTAGGGGCCAGTATGTCTTTAAATGTTTTGTAAAACACCCCCGTGAATCCGTCTAGCCCAGGCGCTGAGGAGCCCAGAATGGTTGTCTATGGCGAGAAGCACATCTGCGACTGAGATGGGTTCAGCTAGGAAGTCCTGCATGTGTTTTTCCAGATAGACTAATGCAATTTCGTCGCGATAGCTCTCCTGTGCCTCGTTATCGTCCCCTAGGGTAGTGGAGTATAACTTGGAGAAGAACACCAGGAAGCCACTCTGAATGTCTTTAGTGGAGGTGTGAGTGTGTGAGTCAGATGCCTGCAGTTCAGTAATGTAGGTTTTGTGATAGGGTGGTCTCTGTAACTGAGCCAGGACCTTCCCAGGCCGTTTACCCTCTCCGTAGCGTCTAGCTGTCTGATATTTCCCTAAGAATAGAATTTCCCTGTCTGCTGTGTCTCTGTATTCCTCCAGTAGTACCAATCGTCTATTCTCATATGTGGATGTTGCCTGATGTGTAGATGTCTCATCTAATGCCTTTAGGTATCGCTCAAGCTGTGCTAGCGTGTTGCGTAAGTCTTTTAATACTCCGGCGTGTTTGGCAATGCATGTACCTCTAAGAACCGCTTTAAATCCCTCCCACAGTACAGCCCATGAACCCACCGAGCCAGTGTTTATCGCGAAATAGTCCTCAATAGCCTCGTGTATTTCAGCCCTAAAGACTTCATCCTGTAAGGCGCGGTTGAAAAACCGCCATTGTCGCTCGAAACCCTCCGGGCGGGGGATCCGTAAGAGCAACTTAACAGGGGATGATCCGAATAGGTCCTAGGGAGCGTCTCGACCAAAGAGCACCAGCCAAAAATATCGGGTGAGATAAGCCAAAAATCGATCCTCGTCCACGTGTTGTATTAGCCTGAATAGTGTGTGTATTCTGTAGTGGTGGGATTGCGTTTCCGCCAAACGTCCAGTAGGGTGTACCGGTCACAGAGCTCCTGGAGAGCCCGGCGGGCCCGGGGTTTAGAATCGTGGGCCACCGAGGTACTATCCGCGATGGGGTCGGGGAGTATGTTGAAGTCTCCGCCCATGAGCAGAGTCAGCAGATCTAGCTTACCCAATTGCATCGACACATTGTGAAAAAAATCTGGATTATCCGTGTTAGGGGCGTATATGCATACTAGTGTAACTTTCCTACCAAAGATAGACCCCGACACTGCCAGATATCGTCCCTCGCAATCTTGGAGAGTGGAACTGTGGCAGAATGGGACCCTGTTGTGTATTAAAATGGCTGTACCCCTGGCGTAGTTGCTGTAGTTTAAGAAATATCTATGTGGGCCCCAGCTAGCCCCGAAATGTGCCCTGTCTGACTTGGGAAGATGCGTCTCCTGCAAGTAAGCAATGGCCACCTTGTGTCTCAATAGATAATGGACGACCTGTCTACGCTTTCGAGTATTATTCAAGCCCCTCACATTCCATGAGAGTAGGGTGAGGGACGATGGACCCTCCACATTACCGAACTTGGCCACCTGGTTGACGTAATATTTCTAACAAAGCAGACAATCTACCATGATCAGCAGTGCTCGATCTAGAATGATTGAGATGTACGACGAACAATTGACTTATGAAAAAAATTATCCACCCACCACCCCCCACCCAGCCATACCCCATCCGGGGCAGGGCCACATCCCAAATAAGAGTGAACGTGAGGTACCAAATTGTTTGACGTTCAATTGACGTTCCAAAAAAACAGTACCCCAAAGTGAACAAAACCATGCACAAAGGATACACCATGGGGGGCAGCAACGCCCCGGCATGTCTCCAGCTAACTGCAATATCAATGTAAAGTTACTAGCGTGTTCCTGCAAATTTAAACTTTAATGCCTGAAATTTGGAGTGTCCCGCTCATCCCGTGCCAGCACTGGAAAACAGTTCTGCACTCGCATCTGAGCCACTGTGCAGAGGAGAAGAGCTGGACCCCGTTCTGGCCAAGGGGTTATTCTTTTGTTTGTAGATTCGATAGAATTCATGCGCATCCGTCGGGTTATCGAAGATGCGGGCCCTGCCATACCATAGCGCAGTCCCAAGTTTCTCAGAGCGGCTTGACGCCATTGAATTTCCGCCTCGCCTCCTGAACCATGGAGGTGAAATATGGATAAAAAGTCAGTTTGGAGCCTTGCCAGTCCACGTCTCCTTTTTCCCTTACCAGCCGAAGAATGGTGTCTGTCTCGGAAGTTCATGATACGCGCTACAATGGGTCTGGGAGGGAGACCGGGGTTGGGACGAGGGCCCAGTGATCTGTGCGCTCTCTCTATCACAAAGCCCGGAGTGAAAGCCTCTTTTCCAAATAATTCCAGCAACAGTCTCAACAAACAGATCCATACGGCCAGTAGGAGTCGACTCAGGAACTCCAAGAATGCGTACGTTATTTCGGCGACTGCGTGCTTCCAAGTCCTCGTTTTTAACAGCAACCTCCTTCAGAATGCGTTCCATGCGTTCGAGACGTTTGACGGATTGTGCAGTTCCATCCTCGATGTCGGAGATGCGTGCCTCCGCCACATCCAGACGTCTGTCATGGACTTGAACTTTGGCGCCAAGGCTGGCAAGGGATTTATCAAGGGAATCAAAGCGGCTATCTAATGCTTTAAAACCGGCCCGCATCTCCTGAAGCAGGGAATGAGTTGGGTCCAATGATCCGTCTCCGTGACCCAGGCTCTGCGCCACCTCAGCCATGTTGGAACTTTGAGGTGGGTTAGTGTCCGTGACCTTCTCAAAAGGAAGCGTTCTCTGCTTCGGATCTTTGCGGCCCATGCCGCGTAGAGTGAGTCAGTCTCAATCAGCCAGTCCTCAGCGGGGGTTTTCAGGTTGGTCGGTCACTCTACCAACGCCGCGTAGCACTTCAAGCGGCCGCCGCAAGCACGCCGGAGTTGACTCAGACTGTGTAGATGCCACGTGCTGAGAATATATGGGAAGGCACCACCGCTATTGCCTACACACGGAATAACGATGTGAGTCTTTGCCCGTTGTGGGAATTAAGGCGCATTAGGTAGCTTGCATAGGCAGGCATCAATCCGCAAAAGGGGGAGGCGATGTGTTGCGCAGGCAGCAGGGGCGACGGCTGAAGTCTTGTCGCTAATCTTCTCCCAGTGAGCCGAAACCGGGAGTGGGGTAGACTGTAATGTCAGGTCCGTAATGCCCGGTCTGCCACTAGAAGGGAGTCCCCTTGTGTAGGAGAGCGTGCTGAGCTAGCTCAGGGCGTCGGCGTATTGCGAGAATTCCAGGAGTGGGGGCCAGGGTGATTCAGTCTGTGTTATCCCTCAAGTGTCTCATGGAGCGCTTCGCATCGCCACCTCGTGCTGGATCAGCAAGACTTCGTCCGATCGTGCGAGGGCCGGGGAGACATCAGAGCCGGCAGCCGCGAAGTGCGCGCCCCTCCCCCCGCAGGCCCCGATCCGAAGTTCGCGGCGTGTCCCGCCTGCGGGGCTTACAGCCAACACTGCAGTCAGCGGTAACTTGCTGGGGTTGCGGGCGCACAGTGCAAGGGGGGGCCGCGGCGACTCTCACTGGATTTCAGCGTTGGTCTCTGCTCCGGGCGGGGACGGCTCAGTGCCCAGGTAGCTTGGTCCGGGGGGACGGGCCCGCGATGCAAGGCCCGCGCTGCAGGCCTACAATCCACCGCTTCGGTCGTTCTCGGGCTCACAGCGGCCTCGCTGCAGCATCGGGGGATTCAGCGCAGGTTCAGGCATCCGGTACAGCGCGTTTGTCCCGCGATGTCGGCGTTCAGCACTGGAACACGCCATTCAGCTGGATGGCCGGACGGAGCTTCAGAGCCGAGCAGCCATTTTGGTCGCCGGCTTGGCCACGCCCCCTTACACCCTTATTTTATATAGTGTCAATGCCAGAGAAATGAGTTGTCAAGGAAACTGATCATAACTGATGTTACTGCTTTTATCTAGTGAACGAACAGCTGGTCACCAAGGAGCCATTGCAACCACTGTAGCAGTTTAGCACTTACTGCATCTTTAAATTATTCAGAATTCCAGAGCTGCAAATATTTGCTGGCCATCCTTGAAGTTTGCTGTCAGGGACACGCATCATGATAAAGATTAAATTTCCAATGCTCCTGATTGGGTGAAGAGTGTCAGACTGGACAGAGCCAAGCTCTCCAAAGAACAAGCTAAAGAAACTCTGCAGCAATGTAGTCCTTGGGTAGTTAACTGTTGGTGTCGACTGAGCCCTTCAGGGGTCCAGACCATGCTACTACACTTGCCAAGCAGTGAAATTCTCTGTCTCTCAGGAATCTGGTGCAGGATCGAACAATGCATTGTCGCAGGTGCCTGGGACTAGTGCTGCCCCAGAGTTAGATCTACTTTCTCATGGCTTGTTCTGTCAGTCAGTTGAAGAATATGAACCAGTGGTGCATTCCCTGGGGCTTGTGATGAGCTTGGTCCCTGATCCCTCATCTGCTCACTTTGTATCCTTCGTGGAACCTTGACAATTGGTTTGGGGGGGGGAACAAGATCTCTGCCAATATGGATAAAATGTTTTTGGTACCATGTACTTTCGCTCCTGTAGTGAACTACTTGCCAGAGAGGGCTGCCTTATCTGTTTTCCACATGTGTAGCTGTAGATCGCATCCATATCGCCCTCCTGCCATCTAGTGTTGAGCTTGAGCTTTGCAAGTTGTTTTACTTTAAAAGGAGTTTCATTTTTGAGGTGCCTTGTAGTGCCTTCCCTGAAAGCCATAATGCAGCAGGATACACAGCCTCCATCTCACACTGTTTTCCCCCATCACACTCTAGCGTGCTTAGAGTGTTCCATTATCATTGCGCACTGGGGAAAGCTGTTGAAGCCTAGAGACTGAAATAAGGAGGAATTTCTTCCACACCATCCAGGAGTATTTAACACGGACCACATCAAAATCTTCTAATGAGGCTAGGTCGTATGAGAATGATTTGTTTCCGAAAGAGGGCATGGAAAATCCTCTGTATACGTTTTGCTGATCTTGCTATAGTAAGTTTCAGTGATCACATTAACGTTGTCGGTAATCTCTGTCTACCCAGACATCACAGATAAGGTACCAGCATAAAAAAGCTCTGAAATGCTCTGAGCCCTGCTAAACGGAACTCGGTGCATGTGCTCTGGCCCTTAAAATGAGGCATGTTTAATTGACTTGTCCCCAATTAGTATAGTCTAACTTACTTGTTAGCCCCATTATATGGTACCAAGGGTACCCAGGGCCTGTAGGTTAGTGTGCCCCCCAGGGACTGAAGCACTTGTGCCACCCTGAGTGGTACCAATTAAAACATGGTTCACAGTTACCACTGCAGACTAGAAGGGCAGCTCTAAACTGCTTACTCGACTTTGCCATTTAAAGTAATGTCAAAGTCTAAACCTCCCTCTTTAATATATGTAAGTAGGCCTAACGAGCCTTAAGGCAGGGTGTTGCATGTTAAAAAGTGGAACACGTACTTTTACATATTCCAGCAGTAAGAAACGCTAAATTGTTGTTTTTACTGTGGAAAGGCTAGTAGCCCCATTGTCAAGTACAGAGTTACAGGCTGACACCTCAGCTCTGCTAACTTCTGAAAGGGATGACTAAAGTTGGTACTTTAAGATATCAAAAGAATCAGTACGTGAAGTCCGGTTTAATGGTTAAATCAAATTTAAGGTCACTGGTTGGCAAAGTGCAACTTTAGAAGTTGCCACTTTGGTTGCCCAAGGTTTCTAGTGCTGGTGTTGAGCTTCCGCCGGAAGCGCGACGACGTCACCGAAGACACCAAATGGTGGGGCGTCGCCGCCCACCTGGGCCAACAACAAAAAAAAAAAAACACAAAAACAAAGAAAAGACTACGAATCCGGACCCAACCACGAGATGGCGGAATAATGCACAGCATAGTGAATCCAGAAAGATTCACGCTGCAAAACTACACCGACAGGTAAGAAACTATTCGTTTCTAGTGCTGGTGTTGTACTCTGGGTCTGTCCTGCAGACAGATTTCTGCCCTCTTAGGGAGATGTGCTTACGACTCCCAGGAAAGATAACAATAGAGGCCTGCCACTGGAGGTGTTACCTCCCAGAGGTAGGAAGCCACACGGGTGTTAGCTCAAAAGGCAAGCTTCAAAGGCGAAGCTGTCTTTGAAGGGCAAATGGGAAACACTTGGGAGAGGGGCTGCTCTATTGTGTAGGTTGTCAGGCTGGCACTAGGAACAGGGAAGGAAAAGTCAGTTGTCAAACTATTTTCCAATGGCATGTAGCCCCCTTTGTAGCCACACCTTAGGGTTGGGCTAGGGAGCACTGGAGACCAAGAGAGCGGTTCTGCCATGTTTGTAGTGGGAAGAGTAGGTGCATCTTGGGATAGCCAGCTGCCACACTTCGCATGAAGTGGTCATCACGAGGGAGGGAACCTGGTAGCCCATTGGCTACCAACCACATCCTACCCTGAGGGCATTTTCTGAGCATAAATAGGGCACCCTTGGCACCCAGAACTCCAATCTGGACTGGACTGGAAGGATGACCGAAGGAAGACTGCCTTGCTGCACCTTGGAACATGCAAAGAGGCTGCACCAGCATGGACTGCATCTGCTGAACCAGGTGACTAGCAAAGTAGAGGGACTGTGCCTGCTGTGTCCTGCTCCAGGAGAAGCTGCCTCTTTAGCCCAGCCAAAGACAAACGACTCCAAGGGTCAGTGAGCTGGCTAATGTTCACAGCACATGGGACACAACAGCTGTGAAGTCTGCTGGGGCAAGGTGGTAGCCCAAAGTCTTCAAACCGCCGCCATGCAGCACCAGGCCCCGACATACAAAGTTGCACTTACGTTTGTTGATCCCGGGAGTGTCGTCTAGGTGCAGCTGGGACCCCCAGAGGACGAGTTATCGATCCAGGAAGGACTGGCCTGTGACCACAATACTGGGCTACCAGTAGTCCTGTGGCGACTGTTTCTGCCAGCACTGACTAGACTTCGAGAAACGTGGACCCTGTGGCCAGAGCTGCCTCATACCCTTTGTGTACTGAGAAGTAGTCGCAGCAAAGCCTCCGTCTACCACATTGCAT
This sequence comes from Calotriton arnoldi, assembly GCA_963921515.1. NCBI lineage: Eukaryota > Metazoa > Chordata > Amphibia > Caudata > Salamandridae > Calotriton > Calotriton arnoldi. Next base: position 295,746 of record CAWUFW010008823.1, on the reverse strand, counting down.
CCTTTGAGCATCTTTAGCATCCTTCACCCCTTGCATCAGGACCACTTCCACATGAAAGCCCTGCAATGGATAAAAGTGCCTGTCACTGACTGAGGACTACTTCAGTTACTGAAGTAATGGTCTCGAAGGACGTTGCTGGTCCCTCTGACTGGCTCCCTACTGGAGGTGGTCGCCCAAAGTGACCGTATTCCGGCTAGCCCAGACTTTTTGGTGAAAACGTTTCTAAGTGTCATATTCCTTGAATTTGTCAGTGTTTGTTCGCGGTTGATTGAAATAATCCGATTTACTATACCTTGTAAATTCTGTAGCTCCAGAACACGCCGGTGGATGTTTTTCGATGTGATGTCTAAAGATGCATAAAAATAGTCTATTTTTATAAATTGGTATCTGATTTCTTTGGTGTTGTCGCTTTCTTCAATTGTTTTGGTGCTGTTTAAATGCTTTATTTTTGTTCCTTTGTATAAACCTTGCTGCTCAGAGCCACAGCTACCCAGGGTTGAGCTTAAGGTTTATCAAATGAAACTTAAGGGTCCTAAAGGGTGTGGTAAGTGTATCACACGGTGAGGTTGCACAAGCACACCAAATAATGCACCCTATTTCCTCCAAGTGCTGAAGTCGGCTTTGAAAGCAAGCAAGTATTTGGTACCCAATCTATAAATGTAGCAGCATGAAGACATTGAACAGGCAAACCGCTTTATATATTTACCGTAATAGTTGCTATGGCACTGCATGGCCACCACAAGAGGCCACCTTTTCTGAAGAAGCATAGTCTTACATTTTGGGAGACCATTTTGGTGGAAATTGGAGCTTTTCCAGTTCCTATTGGGGAGAAAAAGCAAATGCTACACCTAGCCTACCCTCAAATGTATCCACTGCAGTCTGTCTATTCCACATCAGATAAGGATCCCTCTGCAGACCTGCCATCCGCACACCTAGCAACAGACACAACTTGTCGGCAGGAGGGTATGTGATTAGAGGGGATACTGTAGAGTACACAGCCCTAGAGCTGTACTTGGAAGAAGCATCTCCACCTATTGACACCTTTTCCTATCATGTCGTTATTGTAAGTACTGAAGGACACAGCAAAATTCTCCCAGATGGCAAGCAGGAAGAGGAGGAAATACCCAGGCTTCATTGAAAACTGAGAAGAGCACTCCGTTTCTGCGAATGTTAAAAAACATCCTAAAGTGCTATATGGAAAACTTCAAAGACCCATTCAAATTAAGTGGTTACTCAATGAGCCAAAAATGTTAAACCTGTGTATCTCGTGGTAGATTGTGCTTGGAAAATGACACTCACCCGTGATGAGGAAAGTAAGAAGAGTTGCGTTGGTAACAATGTGTGGTATATTGCTAATTCCATGGACCTGCAGTCCAAATATGGCAGGAGCCAGTGGAAGGAGATCTAATGCAGTATCTCTAATGCCGATAAAAAGAAGGCCAAAGAAATCGGAGTGCAAACCAATTTCCAATGGTAGCATCAGGTGTGCATTGACTGCAGCAATCATGCCTTAAAGTAGGTCAATACAAGTGTCCTGTTGCCACATTGTGCTTGGCTAAGAATTTCTGTATTGTTTCGAAGTCTAGCCACACTTAATGTCTGCCCTTTAATGGCACCATCTTTTTGGACCCTCAGGTAGATGACGTGCTGAAGAAAATAAAAGCCACTGATACAGCAAAGGCAATGGGTGTCCTCTAGTACCAACAACTAAAAGCAGGCGTCCACAAAACGCAAACCTCGCTTATATCAAAACCAAGCATTGACTGTGCCAGGCTGTGATATCAACCACAGTGACTTGCAGCAGAAATGGGTCTGCAGATTAAAAGTTTTCGCCATATGTCAAGTATTTGTTTCTGAGCTATTTCTTCTCAATTCTTTATGGACTGAGCTAATGGTCTTTATTTCAAACCTCACCTCTGTTACATGCATTTGGTACACAAATCTCATGCTTCTTATAATGTATTCACATGTGCCATGGCTTTGTGCCTCTTAATGTATGTTTTTTGGTTCATAGTATTCATCCTTGGTATCAATTTCTGTAGCAAAACAAAGCAAGAAAATAGATTGTAAAGTCGGCACTTTAAGAGTGGTTAAAGGAGAGAGTTTTTATGAACTTTAAGGTCTATGGGGCCACAGTAGAAGTTGTATTTACCTGTGGATAAAAGGAACTGTCAAACACTAACAATATATTTTTTTTTTCCGACTACTGCTAGATTCCCTTGCAAGGCTTTCATTATTTGATTGAATTGGTGTGGCCAAGACACTGGAATTGGAGACTGTCTTCTATTTTAGACCCACTGAACTATAGACAGTTTTATGTTTGGGGGATTTATAAAGAGCAACAGCTACTCGTTGAGTGTCCCCGCGCTATATTAGGTACAAAACCTTGAAATGGCGGAATTTAAAACGTGGAACGGTTTTGAGCAATCTTTTAAAAACAAAGATATCCTCAGCAGCCCACAACTGCTGTGGGAGGGCGTTCCAATCTTTGGCGAAAAGATAAGAGTAAGAGCTGCCACCCTATCTTTTCCTTCTAAACTTTGGGATCACAACCCAGAGAGAATTAGATGAACAAAGGGATCTGGGTGGAAGATACAACATGTTATAGAGATGAAAGCAGTGTTTTTTTTATAAATGAATGTTTTAAACCATAGAATATATATATATTTTTCTAGCTGGATGCTTGGAGGATAGAATGCGGAGTGCTGCAGACAAGCCAACGGTTCAGGCCTACATGAGGATTTGCACAAGCATTAGTACTGAACCATATTTAACATGGGGTGCAGTCAGCATCGCAAAACCAAAGGGGATGATGGACGGAGTGTTGAACATTGCAAGCACTCACCCCCAGTCAACTGATCTGGGTTTAATCCATTATCATTCTTTAGCTCACTCCGCCACCCCAGTTCAGACATGGCCATATGCAAATCAGTCTGACCCGGTGCTTCATGGGAACAGTCCAGCCCGAACTGCCAAGCCATGTCTTCCCTGGACCGGAACCAAGCATCCTGGGACTGGTTTCTGGCTCACAGCCGTCATCAGCCAGGCTATCTTGAATCCAGTGGCAAAGTGACACACATTTCTGCTAGTCACACTTCTATTAGGCACTGTGCACTTTCTGGCTGCCTTTCCCCCCACAGGGTTCCTATTTCCCCCATTTACCAGTGAGCCCTAATGATGATCGCAAAGCACACTACATTTTGTTTTTCTGCAAATTGTATTCACTGTTGCGAAAACTCTTTACCCTTCTTAAGAGGTGAATATATGTTACTGTAGAGCAGCTTTTATATATTTGCAAACATTGCCTACTATAAAGATCTGTTTTTTAACTGCTGTCTATATCCAGCATGCTATAAAGATGATGGCCACTTTTCTATGTAACAGTTTAATAAATAAAAGATTATCGGTCTGTATGGCTTTTTATGACTATCTATTGCTGTGTTTTATTGCTGCCGTGCCTATTTTACACTGTCACATGAGGATTATTTACTCATTCATGTTTTATATTAATGTTTTTATACTTTTATGGTCTAGTTAGACGGAATAAGGTCATTTTGATTGATATATACTTGTTTCTTTGTTATTATTCTAATAGTACTGTGCACTAATTTCTCTTCAGAGTCAAAAGCTCAGTATCGTGCAACGAAGGGGAGCTGAATTTACTATATCTGTAATAGCAAAACATTTTAGCTCAAACATGGTCAAAGAATTGCCACAGCTATGGGAAGCCATGGTCGGACCATTGAGGAATTATATCAACATACAAAATTTTGGTATGTATTAGTGAAACTAGTGGTTTTTGTTTGTTTGAATGTAAAAACATGGTTTTGATATGGTGTAAGCTGAATGTATGTTTTGACAGATGGAAAGGCTCTCCTGGAAAAAGGTGATGGTCCTGCTCAAGAGCTGGTGAATTCGCTTCAAGTTTTTGAAACAACAGCAGCTTCAATGAGCCAACAGTTACACCCATTGGTAATTAAGTTAATCGCAAAGAGTTTAGATCTGTAGTCTCTGTATATACCTGTTTAAAAACGTTCATGCTGTGATAAAATCATTAAAATATCTGATTCTCTGAGAAGTATTTCTTTGAGCCCAGAAACAGACTTACTTAGAGTATTTGGAGGATGGGAAAGGTAAATGGGAGAGACTGTGAGATATTTCACAGCATAGCACAATATATTGATTTTCTGGTTGACATCAGCAGGCATTACTAATGTCTAAGTGTTCATTAGAATAGATGTATAATTTGGGCTTTCTGTTTACTTGAAGAATTCCAAGGATATTTTTATGGAAATAAGCTATCTTTCAGGATCGAGTGAAGGGAATCCCCACTTTTGCCTTCTAGAATTTCCTTTTAGATTTTGACCCTGCAGACTTTCTATGATGAACTGTTTAGACCTTTGTGGTAAACCTCATTACGCAACAACCCCTGCGCAACAGCATAGTCCCTCTAGTTCACACAGGTGGTTCTCAGAAGGCCAGGAGACTTGGATTAAATTATTAAGGCATCTTAAACTTTTGAGCTCTTCTGTACATACTAGTAGAATCTGATTTACCAGGTCCCTGTGATAATTTTCATCAGTTTCTGGCAAATAGACTTCTAATGGGTACTTCTAACTGCAGATTCCTCACCTTAGATTACTCTCCAGACTGGATCTGGAAACATTTCTTCAACGCTCCTATGTGCTGCTAGGAGGTGCAGCGCCTCTCTGCACCACCCTAAAGTGTCATAGTGTAGCTACATATAAGTGCCACCCCTGCGCGCACTGAGGTCAGTTCCTTTCTTTATACTCCTTCCCATGCAGATCTGGAGCTCCGCTCCTATCTTGTCGGTTTTCTGACCGCTCCTAAAAACAAATTACAGTGTGCTATGGAACAATGTCTAGAGCCATAACAATAGGTTTCAGTTTCGGCGAGTGCAAAAACAAATGTCTGTCACAGATCCACAAAAGGTGTCTGGGCTTGGGCCGCGGCTCAAAGTTGTGTGATAAATGTGCCCTTATGCACTCAAAGGCTATCTAGGACCAGGAGGCGAAGTTGTATGTTGCTGAACACAAAAAGAAATTTCAGTTTTCTCGTAAATCCTGTTCATGCTCCAGGTTGTGAGTGTGGACTCTGTCCTGTTCTCTGGCAGCTTCCGTGAGCAGTCCACTTCAAGCTCCAAGTCCTCTGTTAAGCCAGAATTTAAGTTCCAAGAGCAAACTTTAAATAAAAAAAAAAAAATTAAGCGGGATTCGACCTCAGTCCTAACACTTCATCTAAAACGAAGGTGCAAGGGTGTCACAATGTCAGTCGTAAACCTTCGTGTTCTCTGGTTGTGGAGCAGATTCCTCAGCTGATATAAGTGTGCTCTGAGTTTTCAAGGCCATCGGCGACAGTACAGCAGATTGAAGCCTTCAAGGAGGCCATGCTGCAATTTTTTGGTGTGCTTCAGCCTCCCTCTGTTATGTCTTTGAGCTCAAAGGAACCACAGGGTCCCCCTGTCTGATTACTGTTGAGGTTTCCATAGTCTGTGCTGTCTTGCCTCTTGGAACATGTTACAGGCTCCTTTCTGACATCAGTACAGACTTCTGCTCCCAGACCCACGCCCATCCATTCCTTTTCAATGTCAGTATTGACTGTGCTGGAAGAAAATCTGGTACTAATGATATTGTCTGACACCAAACAGTCTTCAGCTCAATCTTAACTGATGATGTACTACGAAATCATAAAAGCCCAACCAGTTGTCATGCACACTGGTTCTGACCTGTGCCTCTGCCACATCATATATGCCAGCAGAGGCACCTTTCCCTTTCTGGCTCTGACTATGGCTCTAAGCTAGAACAGGATGCACCCCAGGATGTGGATTTGTGTGATGATGGTGATGGGCTTTCTTTCCCCCACTACACAGATGATTCCTTATCCATATATTTGCAGGACGTCAGTCGGTATGACACCCCCTGAGGTAAGGCTTAATTTAACACTTGAGCCACCAACTGAAGAGTACCTTGTTTGCAGTGGTGGTCTGGAGGGCAGCTGGGGTACTGGATTTGCAGCTGCTTTCATTTGAGACTAAAAAACAAAAGTCCTGACAGAGTGCCTAGGTAAGCTACTACTGAGACTTTGCCTCTTTTTAACGAGGCCCATACTGATACCTTGCTGGCTACTTGGTGAAAGCCCTTGTTCGTGGCATGTGTAGCTGTAGATACGCATGCTGTGCATACTCCTGCCATCTAGTATTGGGCTCCGACGTGTGTAACTTGTTTTTGCTCAAAGAAGTCTTTGAGACATCGGGTTCAGACGTGTATATGGGAGCTCCTGTTCAATGGCATTCAGTGTTTTTGCCACGCCTTCAGCGCCATCTTTCATCGGTCCAGATAGTCCCACTGTTGTTGGCCTACCGCCTCGACGCTGCTCTTGGTCGACAAATTTTCAGCTGCTGATTTCTGCCCCTTCTACTCCATCAACTTCGACAGATGAAAATGTCTACAAGATGGAAAGGACTCCTTTTTGGTTCGGCCTATCTTGCCATGTTAAGTATCCCAGGACACATAGAGGAATCCTGTGCGGCGCGTTGTGCGTTCTGTAACAAAAAGACCCTTTGAAACCGTTGAAGCATTGCCTTGGCTTCAATGGCGCAGCGCAGAGGAAAGGAAGACACTCTAGACATCTTTGGTGAATGTGAGGAGCAAGCGCTGTAGCAGCCGGGCACATCTGAAGCAGAGATGCACGTTATCATTGGAGGAGGCAGCCTCCGACCCTTACATCAAAGCCGAAGAGCCCCTGCCGGCCCAACGACCATAGCGAGGACTGCAGTGAGTACCATTATCACCTGTCGTTCTGAGGCACCAGCACCTATCTATTCAGATGACACCGGGCCACCACTGCTTCCTGGCCATGGTCGGCACCAAGCTACCGAGCTGGACCAAACGCCCTCACAATCCTCTGTGCCAGAGTTAGCCTCGAAGCCTCGCCCCTTAATGTCGACCGCCGCTTTGCACCGGAGCCAAAGACGTCTGCTCGGCCACAGAGTGGAAGTTTCTGGACGTCGACCAACCCTTTTCGGCTCCATCCAGTATCTTCGGAGGAATTCCACCAACCCATCTTGCAGAAACTCCAGGAACATTTAGATGCTGGCCAGCAGAGCATCCATATCCAGCCGGGCATGGGCAAGATCATGGCTAAGCCTGCCCTGCCATCCAATGATCCCCATAGGAGGATACTCACGGGGGCGTGGCTTGGACGCCGATGGAGACGGTCGTGTGAGCTGTGAGCTCCGCGCCGACCTAATCGTTTATCCTGACCGGAGCCCCGAACTAGGGCTCTGGCGACCCTGGGGGAGTTCCTTGGACTGCAGGGACCAGTGCTGCCTTTAATAGAAGGCTCCGGTCCCCTCCGACATCGGACCGTGGCTCCGACCGCGGCGCAGCTCTGGAAATGACGGCCTAAAATGGCGGCCGACCCTGCGAGCTGAACTGCGACACACACCAGAGGGCGGACTACCAGCCAGTGGGCTTTCCCCCCCAACGAGTGAAAGGTGCACAGCGTCTGCAGGGGGGTCCCTGAACTCCTGGAGCACATCGTGGGCGCGTGTAGCAGACTGCACATGCGAGGGGCCTGGACGACCCGGAGACCACCCGGTCATAGTGGAGAAGGGAGCAGTCGCCGTGGGAGGCCCGAGTAATACGACGCCCGGATCGGCTCCTGGTGGTGGCAATCGAGCGGCCTCGGTTCCTGAGGGCTGACGGTGGAAGCACTGACCCGGTGAGCGATTACCAAGGGCAGGGAGGGCTCGGGGCCCGATTAGAGGGGGTGCTCGACGGCCATTTGATCCCCGACCTGCATAGGCAGAGCCGCTCAGCATACGGAGGGCCCCACTCCGCCGCACGAACTGGGGGCGAAGTTAGAGACTACTCTGGGGAACTGGGAGACCGCAGCGAGGCGCAGGATCGCCGATACCCTACTGCCCACCCAGAGGAGGGGCTCGCTGACGCTCCGGAGAAGGTGTCCTATCGATTCTGGGGCTGGCCCCTAGAACTCACTGCGGCTGCCAAGTGAGCAGCGCAGGCCCGGGCCAGGGTCTGCGGAAGTGCTTCATGTCTGGAGAGTGGACCAGCTGGCTATTTTGTGGGACACTAGAGTGTGGTGCCATAGATGAACTGGATTGATCGCCCCCTGTGGAATATAACAACCCCGAGTGTCAGCGGCTGCGGATACTGGGTGGTGGCTTATTGGGCCCAGAGTCTGTGGGTACCGACTGGGGGACCTTTGAGCGGGGATCCCTGCTGGGTGCTATTCAGAGCGAGATTTCCTGGTACGCTTACTGTGACATTGGAGATCTGGCCTTTCCATCGTTGGGCGATTGGAAACCTTGTTCCCACATAGACTAACCCATGGAGAGGCCCACGAGAGGCAGGGGCGAATGAAGAGCCCCTTCAGGGCACAGTGGAAGTCGACAAGTGGTAACTGGGTGTACGTATACCTCCGCATGAGGGAGGGCCTTAACTTGCTGAGTTACAGGAGGAGCTGCGCGGTGCGTTCAAACCTGAGAGCACAATAACTGAACCCCCATGGGGAAACCACGAGGCAAGCAAGGGGGAGCACCCCCTGAACAGGAGGATGATTCAGCAGAACAAAAGACACAGGGAGCGGTTGGTTCATCACCGGAAGGGCTCAAGCAACAGGAGGTGGACCCGATCCTCCGAGCTATTACCGACACGAAAGAGGCACTCCAGCAGGACATAGCACAGGTATCATTGGGACTGGGACTCCTGCGGGCGGACCATGTGAAGCTGGCCGACCGGGTGAGGCAGACTGAGACCACATTGGGGGTCTTGGAACCTTCGCAGAGGGCACTGGACGAGCAGATGGGAGACATCACTCGTAGGCTTCAAGTCTTAGAGAGACGAGCGGAGGGCGCGGAAGGGCGTAATAGACGGAACAACATACGGGTGGTAGGCCTTGCTGAAGGAGTGGAAGGGGACAGTATGGTGGATTTCCTGGGGCAGTGGCTGCGCACCGAGGTAGCTCCGGAGGACCTGACACCATTCTATACTCTGGAGAGGGCGCACAGAGTGCCTGCCCGACCGTTGCAACCTGGGAGGCCTCCCAGGCCTGTGGTGGCCCGCTTTCTGCACTATAACGACAGAGACTTTCTCTTATATAAAGCACGCACCGCTGGCCCATATAAAGTGGACAATAATAACGTGTCGCTGTTCCCGGATTACACCTTTGAAGTACAGCGCCAGCGATCTTCCTTTTTAGCGGTCAAGAAAGCACTTCGGGATGAAAGTATTCAGTATTCCCTGATGTTCCCAGCACGCCTGAGAGTGACATTGGATGGCACTACCTTCTTTCACAACTCCCCGGACGAGGCATGGAGCTAGTTGGAAACTTATCGCACAGGATCAGGCGTGACAAAAGGCAACGGGGGACAGACAACGGTGGCACTGAGGTCGCTCCGGGCACGACGCAACAGGAGAAGGCGACCTGGTTCGCAGAAACCTTCCACGTCCCAGACGAAGAGAGAGGTCTGCAGCGTTGCAGGCCGTGACGGAGATATCGCAGGCGAGCGGCGCGACCCTAAAAGGAGGGACCGAGTCAGAACGAGGGTCAGAAGGGACAGACACTGATGGGACGGACGCGGGGAGTGTTGTTCTCCCTCACATCACCCCAGGGACGGCGGACGAGATTGCAGATGCCTGATTGCATGCAGTGTCCCATGTAGCTAGTAAGCAGGGCCGGCTGGTTCTGGAGCTGTAGCTCTTGGATGTGGGTAATTGGAGCAGTTGGAGGGGATCAGGAAGCCCAGATGGGGGGACGGGAACTCAGTATGGCCGCTTGGGTGTCCGGGGACTGCCCCGGGGGAACTGTAATCTTACTTATTGTGGGGTTCGGCGCTTGGCTGCAGTGAGACAACTGGCCGGATCCTCTTGGTGCTGAGCTCCCCCCTTAGATTCGCTCTTAGAGTGAACCTCTGGTAGCTACCAGGGGAGTTGTTCGGGAATAGTTTGGATGGGTACTAGCTGTTTAGAGCCTGTTCTGGGGACGGGTGGGGGGGTGGGTTTGGGGGATGGTGTTGGGGTAGTTGGAATCACCGGTGTGCCACTGCGGGGAATGCTGATACGGAACAAAGTCTTTTTACACAATGGGGTCAACACCTGAGATTAAATGCATTACGTGGAATGTACGGGGGATGCATACGATGCAGAGACGCCATAGGGTTCATGCATATTTGGTGCGTAGGGGAGCCCAAATAGCTTTTCTTCAAGAAACACACATAGACCGAGCAGAGGGCCGGGCACTGCAGCGCCGATGGAGGGGGCAGCTTTTATACAACGTATTCTGCCTATGCTAGGGGAGTATTGGTCTGGGTGAGGGCAGGAGTCCCTTTCCAACCACTTCAGCAGGTAGTGGATCCTGAGGGGAGATTTGTGGCTGTTACGGGAAGATTGGATGGACGATGTGTGACGTTGTGTAGTGTGTATGCCCCCAATGTGGACCAGAAATCCTTCTTTGCCAGCCTATCAGGGAAGTTATCATCCTTTTTGACCGGCGCACTGATGTTAGGTGGCGACTTTAATTCAGTCGCAGATACCGAAATGGATAGGTCTCATCCGCCGCTACCGCAGGCGCCCATACATAAGCTTTCGAAGCTTCGGAGGGACTGGCAGGCTGAGTGGGGGCTCGTAGACACTTGGCGCGCGCACCACTTGGGAGAACGGGACTATTCTTTTTATTCTGCTTTACATAACTTACATGTGCGGTTGGACGCAGTGTTGTGCTCACCGGATGTACATGCGATGGTTCGCCATAGTGAATATCTGACAAGGACATTATCGGACCATAATCCATTGCTATTGGCCCTGAGGTGGTCCAGAGTAAGGCCGGCAATTCCCACTTGGCGATTGCGTCCGGAGACTTTAGAGGACCCGGTGTTTCGGGCGGAGGTGCAAGAGGGTATTGAGCATTATTTTCTAGAAAATACGGGAACGGCCTCGGACCTGGCACTGGAGTGGGACGCATTTAAGGTGGTGGTGCGGGGATTATGTATTGCCAAGGCGACGGGAGTGCGAAAGACACTGTTGCAAGACATAGAAAGGGGTGAACTGCTGCTGCGACAGGCGGAGAGAGCGCTCCCTACGAACCCGGAAGCGCAGGCTGACGTGTTGGCTGCACGGGAGGAAGTGGCTAAACAGGTGGAACGGTTACGCTGTTTTGATCATAGGGAATATTTGGTGAGGGCACATGCGGAGCGGGATAAAGCGGGCGCCCTCCTGGCGTGGTTGGCTAATCCGATACCGAGGGGCACGCCCATATTGGCCTTGACCTCCCCGGCGGGCACGCCGGAGTACACGCAGCAGGGGATTAATAAGATGTTCTTGGCCTACTACACGGATCTTTATGAGAGCAAACTGCAAAGTACGGGCGATGAGTTGACTGAATTCTTAGCTGAAATACAACTGCCGCAGCTTGAGGCTGACCAAAGGGCCATGTTTGGGCAGATGGTTACTGAAGGAGAGATACGCAGTGCGGTAAAACACATGGCGCGCAAGAAGTCCCCAGGTGCCGACGGGCTACCGATCGAATTTTATTCTGCGTATATTGATCTCCTGGCCCCTAAACTGCTGGCGGTTTATCGGGAGGCCTGGGACTCGGGACGGTTGCCAGCCTCCACTCGCGAGGCTATCATTGTTCCGCTGCTGAAATCGGGCGGGGATTCACTGGCTAGGACGGCCTATCGTCCTTTATCAATGTTAACTGCCGATTATAAGATATTGAGTAGAATTTTGGCGACCCGGCTCCTCCCCTATATGACACAACTGGTCCATACCGACCAGGCGGGCTTTATCCCGAAGCGTGACACCGCAATTAATGTGCGACGCCTTTGCGGATTTTGGGAGAGGATCATAGCGATACACCTACTGCAATGGTTCTATCGGTAGATATAGAAAAGGCATTTGATAGCCTGGAGTGGTCGTATTTGTACCGGGTCCTTCGTGAGTTTGGATTGGGTGACGATTTTGTGGGGTGGACGGAACTTCTTTACAGATCGGCGTCGGCGCGTGTGCGGACGGGGGTGACGGTCTCCCCGGCCTGCCGGGTGGGCCGCGGTACGAGACAGGGTTGTCCACTCTCACCGCTATTATTTGCCCTGGCCATTGAACCTTTGGCTGCCCATGCCCGGTTAGGGGAGCATTATTCTGGCTTACTCCATCGTGGAGATATGCACTATGTCTCCCTCTACGCAGATGATTTATTGCTCTTTCTCGCGAACGCGGATGCAGCATTGGAGGGAGCACGAAACTTGCTTTCAGCGTTTGGGCAATATTCGGGACTGCGGGTGAACTGGGCAAAGACCTGCTTATTTCCGGTTACCCCGACTGAGGCGACCCCCCCGCAGGCGGCGGGTGTACGCTGGGAACAACATTGTCTGCCTTACTTAGGCACTTACATCTATCATTCTGTGGAAGATTTGTTGGAGGGTAATTTAGGCCGGGCTCTCCGCGGGCTTAAAGGCAATTTCGCATTTTGGAGTACACTACCGTTATCGGTCACCGGTCGAGTAGCACTCCTGAAGATGGTGGTGCTCCCTCGTTTATTGTATTATTTTCGGACGTTGCCGATTTGGGTGGCGGGTTCCATCTTTCGACAGCTCCGATCTATGGCTGGGGGTTTTCTTTGGGGGACAGGCAGGCGACGAGTTGCAATGGCCACGATGATACGTCCTAGGGCTGATGGAGGCATGGCAGTGCCGGATTTCGAGGGGTACTATCTGGCGGCACAACTGCAGTGGCTGACCCAGGCCATAGCTCGGGAGTTTAGAGGTCCTGATGGTCCAGGAGGACGATGGGTCCCAAGATATATATTGTCTTTCATAGTTTTGAACCAGAAGTTGTGCCTTGAACCGCTTACTGTGGAAGAGAGGACGCTAAGATTGTGTTGGAACCGGAGTCAGAAACTGGCTGGCTTTGCCCGCCCTTACGCCCCGGAGATACCGTTGGGCATGTGTACTGCCTTCCCGCATGGCGGGGACTGGTTGGCGTTGGGCCCACTGGGAAGACCTAGGGATACAAGTATTAGGAGACCTATATGAAAATGAAACCTTGTTGTCCTTTCAGGCCTTGCAGGCTAACTATGATCTCCCGCGCGGGGATTATCTGCTGCATGCGGCACTCGTCTCGGCACTGCAGCGACATTGGGGGCTGGGGTTGTCGGAACCACGGACCTCCATGGCGTGTCAATCCGTGGTGATGGCATCGGGGACTTTTAAGGCCGTTACGTGTCTATATCGGCGCATGTTGACTGAAGGTCTAAGCCCGTTGAACACGCTGCAGGAGAAGTGGGAGGGGGACCTTGGCAGGGAAATCCCTGAAAACACATGGGCCCAACTGGTTAGACGAGCCTGGAAGAGCACGAGAAATACCAGATTCCAATTGGTGCAATTCTATGTTCTGCATAGAGCGTATTTGACACCAGCTAAGCTTAAACAATACTTCCATACGGCGACTGCTCTATGCCCGAGATGTGGTTTGGAGGGGGCCGACTTCCGTCATATGTTCTGGGGGTGTGTGAATTTGGGGACTTATTGGGAAGAAGTGCTGGAATTGTTGAGTAGTGTGGCTGAGCGCGTAATTGATCTAGATATGGGTGTTTGTATTCTGCATTGGTTCCCGCACACTAAAAAAACGAAAATCACAAGTAAATTTCTGGACCTCGGCTTGATTTTGGCCAAAATAGAGAGAACTATGCATTGGAAGTCGGCGGGGGGACCAAGTATGGGGAGATGGAGAGCGGAATTATTGAAATGGGCGCGAAGCGAAGGCACTCTTAGGCTGCAGCAAGCTTGGCGTAGTAATAATGAAACAGCACTGGAGGCGGCGAGGGCTTGGGAGGCCTTGGTTACAATACTGCGGACCCCGGAGACGGGATCAGAGCAAGGGTCGGTCGGAGGGGACCAGGGAACTCCAATTACCACCCAAGTATGTGAAACATGGGCCATGAAGAGACCAGTGGACTGTATAGTGACCCCTAACGTCAATATATACACTGTAATGCTTTAAGGATTGTACATAATTGTTGATATGGTAAACCATAGAGAACTGTATTGCTAGTAATAAGTGGTTGCAGGCACACCGGTGGCGAGGGGGGTGGGAGGGAGGGAGGGGACATAGAAAGAAACATTTTTCAACTATGCGTTGTATGTATATTTTGTTTGATGCGATGATTTCCTATGTCACATGTTGGGATAAAATCAATAAAAAGAGTTTAAAAAAAAAAAAAATAGGAGGATACTCACTTTTGAGGAGGCCCTCAACCCTCCAACGGAGCCAGATGTCCAAAAAGCCTCAGCATCAGGACAGAGGCTTTTCTCTATTGTTGCCTCGCCCAGCCAGGTCCTTCTCCATCATAATCTCCCCCTCCGCCATCATCTTCTTCTCCTCCTCCATCTTCTCCTCCTCCATCTTCTCCTCCTCCATCTTCTCCTCCTCCATCATTCTCCTCCTCTTCCTTTTCATCCTCCTCCTCCTCCTCCATCATCATCATCATCTCCTCCTTCTCAATCATCTCCTCCAGAGGATGGGGACAGTACAAGATCGCCTTATGATCCACCCAGTGGGCTCCTGAACCTTGGGACGACTAACAGGCTGATTCCTCAGCAGATACCAACTCAGATTTATATCCAGCCAAACCTTCTCCCCCTCACAAAACCACGTCTTACCATGAGCTACTATACAGGGCAGCTGCTTTCCATAAGGTTGAAATGTATGTTCAACCTGAGGAAGAAACCATCCTGCTGGAAACCCTCTCCGCCACACAGAGGTCCCTCTAGTATTTACCCATTTTGAAGGGCATTCTCAAGCCTGCTGGGGACATCTTCAAAGAGCACATGAAAACCAGAGTCATCACAACTCAAGTTGACAAAAAATGTAAATCTTCTCCATCAGACCCCTCCACCTACATCAAAAGGTAGATAAGCCCGATTCCTTAGTGGTCCACTCAGGCAGGAAGAGAGCTAATTCCCTGGGTGCAGGTGATGCACCTCTTCTAGACCAGGAGATCAAGAAAATAGATGCTGCTGGTAAGGTTGTTGCAGCACAATCTGCCACACAGTGGTGAATTGCAAACTGCATGGGCCTACTCTCCTGATCTGATTGTGCCCACTTGGATCAGATGGAGGATCTTATCCAACATCCCCTAGAGCAAAACCGCAAGCAGGAGTTGGTAACGGAGAGGAAGATTATATCCAATGCTAACATCTGGTGTGCTCTCGATGCCTGGGACACGGCTGCTTGCGGTATCAATGCTAATATTCTCCACCGCCATGCATGGCTATATGTCTCCAGTTTCAAGCCTGAGGTACTGCAACGCTTTCTTAATTTGCCTTTAGATGGCAAGCATCTTTTCGGCCCTCAGGTCAATGAGATGCTCAAAAGAAATCAAGGACATGAATATAGCTAAAGCCATGGGTGCTTTGCAGACTCCCACTGCTTGGGACTCCTTTCGCTGCCCACAGTACCGCAGCGCAGCCAAAACAGTTGCCAAGCGTGAGACTTTTACCACCTACACTAGGCAACAGCAGCAGACTCCTTCACGTGGTTACTACAGGGAAGGGTACTGAGGGGCAATGGCAAGGATAGAGGCATAGGGGCAGCTCCTAAGGGAGCCACCGCCCCAAACAGTGGGGCCCTCCACCTTTCCTCCCCAACTATTGACCACCTGTTGGGGAGCAAGTTGCAGAGGTTTCTGCCTCACTAGGAGGCAATTGTCTCCGACCGCAGGGTTCTAGACATCATACGGGAGGGGTATTGTTTAGAACTCACCCAAACGCCACCCAAAATCTCCCCACGCACACACATTCTGGCCTCAGAACACCAGTGTCTGCTACAGGAGGAGATGCAAGCACTACTTGCCAAAGAAGCCATACAGCCAGTGCCGCAACTACAGCGTGGCAAAGGGGTGTCCTCCCTGTACTTTATCATTCCCAAAAAAGATGACTCCCTCATGCCTCTACTCGACCTCCGGCCCCTCAACAAGTACATTCTGGGTGAATATTTCTACATGGTCACACTTCAGGATGTCATCCCTCTGTTGCGGCAAGGTGACTTCATGACTGCCCTCGACTTGAAGGGCGCCTATGTCCGTATTATAATCCACCCTGCCCACCGAAGACTCCTGTGGTGAGTGGACAGCATTATCAGTTCAAGGTCCTGCCTTTCGGAGTCACAATGGCCCTCAGAAACCTCACCAAGTGTCTAGCTGTGGTAGCCGCTCACCTTTGGCAGAGCAAAATCCACGCGTTCCCTTATCTTGACACCTGGCTGATCAAGAGCGCCACACAACAGCAATGTTTGGCGCACTTGCAAACAACCATAAACCTTCATCACTGGTTGGGTTTCACGCTATACATAGCCAAAACCCACCTTCAGTCACTTCAGATACAACCCTTCCTCGGGAAAGCTTACCAAAGGCTTGCCAGAGTCTGCGCTTTCCAAAACCTGATACCTCTTTTTCAGTCAAATTGTCCGGTAACAGTCAGGACAGTAATGCGTTTTCTAGGCATGATGGCATCCTGCGTTGCAATAGTTCCTCACGGAAGGTTACACATGTGTCCCTTATAGCAGTGCCTAGCAGCACAGTGGTCTCTAGTGAAGGGTCTATGTGAAGATCTAGTGTTGAGTTGGGTACGTACATATCGCTCTCTGCAGTGGTAGAATTTAAACAACCTGTTGCAGGGGACGGTCTTGTCTAGACCCAGTTCCAAGGAGACCATCACCATGGACGCCTCGTTTACAGGATGGGGAGCACAGCCACAAGATCACACAGTCCAGGGCTTGTGTACACCCGCTCAGCAGGGCCTCCACATAAGCCAACTGGAATTGCTCACTATTCAGTTTGCTCTTCGAGCATTCCTTACACTCGTTCGCAGCAAGGTCGTTCAAGTCCGCACGGACAATGCCACAGCCATGTTTCACCTACATAAGCAAGGGGCGCACACACACTCACCCCAGCTGTCTGTTCTGGCCCAGTGCATCTGGAAGTGGGTGATACATCACAAGGTACAGTTGGTCATACAGTAGATCCAGAGTCTGAACAACGATTTTGCAGACCTGCACAGTAGGACACATCAACAAGTCAATGGGTGGGAATTTCACCCCCAGGTACTACTCACTCACTCAGCGGTGGGGGTTTCCTCACATAGACCTGTTCTCCACCACCGAAAACGCAAAATGACCAAACTTCACCGCCACGTTACCGCATCCACGGTCTATGGGCAGGGCACTATAGATGAGCTGGTGAGGGATATTTGCCTACACTTTTCCACCTCTCCCGCTGCTATCGTTTGTAGTTAACAAGCAGAGACAGACATCACTTACCCTCATCCTAGTAACCACAACGTGGACACGCCAGCCCTGGTACTCCACTCTTGGAACTCTCTCTAGTTCCTCACGAGAAGCTTCCCCACAATCCGAACTTTCTCATGCAGAACCATGGAAACCTCCGACACCCCAATCCTCAGTAGCTAAATCTTGCAGTCTGGTTCATGAGGGCTTAGAGTTTGTTTATTTCAACCTATCACAGGAGTGTATGTCCATTCTTCGCGAAGTACGCAGGAATGCTACCAGGCCCTTCTATGTGGTAAAATGGAAACGTTTTGTGCACTATTGTCTTGCGTAACATATCAATCCCCTCACACCGTCAGTACAAGACATGGTCTATTACTTCCTTCAGATTCAACAGTCTGGTCTTGCCTACGCCTCCATTCAGTTACATTTGGCAGCTGTGTCTGCTTAAGTACAAAATACCCAGCAAACTTTGCTCTACAGAATACCTGTTGTTAAAGCCTTCATGGAAGGTCTTAAGTGTCCTATCCCGCCCCAGGCGCCTCCCGCTCCAGTGTGAAGTCTCAGCATCATCCTAACTAGGCTAATGGGCCCTCCTTCTGAGCCCCTTTACTCTTGCCTGCTTTAGTTTTTCATGGAAGGCATTCTTCCTTGTAGCTTTCACTTCCCTTAGTCAAATCAGTGAGGTACACACTCTCAAATTAGAGGAGCCTTTTTTCCAGGTTCATCCAGACAGGGTGGACCTTAGAACCAACCTCAGACTTCTCCTTGAGGTAGGTTCCAGTTTTCATCTAAATCATACGATTGAGCTTCTAGTCTTCTTTCCACATCCAAATTATGTAGTGGAAAGCACCTTGCATACCCTGAATGTCAAAAGAGCGTTCATGTATTATTTGGCTAGAATAAAACCCTTTCGTAAGACTCAACTGTGTCCTACTCCAAGCCACACAAAGGGCGCCCTATATCCAAAGAAGTTGCGCATTTGCTTCTTAAATGTATCTAACCTGGCTATGCTAAAGCTAAAAGGTCCTTTCCTGCCCCTCCTAGACCCCATTCAACTCGCAAGAAAGGGGGTTCTATGGCTTTCTTGGGGAATATACCACTAGCTTACATCTGTAAAGCAGCTACATGGGCCACTCATCACACTTTTACTAAACTGTGTAGATGTCCTGGCTAGACAACAAGCTAAAGTTGGTCAGGCTGTCTTGCGCACACTATTTCAATTTTCTGCAGCATCCTTATGCTAAACCACTGATTTTTAGGAGGACTGCTTTACAGTCTATGCACAACATGTGTATCTGCAGCTCCACATGCCACGAACGGAAAATGTTACCCTGTAAGCATCTGTTCGTGGCATATAGTGCTGTAGATTCACATTCTGTGCGTACTCCTGCCATCTAGTCCTACTTCAGATAGCCTGGTTGTACAGATCTCAACCAGTAAAGTAAATACCTACTCATTTCAACCACTTCTCTGATAGGGAATTCAAGAGAATTATAGCTTTTAGCAAGCATGTGATTTTCTTCTCCAGTATGGCATTGCAGTAAGTAAATGTGGTTTGTCAAGGATGTAGTGCTTCATGAACCTATGCACTTACGTCAACGTTACATCCTGACAAATTTCAAGGACAAAAAGAAGTACACTCCACAGAGTGGGGAAGTAGCAGAGCAGAACGGAATCTGCGGTTAGGTAAAGTATCCACCATTTCTGAAGTAATTTGTTCTTCTGATGGCTACTTCTAGCTTCAGAATTCTCAATTTAGAATAGCTCCCCAGTTGGAGGGTCTGTGGAGTTGACTCGGACCAAATGTCATGCAGGACCGAGCAGGCAAAATGCTCTTCGTGCCGTACCTGGCTGTCGAGGATGTAGTGCTTCATGAACCTATGCACTGGTGGAATGGTTCTGGGATCTTCTGGGGCCTGCTTCATATCCAGTGCACAGCAGACCTTAATGCAGAGAACAATTCACCTCAAGAGGGTCCTCTTGAGGTGAATTGTTCTCTGCCCCAGAAGATCCCAGAGCCAGGGTTAAGGCTGCTACCACTGTTGGCTTGTGGAGTGCCTGTCATTGACATTAAATAAGTCACCTTCAATAGCACCTTGCTGCTCACAAGGTAGAATGAATATGAAAGAGTGGGGTATGTGTGACATTAGAAATGGCATATTCCTTCAGTAACTAGGCCCAAGACGACAAAGTCACTGATCAAGCTGTAGCTGCCACATAGGAATAGTCAAATGATTATACACTTTAAACTATCACTTTTGACCTGTACCAGCTACAGACTCCAGTCAAAGACCTGTTTGTATATTTAATAAAATCCAAACCAATCTAATAGTAAAGTCGGACTTTTATTAAATATATGGATGATGTAACTTTTAGAAAGTTATGGTTACCCTACCTGAACCTGCTTGAGGCTATTTTGCATTAGCTCTCAGCAACTACCCAGCAAGTGCTGGGCCTAAATTGGGTGTGAATGTGGTGTGAAAACTGCTCCCAGAGCAGAGACAATGGCCTGGGAAGGGTTTTCTTCTCCTGGAATGAAGACCGGTTGGGTCCATGAATATAATTAACTTCAAAGGGGCCTTTTCTGTCGCAAGTAAATGTTAGATGACACCTGGAAAGCTCAAGCTTTTGTCTCTTTAGTCATGCTGGGACTAAACCCAGGGGGAGGAAAGCTACCTCCAGGGCAAACTAGTTTGAGTGACCACAGAGGAGGGTACTACTCATTACCCTGGCCACCCCCCTGAGTGAGCACATAGGTCCTGCACTAGGGAAAAATGGCTTTCCCGTCTTGGATTTTGAGTGAGGGGCACTGTAGGATGGTTTGCAGTAGGGGAAATGGGGACTGCTGAAAAATTGGGTAGATTTGTCCCTGGGAACTTTTAGCCCATTGTTTAGGGAGTGCCTACAAGTCGCCCCCACTACTAGCTAGTGCCAGTCATAAAACGGGCAACGCCAGCTACTTTCTCAGAACATTTACTGGACCTATGTAAGATCAGAAGAGGCATGGACCGCCGTCGGACTCGATAGTAGCCCTGAAGAACTGGACCGGTTTCCTTTTGTGCCCAGGACAAGGGTCAGTTGGTTGACCCCTTGTGTGGTTAACGGGGTAAAAAAAAGCTGCAAGGGGCCATTTCATGAAAGTACTAGTGGCACCTGGATTGGGCTTTGGTGTTGGCCTCTGCCTGATACCCTGAGAATATTTAAGTGCTTCCCCCAAGTTCCTCCTTGTCTATTAAGTACCCCTGTGATTGTTCGGGCACCAGAAGAAAGTTTCAAAACTTTAAAAAAAAAAGTTTCACCCAGAGCTTCAGGAGGGCGGGGGGGCTGTGGAGGAAAAAGTATCCAACCAGAAGTTCCACAGTTTCGCATTGAATTTCGGCTTTTTCACCGTCAAGGCTTTCGGCACCTCTGGAAAAAACTGCCACAGTCAGCGTTGAGACTTAAAATAAATTTCAGCAAGAAATCTCAAAAGTTCGAGAGCTTCAGTAGAACCAATTGCTTCAAGCTTCAGGCCTTTGGTTTCACAGCAGTGGCTACAATTTTAGCCGCAGCCCACCCAGAGGATTTTTCGTCTCAAAAAGTGGCCCTTTCTGTGTTAGGACTTTTATGAACTTTTGGACTTCCAGACTTTCACTAGGACCAATCCACTTGTATCTGACTAGAGCTTAATTGCTTTCGGCCTCAAATCTTGCCCAGGTCCCTGGTCTACAGTTTCCATAGACGGTCAGTGGCGCTTTTCACTTTTTGGTGTTATATTTGCTTAAATCTTTAAAAATTCATATCTCCGGTTCTTATTGGATTTTATCATTGTGGACTTATTTTACTTATAAAAATGTGCTCTTTATTTTAAAATTGGTTGTGCCTTAACCAGCTTTGCATAACATCCAGGAGACTAAGTAGGCAAGTGGGCCTGCAGACTGGGCTGTTATGTTGGCGTACATGTGTAAATACTTAAATACTTAGCAACTAGTGACAATTAGATAAATTAAGAGCAGTGAAGAGGCTTAAGATGGTCATTGTGGGACCAGGAATAATTTATGTGTAGATGTTAACTGCTAGAGACATTTCTTGGTCTGTTCTCTTCCTGAAAAGCTCGCAGATGAATGTCATATAAATGTCTTCAGTATGAATAAGCTTTCTGCCTAGTACTTCAGGGAGTGTTGTCCATCAGAATGTATTTACTTGCTGAGGACATCCTGTCGTCCGCCCACATTTCAATAAGGTAGTCTTGAGCACAGTATTACTCTTAACCACACCGTAGCAATGGTAGATATCAAATAGGTACTTCTCCATACTTAAACTCCATTCTTTTTGTGAGCGGAGATCGCTACACCACAGCAAAGATGCTTAAAACAAGAATTCCTAACATTATTAATCACGCAAGGTTAGGAATTTCTACATAATAGGGTCAAGGGGTTTTATTTACTTAAACATTCCTAAGATAGGCAGGCTCGGACTAAATTTAAACCTCAGACACACAGTTGGATCAGGTCAACCATATTCAAAAATTATTTTAGTGATGATGCACGATGATTGTTATTTACTCATGCATCAGAGGTATAAGAAAAATATCAGTTTTATTGGAAGTGTGAAAAGGTGATATTTGAAGTGTTTAACCATATCTAGAAAAGTTGTGCCTCTTATTTCACAAAACGTTAGTCTGTAGTGGATCCAGGTAACCCTTATCTAGATGACTTGTGTGAGGAAATAAGCTGCTTTATATGGTGTGGTTGTGCGACCACCGTGTAATACACTTAGCAACCCCTTTAGGTCCAGTAGGTTTCATCTGTTAAACCCTCAGCTGAACCCTCAGTAGCTATAGCACTGAGCAGCAAGGCTTACACAGAGAAACAAGTGTAAGGCATTTAAACAGCACCAAAACAATTGAAGAAGAAATTGACACGACACAAGAAATTGATATCAATTTATAAAAATAGACTGTAATTCTTAAGAATTTGGACACTAGAACGAAAAAGATCCACTGAAGGATTCCGGAGATATAGATTTTACAAGCAATAATAAATCAAAGCAATTTCACTCAACCACTAAACAGCCTTGGCAAAGTCAAAAAATTGGACACTTGAAAACTTTTTCAAAGGAAACTTAGGTAAGTGTCAATGCAGTCATCTAGAAGCTTGGGGCGACCAACGCTGCCAGGGAGCTAGTCAGGGGGACCAGTAAGGTCCTCAATAAGTTACCTTCACAGAAGAAGCGGTCCTTCAGCAGTTCCCGGTGCTTCCTTCGCGTTGCAATGGATTCCTATGGAGTGGTAGTGATGCAAGAGATGAAGGATGCTGAAGATGCACCTAAAATGCTGTGGATGCGACGGGGGTCTTCCTGGGTCCACGTAGTGTTGAGGGTGATCCTGGTTGCAGGTTGACGTTCCAGGAAGTCCTCTCCGGTCTGGCCGAAGTCCAGTCGCCACTGGACTATCAGTCGCGGTCACAGGCCAGCTCTTCCTGGGTCGATAACCCTTCTAAGGGTCCCAGCAACTCTCCGACACCACTCCCAGGTTCAGCGAAAATGGGTGCAACTGTGTGCATCGAGTCTTAGTCCTTGGTACTGCACGGCGACGGTGTTAGCAAGTTGAGGACTTCAGGCTACCAGCTTGCCCCAGCACGCTTCTTCAGCTGTTGTGTCCCTATGCTGCAAAGAGGAGGTCTGACAGCTGGCCTTTGGAGTCTCTTGGTTTGACTGGGCTCTGGAGACAGCTTCCCCTTGAGCACGACACGGCAGGCACAGTTCCTCTCTTTGCTAGCCACCAGGTACAGCAGGTGGAGTCCTCGTTGGTGCAACCTCTCTTGGCGGAGATCTGAGGTCTGGGTGCCAGGGGTACCTTCTTTGTGCTTGAAAAGTGCCTTCAGGACAGGATGCGGTTGATAGCCAATGGGCTTCCAGGTTTCCTCCCACCTGGTGACCACTTCATGTGGAGTGTGGTATCTGGCTATCTCAGGATGCACTATTCTGCCCACTGCCAAAATGGCGAGATTGCTCTCTCGATTTTTAGACCTCCCTATCTGACCCCGTGGTGTAGCTGCCTCAGGGCTACAGATGCCTGGGGAAACCAGTTTGGCAACAGCTCCCCCCCATCTGCTTCCCGTGCCAGCCTGTCTACCTCAACAATAAGGTAGTCCTCCCTCCTAGTGTTACACATCTGCCCTTCAAAGGCAGCTTTACCTTTTGAAGCCTGCCTTTTGTGGCTAACACCCAACCGGCTTACTGCAGGAGGGAGGTGACACCTCCCTGGCCTGCAATGCCTCATTGTTCCCCTTCCTGAGAATTGTTAGCATGTCTCTCCTGAAGGACAGAAGGCTGTCTTGTAGAGCAGGCTCCATGTGTGCCCGGGAAGGCACAGGAGTTTTAAAGGCAACAAAGTGGCAGCTCTGCTAAAGCTGCACACTGCAACAAGCTACTTTTATTGGGACTTGAGATACAAGTCGGGCTTAATGTAATGAGGTGTTTGATACATTGGGGGCCCTTCTTTGGTCATGCCCTTTAGGAGTTAGCACAGCTGAGTCCGCGTGTAACCCTGTACTCAACAATTGGGCAACCAAGTCTTTCCATAGTAAAAATGGTAATTTTGTGAGTTTTACTCCCAGGACATGTACAGTACATTTCCTGCCTGTGTCATATGTTGCACCCTGCCTTTAGGACTCGGTGGGCCTGACAGAGGGGTGACTTACACGCATGTACAGAGGAAGTGGTGGCTTTGCCGTTTGCTTTTAATGGTAGAATCATGCTAGCAGTACAGGACGGCTCTCCCAGTCTGCAGTGGTGGACTAGGGACTTGCTTTACTTGGGGGACCTCCAGGGTGGCACAACCAGTGTTACAAGCTCTGGGGTGCCCCTCTAACGTACAGGCCCTGGGTACCAGGGTACCATTTACTAGGTACTTAAAGGTAAGTTAGCCATTACCAATTGGACACAGCCAAATCAACATACATTTTAGTGTCAGGGCACTGGCACGGAAGTCTGGGTTAGCAGGCTTCAGTGCACTCTGAGTTGAAAAACCAGAAGCATCAGTCAAAAGACCTGGGGGTTACCATACAAAAAGCAGTTCTTCAATCTTTTCTACTGCACTGTTCAATGCTATCCTCCACCCTCCTCCTTCATGTGTGCATTTGGAATGGGTCACGTAAGAAATGTCCTGGAGCAAATATCCATTTGAAGAACAAGTTCCGTTCTAAATGTTTGCAATGGAAATTATGGATCTCCGTGTTTTCTTTTCAGCCTGCTACATCCGTATTTCAGAATGTAGGAAATACATTTTATGGTTCATTATTTGTCTCTTTTCTACATCGTTCGCCTCAATGAAGGCATTGAAAATCAATGAAACCTACACCAGTCCTGTGCATGGTGCAATGATGAAGTCTTGAGACAGTGCAACCTGATACGTTTGACTCAATGTTTTGCGGATCCAGCCTTGCTCCTTGAAAAGAATTCACATGAAGAATTTGAGCTATTGAAGCGAAGTAAACTTGTTCTTTACCAGTGTAATGTGAAGTTACAGAGACGCTGATTAAGACCACGAATGAGGCCTCCTACAACCTTCAGGTTGGCATATTCTGACACTTCCTTTTGTTTGCACTATATTACATAATGTTTATGATCGTAAGTACATTCAACCTTTTGAATAACGGCGCTAGCAATATGGTCTCTCCTAATTTCTGTATTTAGTCCACAGATGCTCAGTTGATAATCCTCTTTAAGCTCTTATCAGTTGTTTTACTTTGTGAATTTGCAACAGTTCCTGTGACTTAAATTTTACAGTAGATTTCTTTTTATATTAAGCAGATATTAGGTTTTGAAATAACAAATATGTTTTTCAGTTGGTACAGCATTTACCTCATCTGTTCATGGCCCTGCAACACCCCTACACTGCTGTGAGACACATGGCTGCACGATGTGTGGGTGTCCTGAGCAAAATAGCTACCATGCAAACCATGAATACATTTCTGGAGAACGTTCTTCCATGGCTAGGAGCAATCAACGACAATACCAAACAAGAGGGGGCTATTGAAGCACTAGCCTGTATCCTTTAAATGTTAGTGTTGTCTTAACTGTTTATTACAAATATATTTTTTAATTTCATCTGCCAAAGCATTTAGTTGTGGACTAGTTTGTTTGCAGACTCTGAAAATCCAAGCAATATAATGTTCTGGTAAAACTCGCAATGTTGGTTAGTTTTTTATTAAAATTGATTGTGTCTCTTCAATAGTTTTGTTAGATCCACCACAAAAACCCTCTCCTCATAGTATTGGCCTTTAATTTCTATCAAAGGTCTTCTGTTATCTGACACAGCATTTTGCCATAAGATTGAACAGCTTCCATTCCCTGAGGATTAAGAAAAGAAGTTTATTACAGTTGATAATCTGGTCTCTCGTTCGAGCTAATCATTCTAGGTACTGTAATGGGAATCAGCATTTGCTGAAGTTATTGAGAGGATACAATACATTGAATCAAAACCCTGTCTAAGATTACAATTTAAGTTAAAATTTGGCGTCAACGCATCTTAAGTGGTCCGTCCTGAAGAAGAAAACATCCATGAAACACGTATTGGCTACAAAAGTGGACTTTGTGTTGTCGTTTTAAAGGCTGTCACTCTTTTTGAAGAGGTAGATGTATGTGCTAATAAAATGTAATGACTGTAATTCGAAGATCACTGTATATATATATATATATATATATATATATATATATATATATATATATATATAAAATATTTTTGGGAATTTTAGTCTCGAGCATCCAAATAGCCATTATATGATCCCACCTACTTAAAAGTAACATGCAATATTGTGTAATCTCTATAAACATGTATATCACGTCGACTAAGAACCTTTCCGCTGCAGCCTGGGTAAGGCACCAGAGTCTCTCTCTTCTGGAAGAGACTTCAGTCGTTTGTGTCATGGAGACACGCACTTACAAAAATGGTGTTTCTTGCATATTTATATATATTTTTTTATATATAAACCTTCCACTGGACTTTCGACTTTTTTTATTTCTAGAAAACTTGTTTAATACTGCTTACAGATCTGATATCGTGTGGGGATTGTTGAGGGTCATGCTTAACTGACTTCTGAGGGAAGAGGGGTACCTGGGCGCCCTAGACTTCCAACGTTATTTAGCGTTTCTGCTCCAATTTACAAACAAATGTCTGTCTTGGCAGATTTCTAACAAATGAGATCTGGCCTTGGCCAGTGACATGGAGGCACTGTTCCAAGATTGAAGCTCGGACAACCTAAAAAAAAGATCTCACGTCG
Source organism: Calotriton arnoldi (assembly GCA_963921515.1). NCBI lineage: Eukaryota > Metazoa > Chordata > Amphibia > Caudata > Salamandridae > Calotriton > Calotriton arnoldi. Next base: position 269,156 of record CAWUFW010008823.1, on the reverse strand, counting down.
GCACTCATACCTTTATTTACTTGCTTTGGCACAAAGAGTGCAACTGAGACCACTGACCTTTGTTTAAAACATAGAAGGGCCACATACTGAAATTATTACAGGCCTTATTCTCTAGCTGTCCATCCCGCTTGAAATCCTTTATGGTAAACATGATTGCACAAGACAGATTTAAGTGCAAGCTCTAAGGAGGAAAATTGCTCAGATTTTTGGGCACTCTGCTCTGGAACTATTTGTGCACAAAACCTTAATTTCCAGACCTGGTCACCTTAATAGCTCAAGGCAAGCCTTTTCTCACAGGCTTTTAGGTCTGATCAGGATAACAATCAGGAGAACCCCCTCAAAAACGGACAGTGTTCCACTCAGCACTATTTAACACTATCAAAGATCAAAAGGCTAAACAGACTGTTCAACCTCCCCATACAGATCATCCCTCCACCCTTGAAGGGTGATGGATTTCAAGAATTGCTTCCCCACAGTCTATCAGTGCCACAAAGTGGATATTCGCAACATGCCAACCTTTGAAAAGCAGATACATAGCTGTTCCCCCTTTTTGTCAGAGTTACATAGAATTCAAATGGAGCAAGGCAGAATTCCTTCAGATTGGTCACCTCTGTAATTAGCCTACTGCCAAGTTTCATTGATATGAGACTTTTGATGTCCAGCAAGGCCACTTCGTGATGTAGACAAATTATATGGGCCGCTCATTTAAACTGAGGAAACCCCTCCACCCCCAAAAAACAGGCACCTCTTAATTTGGGTAGAAAAGAAAGTTATTACAATGTTATTCCAAGTGATGACTTCAGTTTGATATGCCTAGCTAGACAGATCATGATTATCAAGAGGAACATTTGTCTAATAAAAAGTAGGGGAGCCTGCTGTCACACCCTACAAGGGCGCCTCACAATACCCGCTTAAAATTTTTCCAGTTAAATTACTTGCACTGAACTTACAACAAGAATGTTGCCTTCCCACCTTTGCAGCTTGAGTGTTGGGTGGGTGTCCGTGGACAGTTTTGCGTAATATGAAACATTTACTTAGTTGATTATGGCTCCTTTGACTTTGATTGAATCATAAATACGGCCTCTTGCAGTGGAAGGAAGAAACAGAGTAGGTTTTGGCGAGATGATAAGGATGAAGAGAGGATGGATGAATGCAGAATCTGAAAGAGACACGTTATTGACAGATTCCTTACCTTAGAATATCCACAGGCGTCGGGCTGGATCCGGAAAGTTTTGCGTAGCAGTACCCTTGCGCGTCGGTAGGCGGCGTCGTGCGGCTCCGCGTCAGTCGTCGGCGTCTGGATCGCCAGGATGACGTCGCGGCCAGTACTTAGACGCCGCCCATGCGCGCTGACGTCAGTTCTTTCTTTTTCCGCGCCAGTAAGCGCAGATCCGGAGAGAGCAGTGCCCCAGTCATTTTTTGACTGAACTTTTTGTCACTGTTTTCTCGAGTCGTTCGACTCCAACGGTGTCAGTAGGGATGCCTGGCTTCAAGCCATGCGACGCCTGTGGTCGGATGATGTCGATCACGGACCCGCATCGAGACTGTCTCTACTGCCTCGGGCGCGACCACGACTCCAAGTCGTGCCCTGACTGTCGGGCCTTGCATCCGAAGGCTTTGCGAGAGCGGTCTCGAAAGCTCCTCGAGGTCCGGAAGTCGGCTCCGTGCCAATCCAAGCCCCGGTCACGAGAGAGGTCGAGGGGCCAGTCGCGGAGTCTTCATCGTTCTTCGGGGTCAAAGTCTTCGCACTCCTCCGGTAAGTTGAAGCACAAGAAGTCAAAGAAGCGTCATCGCTCGACGACTTCCCCTCGCCGGTCGCGCGACGGCACCGTCCCCGCGGCTCCGGGAGTGCCTGTGGAGCCGCCGCATTACCCGCTCTTCCCGGGTTCGGCGGCGACTCCGGCCGAAATACAGGAGTTCCTGTCGGCCATGGCCCGCCTCTTCGGGCCTAAAGGTCCCCCCGGTGCGCCTTCGGGCCCGAGTGGGGTTCCTCCTGCGGCTCCGCCGGCAACTCCGGTCCCGGCGCCGCCAGCAACACCAGCCCCGGCTCCGGTGCTGCCACAACCCCCGTCGACGCCTGTTGACCTAACAACACCTCCACCGGCGTCGCTTTCACCGGTGCCATTCACGACGACGCCCCGGGCTCCGGGCGGCGTCGTCCCCAGGTTCTCTCCGGACTCGGCGCCGGACCGACGTCGATCGGCTCCGGCGCCGATGAGACCTTGGGTCCCACATGTCCCTCCTCCTTGCATTGATCCTGATTTGGAGGACGAAGAGAACTGGGAGGGATCTCAGGACCCTCTCACTGCCCAATGTGAGTATGATCAGGACTGGGCTGAGGAGCTTGGGGATGCCAGTGGTCTGGACACCTCTCCTGACATTGGCATGCGGTCTCCTCCTTCCGTGGCAACGGAGGAGGGAGCAAACTTTGCTACGGTGTTGCGTAGGGCAGCTGAGGCCCTGCACCTCCAGTTACCTACAGTGGCTGTCCGGACTAACATCCTGACGGAAGTGCTTCAGCCGGCGGCTACCTCCTTGGAGCCACTGCTGCCGTTCAACGATGCACTTTCGGACGTGCTTTTGGGCACCTGGTCCAAGCCCACCACAGGGGCTCCTGTGGATAGGAACGTAGCCAGACGCCATCGCCCTGCTTCGGGCAACCCCCTGTTCCTTTCCCAACACCCCACCCTGAGAGCTTGGTTGTCCAAGCCTCTGCCTCTCAAAGCGCCTTCCCTACCGCTCCCCCGGATAGGGAATCCAAAAAACTGGACCAATTTGGGAAGAAGGTTTTTTCTTCCGCCAGTGCTGGCTTGAGGTTTGTCAACACCACTTGCCTCTTGGGCCGATATACCCACTCCTTGTGGGATTCGGTGGCGCAGATCCTGCCCCAGTGTCCTGAGGAGGCCCAGGCACTGCTTTCCCGCGCCATTGCGGAAGGAAGAGATGCGGCAAAATATACCATCCGATGTGGCCTAGATACCGCCGACTCGCTAGGCAGATCGCTTGCGACGACAGTGGCGCTGCGCCGTCACGCCTGGCTGAGGACCACTGGTTTCTCGGGCGATGTCCAAAACACACTTATGGACATGCCCTTTGATGGTGTCGGCCTTTTCGGCAACAAAGCAGACCACGCGCTGGAGCGCTTTAAGGACTCACGGGCTACAGCCAAGTCCCTGGGCCTTTCTGCTGTGCGCCCTCCGCCTCCATCTGCTTTTCGACCCTTTCGTGGCCACGGAAGGGGCGCCCAGTCACGTCCATTGCCCAGCCACCGGCCCGCGCAGCAAGCGCCTTCGCGTGGCCGAGAACGTGGCTCCCGCCGAGGCGGGTCGGGTAGCCAGCGTGCGGGTCAGGCCACCGCCTCGTCCGCGGCCTCCAAGCCCTCCTAGTCCATCCTATCGGACAAGTGGGTCTTGGACATTGTCCGAAGGGGCTACTCCCTCCCCTTCGAGACTACCCCCCCCAGCCATGCCACCTCAATGCCACCGCATGTCGGGGGATCATTTGGTGCTTCTTCAAAAGGAAGTTGCGGCCCTCTTGGCCAAGGGGGCCATCGAGCGCGTTCCGACCCCAGAAGTAGGGCGTGGTTGTTACTCCCACTACTTTTCTGGTGCCCAAAAAGGACAAGGAGGACATGCGTCCTATCTTGGACCCCCGGAACGTCAATCGCTTCCTCCGGAAGGAGAAGTTCAAGATGCTCACCCTAGCTCAGGTCTTGGCTGCCCTCGACCCTGGAGACTGGATGGTAGCGTTGGACTTGCAGGACGCATATTTTCACATCCCCGTCCTGCCGGCCCATCGGCGTTACCTGCGGTTCACGGTAGGCCTCGAGCATTTTCAGTTCACCGTGCTCCCCTTTGGCCTTACCAGCGCCCCTCGGGTGTTCACGAAAGTGATGGCGGTGGTCGTAGCTCCTCTGCGCCGGCCAGGGGTTCCAGTCTTCCCCTACCTCGACGACTGGTTGTTGAAGGCGGGCTCGTCCCAGGCAGTCGTCTCCCACCTCCAGACTACGGCCAAACTCCTGCACTCGCTGGGGTTCTCCATCAATGTGCCGAAGTCGCACCTGATTCCTTCTCCACAGCTCCTTTTCATCGGAGCAGTTCTGGACACAATGCAGTTTCAGGCCTATCCTCCCGAACGGCGAGTCCAGGATATTCAGGCTATGATTCCGATCTTTCAGCCTCTATCCTGGGTTTCGGTACGGATGACCCTGAGGCTGCTGGGCCTCATGGCCTCCTGCATCCTGCTGGTCGATCATGCCAGATGGCATATGCGGGCTCTGCAGTGGGACCTGAAGTTCCAGTGGGCGCAGCATCAGGGGAACCTGTCCGATTACGCCCAGATCTTGGAGGGAACTGCAAGGCAGTTGCAGTGGTGGCTCTCGAACCGGCAATGGGTCATGGGCAGATCCCTCTCCCTTCCCCAGCCAGAGCACACAGTTGTGACGGACGCGTCCCTTCTGGGATGGGGCGGTCACATGGGAGAGGCGGAGATCAGAGGCCTCTGGTCTCCGGCGGAGTCCCGGCTCCATATCAACCTTCTGGAGCTCCGGGCGATCCGACTTGCACTCAAGGCATTCCTTCCCTCTGTCAAGGGGAAGGTAGTGCAGGTGTTCACAGACAACACCACCGCCATGTGGTACTGCAACAAACAGGGCGGGGTGGGGTCGTGGACCCTATGTCAGGAGGCTCTGCGTCTCTGGACATGGCTGGAACATCAGGGCATTTTCCTGATGGTTCAACACCTGGCAGGTTCCCTGAACGCCAGGGCGGACGAACTCAGCCGCAGGTGCATGATGGATCACGAATGGCTTCTTCACTCGGAGGTGGCGCAAGGACTCTTTCTACAGTGGGGAGAGTCTTGGTTAGATCTATTCGCCACCGAAGAGAACGCGCAATGTCATCAGTTCTGCGCGTTGGAATTTCCAAGCGGCACTCGCTCGGCGACGCTTTTCGTCGCGAGTGGAGTTGCGGTCTGTTGTACGCCTTTCCGCCTATACCACTTCTACCCAGAGTGTTGAAGAAGATTCGGCGTGACCGGGCCCAAGTCATTCTTGTGGCTCCGGACTGGGCTCGAAGAGTTTGGTATCCCGAGCTACTCAGTATGAGCATCGATCCTCCGATCCGTCTGCCTCTTCGGGAGGATCTTCTGTCGCAGCAGCAGGGGACGGTCCTCCACCCGAACCTGTCCAGTCTCCACCTCCTTGCGTGGAGATTGAGCGGCGGCAGTTGATTCCTTTCGACTTGCCTCCCGCAGTTTGTGATGTGATTCTGGCAGCCAGGCGTCCCTCCACTAAGGTGGTATACGCCTGCAGGTGGAACAAGTTTGTGGCATGGTGCACAGCAAAGGCTGTGAATCCCCTTTCTGCCCCTCTTTCTGAGGTTCTTCTGTTCCTTCTTTCTCTGGCCCAACAGGGTTCTGCCCTGGTTACCATCAAGGGCTATCTTTGTGCAATCTCGGGCTTCCTGATCAGCCCTCCCTTTTCAAGTCCCCTGTTGTTAACAGGTTTCTTAAAGGCATTACACACCTCTTCCCTCCTGTTCCGTTTGTAATGCCTCAGTGGGACTTGAACTTGGTTCTTACCTTTTTAATGTGCGCTCCCTTTGAGCCTCTCCATAACTGTCCTCTTCGTCTTCTCACTCTGAAGACAGCCTTTCTGGTGGCCATCACCTCCGCTCGGCGGGTGAGTGAGCTCCAGGATCTTTCTTGCAAGCCCCCCTTTGTCTGTCCATCCAGACAAGGTTGTTCTTAGGACGCGTCCGTCCTTCTTGCCAAAGGTGGTTACTGCTTTTCACATTGGGCAGACCAACACTTTGCCCACCTTCTTTCCGCCTCCGCATCCTTCTAGAGAGGAAGAGAGGCTCCACCGTCCGGACCCAAAACGTGCGATTTCATTTTATCTAAACCGCACACAGCAGTTCCGGGTGGACGACCATCTCTTTGTTGGCTACGTGGGCGCCCAAAAAAGGTCGGGCGGTACACAAGCGGACCATCTCCCGCTGGGTCGTCTTGTGTATCAAGGCCTGCTATTCTTTGGCTAAGAAGGAGCCCCCTGTTGGGCTACGTGGCCATTCCACCAGGGCGACAGCCGCCACCACGGCTTTGGGACGTGGTGTCCCATTGCAGGACATTTGTCAGGCAGCTACGTGGGCCTCGCTGCACACGTTTACCAAGCATTACTGCCTTGACAGCCAAGTCCAGAGAGACGGCTTCTTTGGCTGTTCTGTTCTCCGAGACTTCCTCGTCTGATCTTTGTTCGCAGACCCACCACCGGGGTTGGTATTGCTGGGGTATCTATTCTAAGGTAAGGAATCTGTCACTTACGTCTCTTTCAGATGCACAAGTTACTAACTTGTGTAACGATACATCTGTAAGAGACAGTAGTTAGTGACAGATTCCTTACCGCCCCACCCATCCTCCCCGTTCTGCGAACTGATTTCTAGGGTTAAGGACATCCCTTTCAGGGCCCTAGTATTTTTTCAGACACCAATGTCCGCTTCTTGCATGGCTCTGCGTCCCTGGCGCGGAAAGTCGTGAACAGGACTGACGTCAGCGCGCATGGGCGGCGTCTAAGTACTGGCCGCGACGTCATCCCGGCGATTCCGACGATGGACGCGGAGCCGCACGACGCCGCCTACCGACGTGCAAGGGTACTGCTACGCAAAACTTTCCGGATCCAGCCTGACGCCTGGGGATATTCTAAGGTAAGGAATCTGTCACTAACTACTTTCTCTTACAGATATATCGTTACACAAGTTAGTAACTTGTGCGATGGGTTGATGGAGAGGAGAATGAATGTAGAGAAGGATGGATGAGAGCAGTACTAATGGAGAGAAGATAGATTGATGGAAGGAAGGTAAGATGGGTGGATGGATAGTGACATGGAAGGGTGAATGAAAGCAAGAAGGGATGGATTGGTGTAAAAGGAACGGATGGAAAAGACAGAAGGATGGAGAGATGGAAGGTAGGCTACATGGATGCAAAAGGCAGAAAGAAGGGTGATGGACCAATTACAGAAAGGATGTAGAGTAGGAAAGACAAAAGACTGAATGAAGGGTAAACGAAAGATGGTACATTTAAAAATTGCAGAATTCCTCTGGGGATTGTGTGGTGGGCGGTGCTTTCTTTGGAACTTTTGGGTTCACTTGGCTCACGCACTCGCTCCGCGCTATTTTTGACATGGTTCAAAGTGGTGGTATTTTATTTTTCTGTCTCCTCCCTGGATTACCTGATCCTGCTGCAACTTCTCACCATCTGAATCTGCATCAATTTGCCTCCTGTACACTTCCAGCAGGGCAGATATTTGAGAGATGTGGGCTTGCTGGACACAGCCGGCGGTTTTCTTTGGAAGCAAGTAACATCTAAGTTGACAGAACTGATGAACCGGTCTAACTTGCTCAGCCTAGAAATTGGTCTGCTGAACCTAGTTCCATGACTAAAACAAATAAAACACCTGCCCAAATTCAAAGATACTGTAAAGTAAGACATGAAATGTGCAGGCAGAATTGTGAATTTATTTCTCAACGAAAAACTGTGCCCTGATCAAGAGAGGTCCCACTCTAGCTATTCTGCTTATGACTTGCCTGGGCAGTTGTACAACTTTTCGTGATTTATTTTTCACAGACAATGCTAGGCATGAGTTCACTTTCCCCTCCAAAGATCTATCCACACTTGGCCACCAAAACCCACATCTAAGTCTTATCATGCTACTCGTTCTCGGATGTCCCTCATGCACAATTATCTATATTCTGTCAGATAAACTGTTGGGAACAACCTCTCAGCAACGCTCCCATCGTGACTTTATAATTCATCGGTAACATTATTAAAATGGAAAAATTAATTCAGTCTTTTTCTTGGGTCATATTATGACTCCTGAAACGAAGTGTACATGGCGACCTTCTGAAGCAGTTGTCGTAAACCTCACCCACTCCCCTTGAACCTACAACCTTTGGAGATGTCATATATCAATACTTCCACATACTCCCATGAGTCCTACTTCTCAGACTGTTTAGCTTAATGTATAGTTAGTATAGATAAGGAATCAACAGGAATATTTCTGTCTCTTGAAATGTATTCCACTTTGAAATGAAACTTCTACATTCTGGGCTGCCACCTTTTCCTGCTCTGCATTGCTCTCCTAAAATCCCAGTTGTGAATAAATCCTGCAGCGGTTGATTGTTTGTACAACAAATTCAATCCTGCACACTTCTTTAAAACTACTTAATTCTCCACCAACATGCCAAAGTTATATTTTTTCTGTTGTGGAGTAATTACTATAGTCCCTCCCCCTCCATGCTCAAGTAGTCTGTGTCTGTAAGCTGTAGTTATGTTTTCCTCTCCTCACAATCTTGGAATAACACTGGTCCTACGCCAACATTACTTGCCTCTGTCTTTATAGTAAACTTGGATTTAGTGTCAAACTCCACAAATTCCTTTTCACTTCAGATTCACTTTAACATTCATCATTCCACATGGATTTTGTGGTTTTCTTTACCAGACTCCCCATGTATACAGTTTTGTCAGCAAAGTTCGGAGCATAATTGGTGTAATATTCAACTAAGCCTAAGAATGACCTTAGCTACTCTTTGTCCTCTGGTTGTACCAGACATTTTTTCCAGAGCAACAACCTGTTTTCACTTATGACAAACCAGATTTTGATTTTTCTTTTCGAATAGTCTGCTTTCTTTTTACATACTCAGAATTGTACAAAGATTCATGTCCCCTCTTCTTTTTGCCAAAATGAAGATGTTGCCCTGAAAATAAAATACATGTTTGAAAATCGTGGATAATAAACCAAATGGCATCTGTTCCTACCTTGTATTGCCTTCTGGGGTAATAAGGAAGTCTGAGCCATAGCATAGTCATGGAGTGCCTTCTGGTAGTAAGCTGAAGTGAAATCTAACCTAGTGAATACACTGGCGCCCTTGAACTGATAAAGCTTCCCATTATTTGGGAGTGGGTGACCCTCTACCCAGACACACATACTGTAAGATCCCTTGAAACCACACATTCTCATTTTCCTATTTGGTTTATTGACCAGTGCAAAAGGCACTCAGAAGATTTTTTTCCCTCTGCTATCTTTCCACAATCTTTCCAATTCCTCCTTTTGGGAACCCTTCACAGACACAATTACTTTCCTTCCTCTATGCAGCTTGGCAGTGCAGTGGAGTAATCTTTGAGAATGATCATGTGAACAAAACCTTTCAAAAGTCCAAGGACTCTGCAAATACGTCAAATTGTTTTTACCACGTCTCCCTTGCTTACTCGTCCTGCAGTTCTGCAGAATCATGTTGCTATCAGCTAACACCTGATCAGGATGGTTTGGGTCTAGCGTGATCATGAGCTCTTTGAGGCCAACCCAGTAAACACGCCCCCTCCTTGGTTACAATAACCTTGAACTTAATATCTTTTCCTTTAAAAATGTGGGTGGAAAATATTCAAATACCTCAGTTTTTTTATTACCATGCCCCTTCAATCCTATGTACAGTCTAGAGCATCTTTGTTTGACTCACCTGTTTCACAGATTTACAAAATGTGTCCGCTCCCTATTTTTGTTGCATGTGCTAACAAATTTTATGTCAACTTTGGTCCCTGTGTTTTTGAACTCTTGCAAAATGTTCCTTGTTCTTAGTTATCCTACCTGTTTGCCTGAAGACTGGGTCTTTTTTCCATATGTAGCTAAATGTTCCTCTATTTCAAATTTAAAACAGACAGTTTGCCGTGCTCAGCAGTGTCCCCGTGCTTTACTTTATCTTCTGAGGTCAGGAATCATGACCTGACTCATTAGCTCTGTATTTGTTTGGTGTTTTTTTTTTTTTTAGCCACCCGGATAACTGCAGAAACTGCAATACCTGTAGCCAATTCCTTCATGCCTTGAGTGGCATATTTAAACTGGTGGGTCTGATCTGAAGTCAAATGACACCCTAATAACAATTTGTACTGCAATTTTGGGTGTTGCTTATCTGTGTTAACTGATAATGCAGCATTCCATTGTGAAACATTTTGTAATTTCATTACGCTGCCAGTGTTCTATACATAGAAGTTAATAGATTGACCAGGTAGTTGCTACTGCATAAAAGCTCACCTGACCATAACCTTGTTAATTGTCTTTCCAAAACTGACATCACTTTTTTGCATTCTCATGTAGGTCAGCTTCATCTGTCTGCCTGCCCAATAATAGGGAAAGCCAATGTTTCAAGAGCCTACAACCCCCAGCAACACAGCAATGTTTAGCATTGCTAATTTTGGCTATCAGCAAACATATCCCTGCCAACTCCTTCAACTAGGCATCAAAGCCCCCCTTCCATTGCTCTTATTCCAGTTGGGGGTTCTCCTGGTCTCTGCAGGTATCCTGTAAGCACAACCATGCCTTCCCCAACAAATGAAAATGGTTAAAACGACCAGCATTTGTATCTTAAGTTAACAATTGATTTCTGACATTTTTTCCATGTTTTCTTGTGTTCATGCTCGATAGGTGAGCTCATATGTAGTCACTTTGCAGATGTGCAGTATTTATTCCACCATTGTCATATTTATCTGTTTTTTAAGGGATGTGTATCACAGAAATATAGCAATGCATATAGTTCCCCTCCACTAGATTCTTTTAATTTTTTATACCCTCCACTTCCCATTAATAGTATGTAGGCAACAGCATACACTTGTTGCACTGCTATCTGATAAAGCCTTCTAGCCCCTGATTCGTTACCTTAGAATATTCCCCAGGAGTCAGACTGGATCCGGAAGATCACGCCAGTAGATGGTCGTTCTGCTCCACACCGGATGTGAAGTGTGCAGTGCCTACATAGGTGCCACGCCAGTCTTTTTTTGGCTGACTGTTTACTCAACTTTTTGTTGAGGCCTTTTTCGAGATTTTATCTCCTGGTGTGCTATGGATGTCTCCCAAGAAGGCCACAGGCTTCAAACCATGTGGTGCCTGTCACAGGCAGATGTCTGTGACAGACCCGCATCTGGTTTCCCTCTGGTGTCTGGAGCAGGACCATGACTCCAGGACCTGCAAGGATTGCCACACCAGAAACCCAAAGGTGCTATTGTAACGGTCCCTCAAGCTCCTTACCTCCTGACTTCGGACGACTCTGCAATGCTATCAATCCTGATTGCGTAGAAGTTCCCGGGATCGCTTACAGAGCGGCTCCAGGCGGTTGCCTCCGTCCTGGTCATCTAAGAAGTCGAAGCGCTCTTCAACTTCTCTGTGCCGGTCCAAGTCATGGACCTGTGCTGGAGGGTTGCCACTCAAAGCCCCTCTCCACAGTGGAGCTGGTGGCAGGGTAGACTCCTTGCCTCCCAGAGTTTCCTAGAGCTGGAGCAAATCCCGCCCAACTCAATGAGTTTTATGAGGCTGTGCACCTCATATTTGAGCGGGCCGACCCCTCTGGAGCTTTTTCAGGCCCCATGGGTACGGGAGAGGCCCTTATTGGTTCTCTGCCGGCAGGTTCAGCATCAGTCTGGCCCTTGAATCTGGTACTGAATCCACAGTGACACTGCACACGACCTTCCCAGGCGCCCGCTCCAGTGCTGTCTCTCCCGGTGCCCCGTGGCTGCGCATGCCTCATTGTTATACACGACACAGAAACTGGCCCAGATGGGCGCTGCTCAATCCAATTCCGGCTCCAACTGGTACCATGCCGTCAGACCCAGTCCCTTTTGCTTTTGGCAGGCCTGGAGAGGGTGACTATATGGGGGGAGTCAGAGGACCCATATGATTACCATCAACCCCTGGATGATGTAGAGGACTACTGGTATGAGGTACTGGTGGATGCCAGTGGTTCAGACACCTCACCAGACACTAGCCTGGTCTCTCCCCCTACCGTGGCTACAGAGGAGGGTGCCTCATTCACAATGGTGATGTGGTGGGCAGCTGAGGTTCTGGACCTTCAGCTGCCCACAGTGGCAGTCCAGACTACCCTCTTGACAGAAGTGCTTCTGCCGGGAGTAATCCCTTCAGAACCGTTACTCCTATTTAATGAACCCCTTCAGGATGTGCTCCTCTGGGCCTGGTCCAAGACCTGCACTGGAGGCTCCTGAGAAATTGCCTGCCGCCATAGCCCTGCTCTCGGGGTTCCCATTTTCCTAACCCAGCACCCCAACCTGGAGAGCTTGGTGGTCCAGACCTCCACTTCTAGGATCAACCCGTATGCGTTCCCTACCTCTCCACCTTATAGGGCATCCAAAAGGTTGGTTATCTTCGGTAAGTCTTTTTACTTCTGCTACCCTAGCATGGTGGTCAGTGTACATCATGTCCCTTTTGGGCCAATACTGTATGGGGTTCGGTTGCCCAAGTGCTGCCCATGGTCTCACAGGAGTCCTGAGCCATGCTCTTTCAAGGAATTACTGATGGGCGAGATGCAGCAAAGTTCACCATCAGATGTGGGCTTGACACGACAAATTCGCTGGGTGCAGCAATTTCATTGTCAGTGGCACTGAGATGCCACTGCTGGCTGAAGAACCACTGGTTTCTAGGGGATGTCCAAGCTTCGTTCATGGAGATGCACTTTGGCTCTCACCTCTTTGAGAAAGCAGACTCCACACTGCAGTGTTTTAAGAATAGCAAAACTACGGCCATGTCCTTGGGTCTATCCATAGCCCATTGCCAAACCCAGTCTGCTTTTCGCCCCTTCTGTGGCAACGGTAGGGGCTACCAATCGCGTCTCTTCCCGCCCAGCCACCTAGACCAACATGGTTCCCAGCTCTTTCGTGGCCGTGGAGTCTGTTCCAACAGATGATGTGGGACACCAGCTACAGGTCAGGTCAGTTCAACGTCCCCCCACCCCCAATACCAGCACAGGCACCAAGTGTGAGGCAGGATCCACAATCGCCTGCCCCACTGGAAGTCGATAACATCCTACAAGTGTGTTTTGCAGATCATCCAGAAAGGGCTATTCAAGCCCTTTCTTGGAAACCCCTCCACCCATGCCACAGACTTACAACCGACTGATGGAGGACCATCTTTCCTTGCTCCATCAGGAAGTGTAAGCTCCTTTTGGCCAAAATAGCCATCGAGGGGGTGCTGGCGTCAGAAGTAGGTTGTGGTTGAGATTCCTGCTACTTTCTGGTGCCTAAAAAGGATGGAGACCTTTGTCCTATCCTAGTCCCGCACCTTCTTAACTTCTTCCTAAAAAAAAGTTCAAAATGCTCACCTTGGCTCAGGTCCTCTCGCCCTTGGACCCTGGATGGTAGCATTGGATTTGCAGGACACATTTCTACATTACCCGTCCTGCCAGCCCACAGGCGCCGTCTGCGGGTCACAGTAGCTAAGAGCATTTTCAGCTTGCTGTGCTCCCCTTCAGCCTCACCAGCGCCCCTTGGGTGTTCGCGAAAGTGATGGAAGTGGCTGAAGCACATCTGCGGAAGTCGAGTGTTCCAGTCTTTTACCTCTACGATAGCTGTTGAAGGTGGGCTCGCCCCAGACGGTTGTTTCCCACCTCCATACTACAGCAGAATTCCTGCATTCGCTGGGGTTCACTATAAACATGCTAAAGTCACACGTGACTCCCATTTCAGACGCTCCCTTTCATCCTGGTGGTTCCGAACACAGTGCAGTTTGGGGCTTATCCTCAAAAATGGCGACTCCAGGATATTCAGGCTATGATTCAGATGTTATAGCTTCTAGCAGGGATTTTGGCGAGACCAACGCTAAGGTTGTTGGGCCTCATGGCCTTCTACCTTCTTCTGACACCTGCCCTTTGGCATATGCGGGCTCTGCAGTGGTACCTGAAGTTACAGTGGACACACCATCAGGGGAATCTCTCTGACCTGGTCCAGATATCAGAGGGAACTGCAAAAGACATGTAGTGGTAGCTGATGAATCGCTATTGGGTCAGCGGCAGACCCCTCTCCCTTCCCCAACCAGAGCTGATGGTAGTGACAGACGTGTCACTCCTGGCCTGAGGTGGCCATCTGGGAGACGTGGAGATCAGAGGACTCTGCTCTCTGGCAGAGTCTGGGTTTCACATCAACCTGCTGCCGTTCCGGGCAATACGAATGACATTGAAAACCTTTCTTCCTTCGATCAAGGGGAAGGCTAGTGCAGATGTTCATGGACAGCCTAGCCCCAGTTTTCAACTCCCCCACTGGCTACCAGTTACAAGACACAGGCTCCCTTCCCAGCAGCACCACCTTCATCACCAGTAAAGTAACACATAAAACGTGTATTCAGAATAGTGAGTTTATTCTACAAGTAAAAACTGGGCCTTCACCAAGAGGGAACCAGCTGGTACCTGGAATCCCTCTGTGGCCTTCCATTGCAAACCTTACCACTTCCAGGATTTCACATCCTGCTCTACGACTTGCCAAACTGTAAAATGGCCATTGCTTGGAAACTTACCCTCCTCCTGAGTATCATGGATTGAACCAGTGATTCGCATTGATGAGTTATAATTGAATGTACTTCACAGGACTTTCTGGATGTTGATTCTGCACCTGCTATCCATCATAGGCGTGTCAAAATGGGAAAAGGTGCAATGACTAGACTCCCCACTGGAGATTATTGGTTAACTCATTTGCCACACTAAATGTGTTGGGGTGGAATCAGGTCATGGGTACTTCTCTCAACTCACTTTCTCATTGCTAATAGAAAAGCTGTTCTGTGGAGGTTGTGCTGTCTTGTGAAAGTTGTGTTGTCCTACCCATCTTCATTTATCATCTATACAATGCTTTGCAGTGCTTCTAATTAGTAACTGGTTCTTTGGGGAGGTTTTTGGGTGAGGAGACGTCTGGTGCCTGAGATATGTATGCAAGTGCTGTTGTGTTTGTGTTACAAAAAGTGAATATATATATGTGTATATGTGTGTGTATATGTGTATCTGAAAGAGACACGTTAGTGACAGATTCCTTACCTTAGAATATCCCCAGGCGTCAGGCTGGATCCGGAAAGTTTTTGCGTAGCAGTACCCTTGCGCGTCAGTAGGCGGCGTTGTGCGGCTCCGCGTCCGTCGTCGGCGTCGTGATCGCCGGGATGACGTCGCGGGCAGTACTTAGACGCCGCCCCTGCGCGCTGACGTCGGTTCTTCTTTTTCCGCGCCAGCAAGCGCAGATCCGGGAAGAGCAGTGCCCTAGTCATTTTTTGACTAACTTTTTTGGTGAATTTTTTCACTGTTTCTTTCAAATCGACTCCAAGGTGTCGTAGGGATGCCCGGCTTTAAACGTTGCGACGCCTGTGCTCGGATGATGTCCATCACAGACCCGCATCTGGAGTGTCTCTTCTGCCTCGGGCGAGACCACGACACGAAGTCGTGTTCCGACTGCCAGTCCCTAAACCCGAAAGCTTTGCGAGAGCGGTCTCGAAAGCTCCTCGAGGCCCGGCAGTCGGCTCCGCGCCACACCAAGCCCCGGTCGCGTGAGAGGTCGAGGGGTCTTTCGCGGAGTCCTCGCCGGTCGTCGGGATCCAAGTCTTCGTCGTCCGGTAAGTCTAAACACAAGAAGTCCAAAAGCATCATCGCTCTAGGACTTCGCCTCGCCCGGTCTCGCGACTCGGCTGAGGCCCCTCCCGGCACCGTCCCCGCGGCCCCGGACATGCCTGTGGAGCCGCCCCCGCAATACCCGTCCTTCCCGGGTTCTGGGGCGGATCCGGCCCAAGTACAGGAATTCCTGTCGGCCATGGCCCGCCTCTTCGGGCCTCAAGGTCCCTCCGGTGCGCCTTCGGGCCCCGCGGGCCCTAATGGGGTTGCCCCGGCGTCGCCGACGACTCCGGTCCCGGCGTCGCTCGTGCCTCCAGCCTCGGTCCCGGCTCCGGCTTCGGCCCCGGCCTCGATCCCGGCTCCGGTGGTACCGCAACCCCCATCGACGCCGGTCGACCTGACCACGCCGGCGCCGATGTCTCCGGTGCCGTTCCTGACGCCGCCCGGGGCTCCGGGCGTCGTCGTCCCCATGTACTCTCCGGCTCCGGACATGGAGCCGGACCGACGTCGCTCGACGCCGGTTCCGGCGCCGATGAGACCTTGGGTCCCAAATGTCCCTCCTCCTCCTTATTTTGAACCGGAGGAGGACCAGGAGGACTGGGAGGGGTCTGAGGACCCTCTGGCACAACAGTGTCAGTATGATGAGGACTGGGCAGAGGAACTAGGGGATGCCAGTGGTCTAGATACTTCCCCTGACACTGGCATGCTGTCTCCTCCCGTGGCTACGGAGGAGGGGGCCAATTTTGCAACGGTGTTGCGTAGGGCAGCTGGAGCTCTACATCTCCGACTCCCTACGGTGACGGTCAAGACTAATCTCTTGACAGAAGTGCTTCAGCCGGCAGCCTCCTCCTTGGAGACTGTGCTGCCGTTCAACGATGCACTCACTGACGTTCTTTTGGGCGCCTGGTCCAAGCCCAACACAGGGGCTCCTGTGGATAGGAACGTGTCCCGACGCCATCGCCCAGCTCCGGGCGACCCCTTGTTTTTTCTCTGTCCACCCCACTCCTGAGAGCTTGGTTGTCCAAGCCTCGGCTTCCCAAACCGCCTTCCCTACCGCCCCTCCGGATAGGGAATCCAAACGCCTGGATCAATTTGGGAAGAAGGGTTTTTCTTCCTCCAGTGCTGGCTTGCGGTCCATCAACACCGCTTGTCTTTTGGGCCGATATACCCACTCCTTGTGGGATTCGGTGGCGACTGTTTTGCCCCAGTGTTCTGAGGAGGTCCAGACACTGCTTACCCGCGTCATTGCGGAAGGAAGGGATGCGGCCAAATACACCATACGTTGTGGCCTTGATACCGCCAACTCGCTGGGCAGATCTATTGCAACGACCGTGGCGCTGCGTCGCCACGCCTGGCTGAGAACCACTGGTTTTTCGGGTGATGTCCAGAATACCCTCATGGACATGCCCTTTGATGGAGTCGGTCTTTTTGGTTCCAAAGCAGACCATGCGTTGGAGCGTTTTAAGGATTCACGGGCTACTGCCAAGTCCCTGGGCCTTTCTGCTACACGCCCTCCGCTACCTTCTGCTTTTCGCCCCTATCGTGGCCACGGAAGGGGCGCCCAGTCACGTCCGCAGCCCAGCCACCGGCCCGCGCAGCAGGCGTCTTCGCGTGGCCGAGGACGTGGATACCGCCGTGGCGGTTCGGGCAACCAGCGTGCGGGTCAGGCCACCACCTCCAACCCGTCCGCGGCCTCCAAGCCCTCCTAGTCCCTCCTTTCATGTGCACAGCACGCCAGTAGGGGGCAGGGTCCCCCATCACCTTCACCACTGGCGTCCCATCACCTCGGACAGGTGGGTCTTGGACATTGTCCGAAGGGGCTACTCCCTCCCCTTCGACACCACCCCCCCAGCCATGCCACCTCAATTCCACCGCATGTCAGGGGATCACTTGGTACTTCTGCAGAAGGAAGTCACGGCCCTCTTGGCCAAGAGGGCCATCGAGCATGTTCCGACCCCAGAAGTAGGACGTGGTTGCTACTCCCACTACTTCCTGGTGCCCAAAAAGGACAAGGAGGACATGCGTCCTATCTTGGACCTCCGGAACGTCAATCGCTTCCTCCGGAAGGAGAAGTTCAAGATGCTCACCCTAGCTCAGGTCTTGACTGCTCTCGACCCTGGAGACTGGTTGGTAGCGTTGGACTTGCAGGACGCCTATTTCCACATCCCCGTCCTGCCGGCCCACCGGTGTTACCTTCGGTTCACGGTAGGCCTCGAGCATTTTCAGTTCACCGTGCTCCCCTTTGGCCTTACCAGTGCCCCTCGGGTGTTCACGAAAGTGATGGCGGTGGTCGCAGCTCATCTGCGCCGGGCAGGGGTTTCAGTCTTCCCCTACCTCGACGACTGGCTGCTGAAGGCGGGCTCGTCCCAAGCAGTCGTCTCCCACCTCCAGACTACGGCCGAACTCCTGCACTCGCTGGGGTTCTCCATCAATGTGCCGAAGTCGCATCTGATTCCTTCTCCACAGCTCCTTTTCATCGGAGCAGTTCTGGACACGACGCAGTTTCGGGCCTATCCTCCCGAACGGCGAGTCCGGGATATTCAGGCTATGATTCCGATCTTTCAGCCTTTATCCTGGGTTTCGGTACGGATGACCCTGAGGCTGCTGGGCCTCATGGCCTCCTGCATCCTGCTGGTCAATCATGCCAGATGGCATATGCGGGCTCTGCAGTGGGACCTGAAGTTCCAGTGGGCGCAGCACCAGGGCAATCTGTCCGATCACGTCCAGATCTCGGAGGGGACTGCAAAACAGTTGCAGTGGTGGCTCTCGAACCGGCAATGGGTCATGGGCAGATCCCTCTCCCTTCCCCAGCCAGAGCACACAGTTGTGACGGACGCGTCCCTTCTGGGATGGGGCGGTCACATGGGAGAGGCGGAGATCAGAGGCCTCTGGTCTCCGGCGGAGTCCCGGCTCCATATCAACCTTCTGGAGCTCCGGGCGATCCGACTTGCACTCAAGGCATTCCTTCCCTCTGTCAAAGGGAAGGTAGTGCAGGTGTTCACAGACAACACCACCGCCATGTGGTACTGCAACAAACAAGGCGGGGTGGGGTCGTGGACCCTTTGTCAGGAGGCTCTGCGCCTCTGGACTTGGCTGGAACATCAGGGCATGTTCCTGATGGTTCAACACCTGGCAGGTTCCCTGAACGCCAGGGCGGACTAACTCAGCCGCAGGTGCATGATGGATCACGAATGGCGTCTTCACTCGGAAGTGGCGCAAGGACTCTTTCAACAATGGGGAGAGCCTTGGTTAGATCTATTCGCCACCGAAGAGAACGCGCAATGTCATCAGTTCTGCGTGTTGGAATTTCCAAGGCGGCACTCGCTCGGCGACGCTTTTCGTCACAAGTGGAGTTGCGGTCTATTGTACGCCTTTCCGCCTATACCACTTCTACCCAGAGTGTTGAAGAAGATTCGGCACGACAGGGCCCAAGTCATTCTTGTGGCTCCGGACTGGGCTCGAAGAGTTTGGTATCCCGAGCTACTCAGTATGAGCGTGGATCCCCGATCCGTCTGCCTCTTCGGGAGGATCTTCTGTCGCAGCAGCAGGGGACGGTCCTCCACCCGAACCTGTCCAGTCTACACCTGCTTGCGTGGAGATTGAGCGGCGGCAGTTGATTCCTTTCGACTTGCCTCCCGAAGTTTGTGATGTGATTCTGGCAGCCAGGCGTCCCTCCACTAAGGTGGTATACGCCTGCAGGTGGAACAAATTTGTGGCATGGTGCACAGCAAAGGCTGTGAATCCCCTTTCTGCCCCTCTTTCTGAGATCCTTCTGTTCCTCCTTTCTCTGGCCCAACAGGGTTCTGCCCTGGGTACCATCAAGGGTTATCTTTGTGCTATCTCGGCCTTCCTCAGGCTCCCTGATCAGCCCTCCCTTTTCAAGTCCCCTGTTGTTAACAGGTTCTTAAAAGGCATTACACACCTCTTCCCTCCTGTTCCGTTTGTAATGCCTCAGTGGGACTTGAACTTGGTTCTTACCTTTTAATGTGCGCTCCCTTTGAGCCTCTACATAACTGTCCTCTTCGTCTTCTGACTCTGAAGACAGCCTTTCTGGTGGCCATCACCTCCGCTCGGCGGGTGAGTGAGCTCCAGGCTCTATCTTGCAAACCTCCCTTTCTGTCTGTTCATCCAGACAAGGTTGTTCTTCGGACGCGTCCGTCCTTCTTGCCAAAGGTGGTTACTGCCTTCCACATTGGGCAGACCATCACTTTGCCTACCTTCTTTCCGCCTCCGCATCCTTCCAGAGAGGAAGAGAGGCTCCACCGTCTGGACCCAAAACGTGCGCTCTCCTTCTATATCGACCGCACAAAACACTTCCGGGTGGATGACCAGCTCTTTGTTGGCTACGTGGGCGCCAAGAAAGGTCGGGCGGTGCACAAACGAACCATCTCCCGCTGGGTTACCTTGTGCATCAAGACCTGCTATTCTTTGGCTAAGAAGGAGCCTCCTGTTGGGCTGCGTGCCCATTCCACCAGGGCAACGGCTGCCACCACGGCCTTGGGCCGCGGTGTTCCGCTGCCGGTTATCTGTCAGGCAGCTACGTGGGCCTCGCTGCACACGTTTACAAAGCATTACTGCCTTGACAGTCGGGTCCGGAGGGACGGCTTCTTTGGCCGTTCTGTGCTCCAGGACTTCCTTGTCTGATCTTTGTTCGCAGACCCACCACCGGGGTTGGTATTGCTGGGGTATCTATTCTAAGGTAAGGAATCTGTCACTAACGTGTCTCTTTCAGATGCACAAGTTACTAACTTGTGTAACGATATATCTGTAAGAGACAGTAGTTAGTGACAGATTCCTACCGCCCACCCATCCTCCCCGTTCTGCGAACTGATTTCTAGGGTTAAGGACATCCCTTTCAGGGTCCTAGTATTTTTCAGACACCTATGTCAGCTTCTTGCATGGCTCTGCGTTCCTGGCGCGGAAAGTGGTGTACAGAACTGACGTCAGCGCGCAGGGGCGGCGTCTAAGTACTGCCCGCGACGTCATCCCGGCGATCACGACGCCGACGACGGACGCGGAGCCGCACGACGCCGCCTACCGACGCGCAAGGGTACTGCTACGCAAAAACTTTCCGGATCCAGCCTGACGCCTGGGGATATTCTAAGGTAAGGAATCTGTCACTAACTACTGTCTCTTACAGATATATCGTTACACAAGTTAGTAACTTGTGCATATGTTTGTGTATATATATGTGTATGTGTGTGTGTATATATGTGTGTGTATATATGTGTGTGTATATATGTGTGTATGTATATATGTGTGTGTGTATATATATATATATATGTGTGTCACCAAACAACTCCTCCTTTCTGAAGAAGCAGAGGCCACTCGGGGAAATACTGCAGGAAGCTCTTTATTGGACTGAAAATGGGCATGATGCATTTCGGCCTTCTCGGCCTTCGTCGGATGCCTCTGTGTCCAGGTTGCTCTCCCACCCGCGTTTTCAAACGACCTGCACCTTTCCCATTGGCGGGAACACGCTCCACCCAAAAACGTGCGCTTTCTTTTTATCTTAACCGCACACAGCAGTTCCGGGTGGATGACCAGCTTTTTGTTGGCTACGTTGGCACCAAGAAAGGTCGGGCGGTCCATAAGAGAACCATCTCCCGCTGGGTTGTCTTGTGTATCAAAGCCTGTTACTCTTTGGCTAAAAAGAACCTCCGGTGGGGCTGCGTGCTCATTCCACCCGAGCTACTGCAGCCACTACTGCATTGGGACGTGGTGTCCCCCTGCAAGACATATGTCAGGCAGCCACGTGGGCCTCGCTGCACACGTTTACCAAACATTACTGCCTGGACAGCCAAGTCCGGAGAGACGGCTTCTTTGGCCGTTCTGTTCTCCGTGACTTTCTGGTGTGATCTTTGTTCGCAGACCCACCACCGGGGTTGGTATTGCTGGGGTATCTATTCTAAGGTAAGGAATCTATCACTGTGTTTCTTTCAGATGCACAAGTTACTTACCTTCGGTAACGATATATCTGTAAGAAACATTAGTAGTGATAGATTCCTTCCCGCCCCACCCATCCTCCCCGTTCTGCGAACTGATTTCTAGGGTTAAGGTCATCCCTTTCAGGGCCCTAGTTTCAATGCACCAGTGGTCAGTATCTTGCATGGCTCTGCGTTCCTGGCGCGGAAAGTCGTGTACAGAACTGACGTCAGCGCGCGTGGGCGTCGTCCAAGTAGCGCCCGCGACGTCATCTCGGCGACCACGACGCCAACGACGGACGCGGAGCAGCACGACGCCCCTACCGACGAGCAGGGGTACTGCTGACGAAAACTTTCCGGATCCAGTCTGTCGCCTGGGGATATTCTAGGGTAAGGAATCTATCACTACTAATGTTTCTTACAGATATATCGTTACCGAAGGTAAGTAACTTGTGCAGCGCGCCGGGTCCCATCCAATACCTTGGAAAGGCAGAAACAGCTGCAGGAACCAGTGAGGACTCGGCCAACTTTCAGAACGGGGCCTCTGTACCGCGTCTCTGGCTGACGCGCATAATATCACCAAACAACTCCTCCTTTCTGAAGAAGCAGAGGCCACTCGGGGAAATACAGCAGGAAGCTCTTTATTGGACTGAAAATGGTCATGATGCATTTCGTCCTTCTCGGCCTTCGTCGGATGCCTCTGTGTCCAGGTTGCTCTCCCACCCGCGTTTTCAAACGACCTGCACCTTTCCCATTGGCGGGAACACGCTCCACCCAGATTGCTTGCTTGTACACCAATTGCAGCGGATGTAGACTGCAACTCCCAGACTTCACTGATCCAGGTAAGTGTTACATGGGGTGTGTATACGTGTATATATATATATATATATATATATGTATGTATATGTGTGTATACGTGTATATGTATATGTGTGTATATGTATATGTGTGTATATGTATATGTGTGTATATGTATATGTGTGTATATGTATATGTGTATACGTATATATGTATGTGTATATGTATATGTGTGTATACGTATATATATGTGTGTATACGTATATATATGTGTATACGTATATATATGTGTGTATACGTATATATATGTGTATACGTATATATATGTGTGTATACGTATATATATGTGTACGTATATATATGTATGTGTATACGTATATATATGTATGTGTATACGTATATGTGTATACGTATATATATGTATGTGTGTATAAGTATATATATGTGTGTGTATACGTATATATATATATATATATATATGTGTGTGTGTATACGTATATATGTAGATATCAAGCGTTCCTAAACCTCCAGGATGGCGAGAAGGAACAGGCGAACTCCTCTTGTGGTGGCAATGAAGGTATTATTTTATTTCTCACTCCTGCCTGCCATGACGCGTTTCGGCCAGTACAATGGCCTTGTTCACATATATATGTGTGCGTATACGTATATATGTGTGTGTGCGTATATATATATGTGTGCGTATATGTGTATATGTATATGTGCATATGTATGTATATGTGCATATGTCAAGCACGCCTGAAAAGTGTAGGGTTACAGACTAGCTAATATTCTTAGGTGGCGTTACAAACAGTCCCCATTAACGAATTGAAGGCTTACACCACAAATTAAAGCAAACCATACATCGGAAAAAATTGTTATTGGAGACCTAATTAAAGTATAGATGTTGTTAAACCCAGGCCGAAACAGATGGACCCACTATAAGATATGTGATATAATTTACACAAGTGGTATTTAATTGCTTATTTATTATGCTTTTAAAACAGTGGTTTTTAGACATCTTTTAGGTTTTAACAATGAAATGAAATATATATACATTTTTTACACATATATATATATATATATATATATTTATATTTACATAACCTTGCTAAAATGTTCCGATGTTTATTTGTATTTTACAACAATTTTGCAAAAAGGCCAAGTCTTTTCTTTGTCAACTGTAAAAAACACCCAGTACATTGTCACTTTAAGAGAAAATGAAAAAAACTGTATTTAAACCTACTTGTATCCTGAGAGCGCGTCATGTGATCAAGGCCTCTTGGGGTCGAAACGCGTCATGATGGCTGGTGTTGGAGGAGTTGATTAAAACATCTGAAAGAGACACGTTAGTGACAGATTCCTTACCTTAGAATATCCCCAGGCGTCAGGCTGGATCCGGAAAGTTTTTGCGTAGCAGTACCCTTGCGCGTCGGTAGGCGGCGTCGTGCGGCTCCGCGTCCGTCGTCGGCGTCTGGACCGCCGGGATGACGTCGCGGGCAGTACTTAGACGCCGCCCCTGCGCGCTGACATCAGTTCTTTCTTTTTCCGCGCCAGTAAGCGCAGATCCGTGAAGAGCAGTGCCCTAGTCATTTTTTTACTAAGTTTTTCGGTGATTTTTTCACTGTTTTCTCGAAGTCTCTCGACTCCGAAGGTGTCAGTAGGGATGCCCGGCTTCAAGCCATGCGTCGCCTGTGGCCGAATGATGTCGATCACAGACCCGCATCAGGATTGTCTCTACTGCCTCGGCCGCGACCACGACACGAAGTCGTGTTCCGACTGCCGGGCCTTGCAACCGAAGGCTTTGCGAGAGCGGTCTCGAAAGCTCCTCGAGGTCCGGCAGTCGGCTCCGCGCTGCGCCCCGGTCACGTGAGAGGTCGAGGGGCCGGTCGCGGAGTCCTCATCGGTCGTCGGGGTCCAAGTTTTCGAACTCCTCCGGTAAGTCGAAGCATAAGAAGTCGAAAAAGCATCATCGCTCGACGACTTCCCCTCGCCGGTCTCGCGACTCGGCTGAGGGTCCTGTCTGCACCGTCCCCGCGGCTCCGGGAGTGCCTGTGGAGCCGCCCCCGCATTGCCCGTCCTTCCCGGGTTCGGGGGCGACTCCGGCCGAGATACAGGAGTTCCTGTCGGCCATGGCCCGCCTCTTCGGGCCTCAAGGTCCCCCCCCTTGTGCGCCTTCGGGCCCCGCGGGCCCTGATGGGGTATCTCCGGCGCCGCCGGCGACTCCGGTCCCGGCGTCGCCTGTCGGTCCCGGCTCCGGACCCGACCCCGGCTCCGGTGCTGCCACAACCCCGATCGACGCCGGTTGACCTGACGACACCTCCACCAGCGCTGATCTCTCCGGTGCCGTTCCGGGCGGCGTCGTTCCCCGGTTCTCTCCGGATCCGGACGCGGCGCAGGACCGGCGTCACTCGACGCCGGCTCAGACGCCGATGGGACCTTGGGTCCCACATGTCCCTCCTCCTTATTTTGAACCAGAATTGGAGGACGCAGAGGACTGGGAGGGGTCTGATGACCCTCTCACACAGCAATGTGAGTTTGATCAGGACTGGGCTGAGGAGCTTGGGGATGCCAGTGGTCTGGACACCTCCCCTGACTCTGGCATGCTGTCTCCTCCTTCCGTGGCAACGGAGGAGGGAGCAAATTTTGCAACGGTGTTGCGTAGAGCAGCTGGGGCCTTACACCTCCAGTTGCCTACAGTGGCTGTCAGGAATAACATCCTGACGGAAGTGCTTCAGCCGGTGGCTACCTCCTCGGAGCCACTGCTGCCGTGTAACGAGGCGCTTTCAGACGTTCTTTTGGGCACCTGGTCCAAGCCCACCACAGGGGCTCCTGTGGATAAGAACGTGGCCCGACGCCATCGCCCTGCTCCGGGCGACCCCCTGTTCCTCTCCCAACACCCCACCCCTGAGAGCTTGGTGGTCCAAGCCTCTGCTTCCCAAAGCGCCTTCCCTACCGCTCCCCCGGATAGGGAATCCAAACGCCTGGATCAATTTGGGAGGAAGGTCTTTTCTTCCTCCAGTGCTGGCTTGCGGTCCGTCAACACCACTTGCCTCTTGGGCCGATATTCCCACTCCTTGTGGGACTCGGTGGCGCAAGTTCTGCCCCAGTGTCCTGAGGAGGTCCAGACACTGCTTTCCCGCACCATTGCGGAGGGAAGAGATGCGGCAAAATACACCATCAGATGTGGCCTTGATACCGCCGACTCGCTGGGCAGATCGCTTGCAACGACAGTGGCGCTGCGCCGTCACGCCTGGCTGAGAACCACTGGTTTCTCGGGTGATGTCCAAAACACTCTTATGGACATGCCCTTTGATGGGATCGGTCTTTTTGGGAACAAAGCAGACCATGCGCTGGAGCGCTTTAAGGACTCGCGGGCTACGGCCAAGTCCCTGGGCCTTTCTGCTGTACGCCCTCCTCAGCCCTCTGCTTTTCGCCCCTTTCGTGGCCACGGAAGGGGCGCCCAGTCACGTCCGCTGCCCAGCCACCAGCCTGCGCAGCAAATGTCGTCGCGTGGCCGAGGACGTGGCTCCCGCCGTGGCGGGTCAGGCCACCAACCCCGCCCCGTCCGCGGCCTCCAAGCCCTCCTAGTCCTTCTCAGGTGCACAGCACGCTAGTAGGGGGCAGGGTCTGCCATCACCTTCACCACTGGCGTGCCCTCACCTCGGACAAGTTGGTCTTGGACTTTGTCCGAAGGGGCTACTCCCTCCCCTTCGAGACCATCCCCCCAGCCATGCCACCTCAATTGCACCGCATGTCAGGGGATCACTTGGTGCTTCTTCAGAAGGAAGTTGCGGCCCTCTTGGCCAAGGGGGCCATCGAGCGCGTTCCGACCTCAGAAGTAGGACGTGGTTGCTACTCCCACTACTTTCTGGTGCCCAAAAAGGACAAGGAGGACATGCGTCCTATCTTGGACCTCCGGAACGTCAATCGCTTCCTCCGGAAGGAGAAGTTCAAGATGCTCACCCTAGCTCAGGTCTTAACTGCCCTCGACCCTGGAGACTGGATGGTAGCGTTGGACTTGCAGGACGCATATTTCCACATCCCCGTCCTGCCGGCCCACCGGCGTTACCTGCGGTTCACGGTAGGCCTCGAGCATTTTCAGTTCACCGTGCTCCCTTTCGGCCTCACCAGCGCCCCTCGGGTGTTCACGAAAGTGATGGCGGTGGTCGCAGCTCATCTTTGCCGGACAGGGGTTCCAGTCTTCCCCTACCTCGACGACTGGCTGCTGAAGGCGGGCTCGTCCCAGGCAGTCGTCTCCCACCTCCAGACTACGGCCGAACTCCTGCACTCGCTGGGGTTCTCCATCAACGTGCCAAAGTCGCACCTGATTCCTTCTCCACAGCTCCTTTTCATCGGAGCAGTTCTGGACACGACGCAGTTTCGGGTCTATCCTCCCGAACGGCGAGTCCGGAATATTCAGGCTATGATTCCGATCTTTCGGCCTCTATCCTGGGTTTCGGTATGGATGACCCTGAGGCTGCTGGGCCTCATGGCCTCCTGCATCCTGCTGGTCGATCATGCCAGATGGCATATACGGGCTCTGCAGTGGGACCTGAAGTTCCAGTGGGCGCAGCACCAGGGCAACCTGTCCGATCACGTCCAGATCTCGGAGGGGACTGAAACAGTTGCAGTGGTGGCTCTCGAACCGGCAATGGGTCATGGGCAGATCCCTCTCCCTTCCCCAGCCAGAGCACACAGTTGTGACGGACGAATCCCATCTGTGATGGGGCGGTCACATGGGAGATGCAGAGATCAGAGGCCTCTGGTCTCCGGCGGAGTCCCGGCTCCATATCAACATTCTGGAGCTCCGGGCGATCCGACTTGCACTCAAGGCATTCCTTCCCTCTGTCAAAGGGAAGGTAGTGCAGGTGTTCACAGACAACACCACCGCCATGTGGTACTGCAACAAACAGGGCGGGGTGGGGTCGTGGACCCTATGTCAGGAGGCTCTGCGCCTCTGGACATGGCTGGAACATCAGGGCATATTCCTGATGGTTCAACACCTGGCAGGTTCCCTGAACGCCAGGGCGGACGAACTCAGCCGCAGGTGCATGATGGATCACGAATGGCGTCTTCACTCGGAGGTGGCGCAAGGTCTCTTTCAGCAGTGGGGAGAGCCTTGGTTAGATCTGTTCGGCACCGAAGAGAACGCGCAATGTCAGCAGTTCTGCGCGTTGGAATTTCCAAGGCGGCACTCGCTCGGCGACGCTTTTCGTCACGAGTGGAGTTGCGGTCTGTTGTACGCCTTTCCGCCTATACCACTTCTACCCAGAGTGTTGAAGAAGATTCGGCGCGACCGGGCCCAAGTCATTCTTGTGGCTTCGGACTGGGCTCGAAGAGTTTGGTATTCCGAGCTACTCAGTATGAGCGTCGATCCCCCGATCCGTCTGCCTCTTCGGGAGGATCTTCTGTCGCAGCAGCAGGGGACGGTCCTCCACCCGAACCTGTCCAGTCTTCACCTGCTTGCGTGGAGATTGAGCGGCGGCAGTTGATTGCTTTCGACTTGCCTCCCGAAGTTTGTGATGTGATTCTGGCAGCCAGGCGTCCTTCCACTAAGGTGGTATACGCCTGCAGGTGGAACAAGTTTGTGGCATGGTGCACAGCAAAGGCTGTGAATCCCCTTTCTGCCCCTCTTTCTGAGGTTCTTCTGTTCCTTCTTTCTCTGGCCCAACAGGGTTCTGCCCTGGGTACCATCAAGGGCTATCTTTGTGCGATATCGGCCTTCCTCAGGCTTCCTGATCAGCCCTCCCTTTTCAAGTCCCCTGTGGTTAACAGGTTTCTTAAAGGCATTACACACCTCTTTCCTCCTGTTCCGTTTGTAATGCCTCAGTGGGACTTGAACTTGGTTCTTACCTTCTTAATGTGCGCTCCCTTTGAGCCTCTACATAACTGTCCTCTTCGTCTTCTTACTCTGAAGACAGCCTTTCTGGTGGCCATCACCTCTGCTCGGCGGGTGAGTGAGCTCCAGGCTCTTTCATGCAAACCCCCTTTCTGTCTGTTCATCCAGACAAGGTTGTTCTTAGGACGCGTCCGTCCTTCTTGCCAAAGGTGGTTACTGCCTTCCACATTGGGCAGACCATCACTTTGCCCACCTTCTTTCCGCCTCCGCATCCTTCCAGAGAGGAAGAGAGGCTCCACCGTCTGGACCCAAAACGTGCGCTTTCCTTTTACATCACCCGCACACAACAGTTCCGGGTGAATGACCTGCTCTTTGTTGGCTACGTGGGCGCCAAAAAAGGTCCGGCGGTACACAAAAGGACCATCTCCCGCTGGGTCACCTTGTGTATCAAAGCCTGCTATTCTTTGGCTAAGAAGGAGCCTCCTGTTGGGCTGCGTGCCCATTCCACCAGGGCTACGGCTGCTACCACGGCTTTAGGCCGCGGTGTTCCGTTACAAGATATGTCAGGCAGCTACTTGGGCCTCGCTGCACACGTTTACCAAACATTACTGCCTTGACAGTTAGGTCCGGAGGGACGGCTTCTTTGGCCGTTCTGTCCTCCGGGACTTCCTTGTCTGATCTTTGTTCGCAGACCCACCACCGGGGTTGGTATTGCTGGGGTATCTATTCTAAGGTAAGGAATCTGTCACTAACGTGTCTCTTTCAGATGCACAAGTTACTAACTTGTGTAACGATATATCTGTAAGAGACAGTAGTTAGTGACAGATTCCTACCGCCCACCCATCCTCCCGTTCTGCGAACTGATTTCTAGGGTTAAGGACATCCCTTTCAGGGCCCTAGTATTTTTTCAGACACCTATGTCAGCTTCTTGCATGGCTCTGCGTTCCTGGCGCGGAAAGTCGTGTACAGAACTGACGTCAGCGCGCAGGGGTGGCGTCTAAGTACTGCCCGCGACGTCATCCTGGCGGTGCCGACGACGGACGCGGAGCCGCACGACGCCGCCTACCGACGCGCAAGGGTACTGCTATGGAAAAACTTTCCGGATCCAGCCTGGGGATATTCTAAGGTAAGGGATCTGTCACTAACTACTGTCTCTTACAGATATATCGTTACACAAGTTAGTAACTTGTGCTTCAATTTGCACTACAACGTGGTCGGTGCTCCGTTACTGTAACTGGTGGAAAGGGGATGCAAGCGGAGTGTTCCTGATGTGTATATATATATGTGCATATGTGTGTGTATTTATATATATATATGTGCATATTTTTTTTTCCGTTTGTGGCCTTGATTTGAGAATGTATGTACCAATTAAGACATTTGGCAAGCATCTATCTTGCCCTATGCACACATGTTCATGTGGCATTACTGTGTCTACTGTCAGTTGAAGTATGAGATGATATTCTGTTCAGCAATTCCAGGTTTGACTGCCTTGGTTTCCCCCAAATCATGTGGTTTCCATTTATTCACTTTTTCTAAATGAGGATTCCATGGAAAGAGATTCTTTGAAAACTGACTTGTCCTCCTCCACCTTGCTCACTGCCTTTCTTAGGACTTGTAAGGGTTTTTGTGTTTTACTTGTCGTTTGCTTTTGTACTAAAATGGTCAACCTTTTCATTGCAACTGTGATGTAAGGAGCTTGAATTGGAATGTAAATCGTAGATGTGAGAGGTGCTTATTGCTTATATGGGGTTCCACAAGCATCTCTCCTCATAAGGCAGCATGTGGCTTTGCTAGTGGTTACTTTGTTGGCCAGTTAGTAGAACTGGATATTTTAGAGAAGTAATTAGTGGAAAGACTATCAGTCAGAAATATTGTTGCCAAAAGTAAGTAAATTATTGATCTTATAGAAGCTTGGATAGGGGAGGGAGCAATAAATATTCATTGCCCCACCTCCTGTTGTGCTGTTATATGCAAACTATTCTGCTCATAATAAACATGCTCCTTAATTACAAACACAGGTGTAATGGAACAGTTAGAAGTTGGCATTGTCCCATACATAGTTCTCCTGGTGGTACCAGTATTGGGAAGAATGAGCGATCAGACAGACAGTGTGCGTTTCATGGCTACTCAGTGTTTCGCAACGTTAATAAGGTTAATGCCGCTTGAGGTGAGTGGATTTCTTTTTTAAACATTTCCTTGAGAATTGAATGATTTAGTAATGTATTTGTTAATAATTGTCTAGTCTCTTATTGTTCTACATGTTGATCCTTAAAGAGAGCACTTGTTAAATTAAGTCTTTCCATCCCATGACAGCCGTAGCTTTTCATGAATGAGTTGTCTTATAGAACAGAGCATTTAATCTCAAACTATGCCTCTAGCACCATAAATGAATGCTAATGTGACTCTGGAGACTTACTACTGATAACTTCTTGAAGGCCATGCCTGGGCCGGATGTCACTCTGAGCAAGGGTAAAAATTGTGCGTTAATCTGGCAACACTTAAGTGCCATGTGCTAACCTGAAGTTTTCTTAACACCATATTTTGGTTTCCTTTGTGTACGAACGTGCTCCATATTGACATGGTCACCACCCATTTCTGCCTGGTATTTGATGCAATGTTGACTGATGTGCACTGGGTTCCTGCTAACCAGATCGCCTATGCTCTTTCCCTAAAACAAGGTAGCTGTGCAGTTGTTCCCCAATTGGCATGACCTTTAGCACCTCTTCAAGTCCCTAGTAAAAGGTACCTCTGGTACCTAGGACATGGGTACTAAAGAGGGTCCCTAAGGGCTGCAGCATGTATTGTGCCACCCTCAGGGACCCACCACCAAATTTATGCAGACTGCCATTGCAGGCTGCGTGAAATGGTGCAGACAAATGCGAAAACACGACCTGGCACGCACCCTGCGTGCCATGCCCACAGACACTGCATGCAATATATGTAAGTCACCCCCCCAGCAGGCCTAGCCCTAAGGCAGGGTGCATTATATTACATGCGAGGACATATCTGCATGAGCAGATATGTCCCTGTGCTGTCTAGTTCAATTACTAGATAGTACAAGTGAACAGTTAAGCCATCTTAAGTATATTTATTGGGCACTCATCATTACAAGTTCCCCAGCTACATGATGGGTTCACTGATACCTATGGTGTTTGGTATCAAACACCTTGTCTTGAGAAATCCATACTGATGCCAGTAATGGATTTATTAAGATATGCACCCAGAGGGCACCTTAGCGGTGCCCCCTGAAAACCTACCAGCCTCCTGCGTGCTGGCTGACTGGTATCATCCGGCCTGACATCACATACGAGTTTCTGACTCCCTGGCGGTAAGAGCCCACGCTCTCAGAGGTCAGAAACAATGCCTGCTCTGACAAAGTGTTTACACCTCCTCCAGCAGGATGGCTAGTGAATCTGCATACCAAGGCCAGAGGCTTTAAAGCCTCTGTCACCTTTGATATGTGACCCCGTCGTCCCCCAGACTTGGGAGATGCCACCCCCCACCCTGAGGCCCATCTGGCACCAGGACAGGTGGGAAATTAGCTATGCAAGGAGGCATAGTGCACTACCAGGCCAGTCACACCCCTAAGGTGGGCTGCCTGGTGTGCTTCACTAAAGGATTCCGCTATCTTGTTTTTTGGTGGAATTAGAGACTCTGGGACAGGGTTATGCCCACTCCCCACAGGAAATGATCATATAGGGGATGTGGTGACCCCAAGGGTAAGTAGTCCATTGGTTACTACCCTTCATTCCCCTTACAACCCATAAATTCAGTATTTAGATGACCCCCTGACACCAGGAACTCGGATTCACCTGACAAAAGAAGGAACAAGCGAGAACAGCAGACTACTGGTGGACGTAGACGCCAAACCCTGCCTGCCTGTCTGCCTGCTCCTGTTCCGTCAATCCAACTCGTCCTGCAGTTGTGCATCCTCCTAAAGCCTCAGGGGGACTCCAGCACTTCGCCAAGCCGTCAACCTCTCCCTTGAAGTGAAGGAGCCACTTCAACCAAAACCCTCGGGCACTGACCACAATGTCCGGTACACCATTCTGCTGACCACCGGGTCCACCGATGCAGTAGCAGCCCAGGAGGAGGTCACCGTGCTCCAGGAGGTCAGATCTGTCTCCCCGCCAAGTCTGAAGCTGACACGACCAACCAGAGCTGCGCTGCACCAATACCCAGGGTACCAGACCCCTTGCAGCAACCAAAGCTTGTTTGAGTCCAATCCGGACTGCAACGCTGAAAACTCAAACAAGCCAACGAGGGATTTTGGCACCGCAGAGGCCAGCACTGAGAGTGACCCAGTGGTCATGTTTTGTCCCCCTCTGCAGTTCTAGCCAAGAACCGTGATTGCCTTTGACGCACGTACCAAGCCAACCAAAACACTTTGCACCTGAGCCCCCTGGTTTGGGTCCACGACAACCGACTGTGCTGCCCTGCTCCCAGGACCCTCACCAAACGAGCTTCCCTTTGGGAGCTCCCGGACTTGTCCCTAAGTTACCCTCTGCAGCCTGTTTCTAGATGGCTCCCCTCTTTGCCTACAGTGTAGCGCACAGCTACCAACCCGTCCAGCACCTCTGCACCCGGATACTCATGGCAGGTGAACTCTAACTGCTGGTGGTACTTTGAACCTTGACCCCCTAGCACCTTAAGTCCTAAAGGGGACCCCCGGAATAAGATTGCGAGTAACTGTATGCAGTATATGTTTCTTTCTCCATAGGAAAGCATTACTGCATAAAAACGCATTTGTGTTGCAGTTTGACCTGTTTGTAAAAATTGATATCTGGAAAAGTGCTTAATCAATTGTGAAGTTCTTGGTGTTAAAATATACATAAAAATACCTGCTATTTTTCTAAAATTGGTCTCTGGTTTCTTCTTGAGTGTGTGTCTCATGTGTTGAATCTGCGTGTTCAGCAAATTCTTAACACTACCCTCTGCGGAGCCTAAACTGCTTGCCCTCACTACCACAAAAGAGAGCATTTGGGATTATTAATTTAAGCCCTGTAAGTCAATAAGGATCGTCTGGACTTTCTACATAGTGTACCTCGTTTTGGTACACTACATAAAAAGCCAGCTTCGTACACTTTGTCCTTACCAGCAAGTGGAAGTTGAGAGGTTTGACACTGTTTCTTCAGACAAGAGCTGAGGATTCTTCGGCACCACTGTGAATCAAATGATGGGGTTGTATTTTTTGTGGAATTAAGGTGCTCCTCAGAACACAGGGATGAGTCTGTTTAGTTTGACATTGCAGGTCTTGCAGGTTGCAGGTGTATTGGATACCTGATCAGTGTAGTATGAATTTATTTTATTTATTAAGTGCAAACCTAGTTTAGAGGGCAGTTAAGTAACATATATAGGAATATGGTAAGTAACATGTGAGGATAAAGACATGTATATATGTTTACAATAAGAACTTTAAACAACGAATGGAAACAAATTCAGACAAAAACGCAGCTTTCCAGTGTGGTGAGGTCAGGCAGGAGGTAAGGGAATACAGTCTAGCTGTAAGGAAGATTGTGGTAGGAAATTCGGTTGCTCCAGCTACACCATCTGGTGGTTACAATCCCAACTTTTCTGCAAAAACAATTTTTTTCTGGACTGCAAGTGACAGCAACCCATGGGGTTGTATGGTTTAGAAAGCCACAAATGTAATTTTCATTTTTTTGCATAAGGTTTCAGTGAATGCTGGTTCTAAATTTTTTGTAAGGAAGTAGAGGGATAAACATGCTACTTGTTTAATTTGTGTATCACCAGTAGGCAGATGGCTTATTCTGCCAAGCCACTGGAAAGGCAGTCAAAAAGTGTGAATCTTATTTGAATTCATATTATTGAATACGATTACCTCCTTATCTTCGAAAATACCCTAGGGATAAGACTGGTTCTGGACATTCACTTTTGTTTAGTAATTCCTCTAACCACTCCAGAGTTGTGTAATTTTTTATAAAATATCTACTTGGCCACGGGATGGGATGCTTCAGAAAATTGCTTTTCCAGAATAGGAATCCATCTGTCCCAATAAGCTCCATTCAGTAAGGTAACAAAATAATATTCATGTACTCATATTAGATCTTCGAGAACACCCTGTTGTATTTGGTCAGCTTTTGAATTGTATGTTTATTGGAAGAAACAGACCGTAGCTGGTAAGTAAATCCTTAAATTAAAGTACAGGAGGTAAAAATGAGCAGTAGCTAACACAAAAGCACCAACCATCCTGTGCTCACTCCAGCCTCGCTCTCCAGTTGAACCCAGAACAGACGACACTGCATTTCATCGGAGAGCGTAGTGCAGGGTCCAGGAACATTGAAAAGACTGCAAAAATGAACATTCTAGCAAGGATTTGATTCTACATGGCTGATTATACCAAACCAGCAACGCTTAAACCTTTGCCCCTTTACATAATGCAAATATGATTTTGAGTACATTTTATTTTGAAAACAATCACCACTCATGCTTTCAAGTCAAGTCAAAATTTAACTTTATTCGGCTGATTATAGCCATCAAAGTACAAATAACAAAACAGGAGAGATCAAATCTACAATCATAAAATACATAAATGTAAAATCAGTTAAGATCCCCCGTCTTGTAACAATGTAGCAGACATAAAAGTTAAAAAACCATAAGACAGTTATTAATCTCCGTAGAGACCTGCGCCACTCAAAATTCATTATCTACAATAGAATAAAATACACTCCATCGAGTAATACAACACTTCATACAAGAATAAGCACACCTCAAGGATCCATGACACATAATTAGGCCTGGGAGTGAATAATTAAATAAGATAAAAATTAGCCCAACTTACACTTTTTCAACTTTACATATAAGAACATAAGAATAAGTATTTAAATAACGTGATTCAAAGCCATGTCCACAGGGGAATTCATGAGTGACCTATTCCTATGCCTAATTGCTCCTGTTAGGAAACTTGCTACCCCATAACAGACCATAGGTGACGCTAGCATTTGTAAATATACCAGCGCCGGCCTAACTTGTTCAAAGTTACAACCTCTAAGCAAAGGAATGATAAATTTTCTGCGCAGAGAATTGTAATATGCACAGAAGAATATTATATGAAGAGTATTCTGGTCCGAGAAATTATCACAGGGACAGGGATTTAATGTTCCTTCTTTGAAAAACCCTTTAGGAAAAGCAAGGAGCCAGGGAACCATATTCAACCTAAATCTTGTCAAAACAAAAAGATGGTACGGTTTGTTTATATAAGATAAATATGGTTGCATCTGTCGACCCAGGCTCAGTGTAACAAATCTTCTCACCATGGGTTTTTTCAATTCATTCTCCTCCCTTAGTACTCTTCGTCTGTCTAAAAACTGCTGCTTGAGGTCTCTAATGGCTTGTTTACCCAATGCTATAGGGCTCAAAAATAAATCTGGGCAGCCAAGGGTTTCCATCTGGTCCTTAATATATCTAATCCACGGAATGTCTAACACCTTTTCTAGGGTGAGACAATCTTGGATGATCAATTGGTTAAGATTTGGCGTAGGTTGTGCCCAAATTCTCAGCCAACGCAATAAAGGGGCAACCGCAATCTGGTCAGAAATAAAACCTGCGCCTAATTCCTCATGTATGTTAAAGATTGGTGTGGAAGTTGGGACCGAGAGCAATCTACGCAGAAAGGTGTTTTCGGCCCCCTGAATTTCTCTGACGTCTGTGTAACCCCAGATGTCGCACCCATAAGTCACCATGGGGAGACACTTAGCATTATAGATCTTCATAAGTGCGGGGAGTGGTTTTGATCCTATTCTTTTTGCAAAGTCTAAAGTGGCCCCCGATGCTCTAGCTAATACATTCTTTTTGTGTGCATGCTGCGTGCACCATGAGCGCCGGTCATCAAAGAGCACCCCTAAATATGGAAAAGCGGGGACTTTTACTAACTCTAGTCCCTTGCAATAGAATTTAGCCTTCATTGCCCTCCTTGAACCTATGGACATAGCATGTGACTTTTTAAAATTAGTGATTAAGTCCAATGACTCCATAAAATCTATAAAACAATTTAAAAGCATTTGCAGCCCCCTTGCAGTCCTGGCCACCAACACCGCGTCGTCAGCATACAAAAATGCGGGAATCATTTTGGTGCCAGCTCTAGGGATATTTTTACAGCAAGAAATCGGAGAATCCCCTAACTTATTAATATAGTAGTGTGTGTATATGCATTTAATCACAGTGCATTCTGGGAACATTATAAATATCCACAAATGTTTCATTTTGCAAACATATATACATTTTATATTGGAACCACAGTTACAAATGCAAGGTGGGCTTGCAGCTCTTAGAGTGGTTTTCATAATAGTAAAGACGTTGTGTTAATGACCAGCATGTACAGTTTCAGACCTCTTATACAAGTTTATTTATGATCTTGGAACTCCAAAGAGATCCACATAAACTGAAAGGCCAACAACATATAAAAATGTTGTGCAACAAGGTTTCTACAATCATAATAAAAAGCTCTGCACAGCAATACCCCCAGTTACTTAGCACTAAAGCTAGAACGATCAGGAGGATGCAGACAATTGCGAAGTGCGAGCTCACTACTACTGAAACCACAGTCCTTCCATAAAACGAGTACCGGGCGCAGAGCTTTTTCAGGGATCGCACCGAAGATTTGGAACTCCCTACCTCCAGCTGTACGTGGAATCCCTTCCTTTACCTCCTTCAAAAAAGAAGTGGGAATGCTCCAAATAAACAAATTCACATCCTAAGGCATCATACCTTATGCTGACTTCTAGTGACCATGCTATCCATTTATTACCGTCTACCTCTTTTGTATTGAACTGCGAATACCAAATGTATGTACACTTACTCATCCTGCTAAGGTTGAATCTGTGTAATGTGATGCGCTCCGATTCCCTCATGGATCACTCACCACCGATTACTAGGCACCCATGCTATCCATATATATTATCTACTTTTTTGTGTTGAATTGAAAATACCAATTGTACCTTTACTACCTCAACCTCCTAAAACTGAAACTGTGTAACGTGAATTGCTCCGATTCCCTCGTGGATCATTCTTTGTTGACTACTAGTCACCTAAGCTATCTATTTACTATTACCTACCTCCTTTGTATTATGGCGAGCACCGAATGTATGTACACCACTTCAACCATCTAATGTTCAATTATGTTATATTGTAAAGCGCTCTGATACCCTCGTGGGTCATGTTCGCGCTATATAAAACTTTATAAATAAATAAAATAAATAAATAAGCAAAAGTTGACAGTAAAAGATCTCCAAATACAAAACATTAAAATATTTTATACAATAGAGAAAATTAAAATATCCTTTATGCCCTTAATACTATATAAGATCGAGTAAAATCAAAGCCAATAATTGCATCCTTCATATAATGTGCGTTAATACAAATTTAAAAAACACTTAAAGTTAAAAATCCTATAACAAAACATTTCATTTGGTGGCTCATAAATAGAATCAGTTAGTGCAGAGGCCAAAAGAATAGATAATTGTAGACAAATTGGTCTCATCCATTTACGCCGACACAATGATAAAGCGGG
Organism: Calotriton arnoldi; assembly: GCA_963921515.1. Classification (NCBI taxonomy): domain Eukaryota; kingdom Metazoa; phylum Chordata; class Amphibia; order Caudata; family Salamandridae; genus Calotriton; species Calotriton arnoldi. The sequence continues at coordinate 231,656 of CAWUFW010008823.1, read as the reverse complement.
ACAAATAAATAGCACATGATTAGTGTCCTGGATGGAATTATTACACAGATTACAAATCGGAGAAGAACCATACCATTTAGACAGTACTTTATTTAAAGGGAGCATACCTGCCTCAATAATAGCCAAAAGCGGCGCACCCCATGAGGCAGGTTCCAGGAAATATAAGCCTGTACCTTATTTATCATACAGGAGTCTATGGCCGGGTGGATACCCCTCTTTACGATACGAGCTTCCCTATCCCTAGCGAAACTTAATTCCCAAGTGGCCTGTTTCAAAGTGGCCCTTAATTGATATGGCGATAGGGTGAAAAGCAGAGACTCATCTAGTTGTAGCAAGTCAACCGCAATTCTAAAAATTTTAAGAATTAATGACTGCTCCTTTAAACTTTCTAATACTTCTTTCTGAATTAAAAATCTTAGTGTACCAGGATCACCCTTTACCAGGTTTACAACCCATCGCACTATCCCCTCAAGACCCTGTACCCAACTACCTCTTAAACCAAATTCTAACCTTAGAGCAGCCACGGGGCAAGCAGAGTTGACTGAGGCTAGGCTCCTTAAAATTTTGCCTTCTGTTGTATTTAAAAAAAAACATTTCTCTACATCAAGCAATTCAATACCATACAACAGCGAAGCAGGAATTTTTGCACGAAAAACCTCTAATAAAAGTGCAAAATGTCTTTTTCCAGTAGATCTATAGAGGGAGCCCAAGCTTTTCCCCTGTGTAGTAGCTTTACGGATGTTATTTTCTATATGGACTTTGTCACTTAGGTTGCCACACACTGTTTTCCCCAAGAAAACGTAAGATTTTACACGTTCAATTTTTGGCCACCCACAGACCATACGAAATTCCCATACTGCAACTTTTTCTTCCGTGCATGCACAGGATTTTACTTTTAGATATATTAATCTTTAAATAGTGGGCCTCTGCAAATTTATGTAGTGCCTGCAGATGACTATTTAATCCCCTAGGCGTTGGATCCAATATTATGATGTCGTCTGCATAAAGTAAACAATCGGTTTTCCCCCCAGTAACGGGGCGATGCCCTCACTTTGAGCCAAATCGTGAGGAAGGTCAGAGATATATAGGGAGAAAAGTAGGGGAGCCAATAAACATCCTTGTTTTAGGCCATTTGCAGTAGGGATGGTTTGGGAGAGACCTCTTTCCCCTCCCATTAGAACTCTGCACCAAGTGTCCGTATGAAGAGCACGAACTAACTCCAAGAGGGTGGCCGGCATACCCAGGTCCGACCGTTTTCTCCACAGCAGGAGACGATCTACTTTATCGAATGCTGTGGAGAAGTCTATAAAGGCTGTATACACCCTTCCTCCTCTAACTTTAACATATTTTTCGTTTATTACCTGTAGTGCAGTTAGGTTATCAATTGTTCCATGCTTTGTCCTAAACCTGGTTTGTTCCAACGGTAAAATTTTAACCGCATCCACCCAATCATTAATTTGGATCAGGAGGCATTTAGCAAAAACTTTACCCACTGCGTCAAGAAGTGCAATTTGACGATTATTGAGTGGGGCACCACGATCACCTTTCTTAAACAGAGGGACTAATATACTCCCCTTCCAAGAGGGGGGAACCATCTTGTTTGCATAGCAATACTTGAACACCGGATAAAGAATTTTACTCCACAGTATACTATTTTGTTTTAAAACTATGATGGGTAATTCATCGGGGCCCATCGCCCCGGAGGTGCGCATCCCCCGATCGCCATTTCAATTTCTTTTTCAGATGGCGATCCATACGAGAAGGGGTCTTCCTTTAGTGCGATATACTTAATTGCCATTGCATTATCTGCATATAAATCCTGAATAAAGCTAACCCATTTATGCTCCTCAATGGCCACAGGGAGTGGTCGAGATCTAGCTCCACATCCCTCCCCGATAAGAGACCAAAACGTTCTTACTTGGCCTTTAAAGGCTGCTTGTCTCAGTTTAATCCAAATGTTATCTTCCCTCTCTTTTCTTAACTTAACCTTTACCCGAGTCTTCCTCCTTTTTAATAATAGTATTCTATGATATCTTTCCGAGGAGTAATTCAAGTACTGTTCCCTAACTAGTTTATTTCGAGATTAAGCGGCAGGAAGGGTCTGGGGACTACTTTAGTACTTTTTCTTTGATTCTACCTCTTTGCGATTTCTATCGCTTTATTCATAAATGTGTTAAAACTGGCGATTTCTGTTCCATTCCAACTAGACAAATTTTCTACAGTGACCTCTAAGACACTGTCAAGGCCCAATATAGCTTTGCTATCCCAATGACATCTCCCTGTTTTCTTAGCAAAACTAACAGATTCACCATTTAATGCCCATGTATCCTGCGAAAACAAATTTAAATTTACGGTAAGAGTTAGTACTTTGTGGTCACTACAGGAAGAATTAGAGACCTTTAGGTCTTTTAATAAGAAGGAGGAGGTACTTCCCACTACCACATAGTCTAAGATAGATTCTCCACTATGAGTTTTACAAGTAAAAGTAGCCGGTGTATCCGAAGGAAATCTTCCATTTACTATAATGCCATCAACCTTCATTAATTCATCAATAAGGATTTTCCCTCTCTTATTTGATCTAATATTTTGTGGAAAGAGTGCTTGTGGGATCTGCAGAGATTCTTCTTTTTCTTTATTTCGGAATATATCCAAAGTTGAGTTAGAAATTTTACAATTCAGATCCCCTACCAGAACTATATGTGGGGTAAGTTCTACATCATTGGCTTTTTAATATAGGAAAAAACCGCCTTTAAGAGAACATCGTGAGAGGCATCTGGCGGAATATAAGCATTTATCAACATTAGTGGTGGACTTTTTACATTATTATCAAGATTATACAACGTTATTGCCAAAAAAGATTACTAGGATCTTTATAGTAATCGTAATTCCATTTTATCTTATTTGACAGTAAGCAGGCCACCCCTCCCTTTGCATGTCCCCTCCTAAACGGGGTTGCTTTACAGTCTAAAGTGAAATAGTCCTTACATAGCAGTTCCTCTGTACACCAGGTCTCCTGAAGACAAATCACGTTTGCATCTAGCGCGTATACATATTGTAACTTCTCCCTACTATTCTTTATTCCTGCAGCATTACAAGATATTATTTTTAGTTCATTGCTAGAAGGATGGCTGTTGTAGATATTTACTGTTAGATCTGCTCGATAGTACACCGGGTAGCCAGTTCCATTTTGGACTCTCTTCTTTAGAATTCCATTTAAAGGAAAGGGGGGAGGGGGGCGGCAATCTTTAAGTTTCACTTGTCAATCATTTTTTATAATACAGATTTTTAATTCCTCTGTTTCATACAAACAATCGCTACTATCTGAGAGAGTGAGTTGACAGAGGCCTATTGTCGAGGGCTCTATTTCGGGGTATCTCAAAGAACGGAATGACGTCAATTCCCCTGCTTTGCAGGCCTTCTGACCATTGTAATATAAGGTTTGCAATAATTTTGGAATTAAACCTTACCCTCGACTTATAACCAACTTCTGTATTTAAGATGGAAACTAAACTTATATCACTACTTTGAATAAGTTTCAAACTTTCAATCTCCAAGAGACATTTAAGAAGCGAAGTCCAATTTAATATTAAATCTGTATCGAACAGAGGAATAAAATCTAACTGGAGTGTGTCCATACTTTCCCAGAGCGGTTCAACACCAGCTATCTCTGGTTTACCTCTCATTTTTACAGTGTCAGGAAATGGGACAGCCAGTGGGTTAAGTACTGATGAGAGAGGGTTAACTGGCCTCGAATGCTCCGCTGTTATAGGTAATGGAAGCCCCTCTATTACGTTATTAGCACAATCTCTTATAGAGTATGCAATATTCGCGGGGGAGACCTCATAGACCATCATTGACTCTGTTGTTAAATCTTTATTCACAGGGTTCACAGAATCAATTTCATCTTCCAGCTTTATATCTTGTGATGTATTTTGCAGAGGCTGCGAGGAAGTCTCCATACTAACTGAAACCTCGATGTTTTCTTTAAAACTAATTCTCCTTTGCTTCTTTTTTGAGAATCTTCGTGTTGATTTCATCTTTTTCCCTCTATTCTTTTCCTTTTTCCCCTTTCGCTCATTTTTTTCCAGGTGTGAGGCTCCTAAGATATTGTCTTTCTCATCACTTAACTGGGTTTTGAAAATAGGGAATACTTCCTGGTCTATCCTTCTATCTGAGCCCACCAAGCCTTTTACTTTTTGAGCTGAGTCAGAGATAACCTGTATAGGTTCAGGGGTCTTCTCTAGCATCACAGCTTTATTCATTATCTTATCAATTTGGGGATTGCCATCATAAGCAGTACCGGTTGGTTGACTACTAGCATTCTCAAGTATATTCTCTAAAACCTTTTCTTCCTTTACTTCCGCTTCTACTTGTTCAGTATGTACACTTGAACTAACCTCCCTCTCCTGATTACTTTTTAACAATACTTTTAATATTTGAGTTAGTTTCCAACACACAGTCTGAACCTCCTACAAATTTTTCGAGTAGCGTTAGGATAGAGGATAATAAATGTTCTAAGGATACTAAAGAATCCGAAACTATTATATCCTTCCTTAGAATTTGACTGGGTTGGGTATCACTGATATTTAGATCAGGGGTCAAAGAGGGGTGTGATTGCAAAAAAGAGTAATTCGATTTATTAGATGGGGTACTACTGAATAATTTTAGTCCTATAGGGACTGCTATTGCTGGAGTATTTGCTAGTTCCATAATCTTGCTAGTATCATGAGAAATATACCTCCTGCAGAGCTCTAAATCTAAATCGGGGAGAGTAAAATCTTTATTTTGGACATCCTCTACTAAATAGGGACCAAGGGGCTCTTCTATGATTCCGTGTGGTGTGTGTGGTGTTCTGTGTGGGATTACTTTTGCAGTTTTAGGAGATAAGGAAGATCCTAGGGGTACCAGAAGGACTGGAGAACCGGTCAGGTCCCCAGGGCACCGTACTTGATGCCTCTGGGATTCTAGGGATTCTCCTCCTCCATGCATACTACCAGTAGTATGTGATTCTATGACCTCAACCATATCAACTATATCAGTGACAGGGACAGTATTAATAATAACCATTACGTCATTATTCCCAATCACATTATCTCCCCCATTCCAAATGATTGAGGTACTTGACTCAACTTGAAGATTTTTTTCCTTTCCCTCTCCCATTGACTAAATAATTGACTTTTTCCTTTCGACAGCATGCCTGAGATATCCTTGTTACGTAAGGGATTTGATTTAGTCTTTGCACAGGTCCTACCCACAAGTAATCGCCCTGACCGAAGTTTTTTGCCGTCATTTTATTTAAAACCTGCAAGAAAAGTGCACTGCGTAGGGAATGAGTTTCAAATTGCTTATCAGTTATATTAGTTATATATTGTTGTGGACTTATTCTTATTCTTGTATTTTTATATATTTGTCACAGACTTAATTACAGTCTCTTAATTTCCGGTCCAGAACAAAAACGCTCTCTCCACAACAACTGGAGCCAGAACTGTCCTTTCTTTTACTTTCTTTGCTTAAAAATAGAATAAAGGGACCAAGGACAAGGACAAAGGGCAAAAAGACAAAGGGATCAAGGAACAAAAGGATAGGGCGTTACACATAAGTAACTATAAATAATAAATAGAACAAATAAAGATAAAACAAATAAAACAGTTCACAGACAAAGTCAGTCACCAAATCACAGGACGGGGACAAAAATCAGAATGCACTGCGATAGCCTGCGTGCAAGCAATTTTCCTTTCGGTAGTGTCCTCACACAAAAAAATCCACACAGTGCTGACCGCTACTGGCCACTGACCACTACTGCTATTGATATTACAATATTGCTATTGCTATTTACTTTTTCTGTCTGGTCACAATTATTTCAGGGTCATAATTATTGCGGGGTGAACATAAGGTGCATGAGGTGGAAAAAAGCGTCCAGCAGCTTTGGCCTCCGGTTTCAGGTCTCAAGTCAGCCTCCGGTGACACAGATGTAGCCCAGGCCCAGGCCTGTTCAACCTTTCGAAACTTCCAATATTACGCCAATAGTATGCCTCCCGCAGTCGCGGTCGCAGTCTCTGCCTCTGTCTCTGTGAGGAATGCGAATATTAATAGCCCACTATGCCCACGTACTCAGGCGATCTCCCCGGGGCCCCATACATAGAAGATGAAAGTAAGATGAATGTATGGGCGAGGGGCGAAGGAAAAGAGCACTCCGAGCTCTGCGCTGTCTCTGTGCTCTATGTGCTTCCTCAGTGCAGGCCTCCCTCTGGACTCCTCGGCTCCTTGCACTTGCAAAGCTCACAGCAAAGCTCACAGCACAGTCTTTGTTTTTGGGAGCAACCTGCTACGGGCTAGGGGCGAGGTGGGGGCGAGAGCGGGGAGCCCGAATTTCCTGAATTGCTCCTCACTCCCCTCGCTCCTCTCACCCACCACTCCACACTGCTCCCCACTCTGCCTCACCTCGCTCGAGCTGCCTGCTCCGCTCTGCTCCGGTAATCCGTCCGCTGTCCGTCACGCCTCAGGCGACGCCTCAGGCAACCAGGCGACCCAGGAACCGGGTCCGGTCCAGCAGACCCAGCAACCGGCGGAAATCGTGGTAATCATGACAGTCACTGCAACCACAACTCGCGCCCCCCCCCCCGCGGCGGCTCCTTGCGGCTCAGTGTTTCGCGCTCGCAGCTCCGCCTAAAAAAAAAAAACTTCCTCAGGTGCGCTACGTGTGGTGTGTACTCCTCTTGCGCCAGAAACACGGACGGAGCATGCTTATCTTGCCCGTAGACTGTCTTCTTTCCCACAACCATACTGTGGTACTGTAAACTGCCAGTCAAACTGTTTGTTCTGCAGGGGGTTAGGCCTACTAGTCCAGCTGACAAAATAAAAATGAAACCTTATTGGCCTTGACACCAAACTGTCCTGGTTTCAGCCAGTAGGAATTCCTGATCTTTGTACCCGTAGTTTGTGTCCCTGTGGGGCCAGCTACAGATCCACTCAAGTCTCGACCTAAAGCCAATATTACACTTTTATAAAGGCATCTCCTGTGCCATCTGTTCCACTTCTCTGCATTCCACCGATGCAAGGAATTGAAGTTATTCTCAGTTTCTTAAAGGAGTGCCAGTAAGGAATCTGAAGTTCGAGTCTCTACCAGAAAAGGCGTTACCAAAGGCAATTAACTTCTTATTCTGGAAGAGACTTCGAACGTCAGATTCCTTACCTTATTACCTTATTGATAGCAAAGCAGCAACTTCCCCAGAGGAGGGACTGTGACCTGCCTCAAACCCAAAAATCTGACAGAACCAACCGGACAAAATACCCATATTGACGGACCTGACTTTCCAGCGCGGTAGTAGTAGCATTGGCTCTGGTGGAGTCCTCAAGCCGCCTGGAGGCTGTTTTGTTGCTAATGCTAAGCAGATTTTAATACAGAGTACAATCCATCAAGAGATGGTCCTCTTCTCCACTTCCCTGCCCTTCTTTGCTCCAGTGAGTCCAATGAAAAGCTGATCGTTCAGCCGGTATTCTCTGATAGGATTGATACAAAAGCTAAGAGCACTCTTCGGATCCACGCAATGGAGTCTCTCCTCCAGAGGGTTGAGGGGAGCAAAGAATATCAGAAGGGTGATGGTCTGACCGATGTGAAAAGGAGTCACCACCTCTCAAGGAAAGAAGGTACGAGTTTGAAGAACCAGTTTGTCCAGGTAGAAGGTGGTATACGGTGGGTTAACAGAGAATCAGCAGCACACTCATCCTCCGTGCCAATGTAATGGCAGCCAAGAAGTCAGTCTTAAGCGTCAAAAGTCTGAGAGGACAGCTATGCATGGATTCACAAGGAGAACACATCAGAAAGGCTAAGATCAAATTAAAATCCCACTGGGACATAATGAAAGGGGAAGTCGGAAACCTGCTGCAAACCCTTTAAGAAACTAGTCACAACAGGTGATTTAAACAGGACGGGCTGATCGAGCAACTACAGAAATGCTGATTGTAAGCATATGCTTCTTTTTCCATCATCACACCCAAAGTTTTGAAGTGATGCCAATTGTTTTTTGACTCGGAGTGCACTGAGGCCTGCTAGTTTGAAATCAGTGCCGGTGGTATGACCCTCTAAAATATAGGTTGTTTCTCTTATACACAATTGGCTCACTGTAACTTACTTCTAAGTCCCTAGTGCATGGTACTAAAGATATCCAGGGCCTCCCAAGTTAAGTGTCCCTCAGGGCCTGCAACATTTTGTGTCACCTGGAGTACGGCAAGGAAAACCCCCAATCTGCCACTGCAGGCTGGTAGAACACTGCTAACTGAACTTTGCCATTTAAACCGTGGCAAAGCCCAAATCTCCCTTTTTTTTTTAGGTCGAAGCATACATACCAGACAACGCAGCTGTCTGGTTTGCAAATACTTCTTGGGGACGAAAAGCTTTCCTGGGAATGCATTCTGACCTTTGCTTACCATTAGCGTTGCCTTTTGTAAGTCACAGTTGCTTGTTTTCTATTTTCTGGCTATATTTGTCTTAGGCTGTCCAATATGTCCTTCCCGATCGCCTGTTTACAAAAAGTGATCACTCATGGAAAAATACAGTAAAAATGCCTTTAAATTTTGTTATCTGGTCACATTTGCTGTGCATTCAAAGACAGAGCCCTACATTTGACCTCTGAAGTCAAAGAAAGGTAAAAACCCTTAGAAGACAAAGTGATACATTTATTTGACAATCATGCTAAGTACTGGGGTTGTGCTTGAGGAAGGCTGTACAATGTTGTTGTTTTTTCTAGCACAAAACAGAATTTAAATGTCTGTAAATGAACCGTGCAAATATTTCAGAATATATCAGAATTAAGAAAGCACTAATGAAGCACATTCTTTTGTAATTTTGAAGTGGTGTGGAAACAAATATTGTCATACGATCATAACAAATCAATACACTAGGTGATGCTCTGTGCCCCTCCACTCTCCGCACCTCCACTCTGATACTCTACTCCACTCTGACACTCTATACTATGCCCCCACAACTCTACACCCACTCTGCGGCCCCCCCTCTCCTCCACTCTGCGGCCCCCCTCTCCTCCACTCTGCGGCCCCCCCTCTCCTCCACTCTGCGGCCCCCCCTCTCCTCCACTCTGCGGCCCCCCTCTCCTCCACTCTGCGGCCCCCTCTCCTCCACTCTGCGGCCCCCTCTCCTCCACTCTGCGGCCCCCTCTCCTCCACTCTGCGGCCCCCTCCCTCCACTCTGCGGCCCCCTTCCTCCACTCTGCGGCCCCCTTCCTCCACTCTGCGGCCCCCTTCCTCCACTCTGCGGCCCCCTTCCTCCACTCTGCGGCCCCCTTCCTCCACTCTGCGGCCCCCTCGTCCACTCTGCGGCCCCCTCGTCCACTCTGCGGCCCCCTCGTCCACTCTGCGGCCCCCTCGTCCACTCTGCGGCCCCCTCGTCCACTCTGCGGCCCCCTCGTCCACTCTGCGGCCCCCTCGTCCACTCTGCGGCCCCCTCGTCCACTCTGCGGCCCCCTCGTCCACTCTACGGCCCCCTCGTCCACTCTACGCCCCCTCGTCCACTCTGTCCCCCACTCCACACCCCTCAACTCTACTATACTCTGAGCCCATCTTCTACACCACTAACTTTTAGACATGCTAATGTACAAAATGCCTATATCACATTGACAAATCCAATAACTCTCGCATACGTGAGATCTACTGACTTTTCCAATGTGTGTAATATGTCACCCCTATCTTGTCCTAAAACCGATTGCAGCATAATAAAATGAGAACTTGTTTTTTTTTTTACATGTTCTACTAGTAAAAACTGTCAACTGTTTGTAAGGAAATTCCTCTTTTTGTATAATCACCCTCAAGTTTTTGTACTGATGCGGCTGGTTTTTCGACTCTGGAGAGTGCACGGAGGCCTAACAAACCTCAGTGCCTGTGCCCTTAACCGTAAACAGGTATGTCGAATTGGCTCATTCCCAATTGGCTAATCTAACTTGCCTGTAAGTCCCTATTCAATGGTACCAAGGCTACCCATGGCATGTAAGTTAGAGGGTCTCCCACTAGGGACTGCAGCACTGGTTGTGCCGCCCTGGGTGTGAAAATGAGACTCCCAGCTTGCCATTTGCAAGCTGGAAGAGCAGATTAAACTGCTACCCTGACTTTGCCATTTAAAGCAATGGCAAAGCCAAACTTCCCCTTGGTATATGAGCGAGTCACCCATAAGGCAGGCCTATACAGTCCTAAGGCAGAGTGCAACACATCTCACAGGCAGAACATCTTTATGTAGTAAAAACGCAAAACTGTTGTTTTTACTGTAAAAAGGCTTGGTCGCCCAATTGAAGAGTATAGACAAACTGGACCTTGGCACTTGTGTATATTTGAAGGAGCAAGTGTTGTTGGTGGTCCATTGAACTAACTGGACAGTTTACATTTTCATTGGGCAGGTACTACTGTGGCATTCACTGTTTGCCCCAAACCCAGGCCGTGCTCTCCAGAACGTGGAGCGCGACACCACCACCATCCTATGCCGTGCAGCACTCAATTTTCTTATAGACACAGACATGATTTACTGCTGGAGAGTGAGAATGCTCCAGGGTACTCTGCTAGGCCAGGGACTATTGAAATATTTCATGAATTCCTCTTCTAGTAAAATGTTCCTCAGCAAATGAATTTAGGAAATTGTGCTGTGCAATTAAGGTTTTAGTCCCATTTTATTTTTAATAGATTAAAATAGATTACTGAGAGAAGAACTCCTAGGAAGAACTTCTGGAGACATATTTTGCTTAAACAACCAGTGGCGTAGCACAAATGTCTTGGGTTCTAATACAGGGAAGGAAAATTGCGGTTCAGGATACCCCTCATACGCCTGAAACTCTGCAGAAAAACCTGCAGTTAAGATATTTTTCGCCAGTGAAAACCTGATGGAATATATCTGGGGAAAAGTGTGCTGAATGTGGGAAACCCTATAGAAATTGCTGCTCAAACAGATTCCTACTGATATTCCCCTTTCCATCAGTGAAAACCCATGCTGCCGTAATACCGAACCTGTTACTTGGGCACCGTTTTGTACGGTAGTTCCTGGTACGGCATTGCCACCTCACTTTCCTGCACCAAATTTTATGAGGGCCTATGTTTTCACACGAAACCTGTAATCTCATCAGTTTTGTTGATCTTGAAACCTAGGAAGTTAAGGATGGCAAATTCTGGGCTTTTTGCGGGCTGTGGGTATCCCTAATACACGACCCAACCTCGTGAGGAAAAAGAAGCATGCTGCCATGTGAATAGGTATGAAAATCGTTGCCAACCTGCTCTTTTTAATGGCAGAAGTGCCTTGTTACGGGAAATTAACAGCGCTGTTCACTTATTCTTTGCACAAGCCTCCAAGCTGTGAAGTACCCTCTTATTAATTTGATTGCTATGCTGCCTCCCTTGAAATGTTTAGCTCCTGAAGTGGTTGGGAATCACAAGTTTGGCTCGTGCACACATCTGGGTTCGTCAGAGGCCTAGCACCTTCAAATTTCACAGGCACTTTTGTAAAAAGCACAGGCTTTTTACAAAAGTGCAGATTGTGCGATTTTATTGGAAATCGCGAAATCCTGAAGTGTCTGCATAGAGTTGCATGCGGACCTCTCAGCTTTGCTGACTCTGGAATGGAGCGACTGAAGGGTCTCATCCAAAGTATCAACCAACTCATTACATTAAGCCCGACTTGACTCTCAAGTCGAAATTAATGTAACCAGTTGCAGTGTGTGGAACATTTTCAAAGTTGCCACTTTGTTGCCTTTAGTTCCCTGTGCCCATGCCGGTTGCACACAGAGTCCTGGTATAGCTTTCTGCGCTCCCGAGGAGATGTGCTAATTACTTCCAAGTAAGGATACAATAGGGCCTGCTCTGGAAGGAGATGTCCACTCCCTCCTGCAGGAAGCCCCATGGGTGTTGGCCCAGAAGGCGAGCTTCAAGGAAAAGCCACCTTTGAAGGGCAAATGGGTAATTCTTGGGAGAGAAGCTGCTTCATTGTTCAGGCAGACAGTCTGATACTAGGGACCAGAGGGGAAACCAGTTGCCAAACCAGTTTTCCAGGGTTGTGTAGCCCACTTGGCAGCCACACTTCTGGGGTGGGCTAGGGAGAGATCCACATGCCTGGAGGGGGGTCCTGCTAGATTTGAAAATGGGCAGAATAGTGCATCCTGGAATGCCCAGATGCCACACTACGCAGAAAGTGGTCATCAGGTGAAAAGGAACCTGGTATCCCATTGGCTACCAACCGCATCAAAACTCATCTCGATTGGACTGGAAGAAGGACCAAGGAAGGACTGCACTGTGGAACCGGCAAAGAGGATGCATCATTGTGGACTGCACCTGCTGCACCTTGTGGCTAGCAAAGGAGAGGGACTCTGCCTGCTGTGTCCTGCTCAAGGATAAGTAGTCTCCAGAGCCAAGCCAAGAGACTCGAAGGGCCAGCTGACTGGCCTCCTGTTCGCAACACAGGGACACGAGCTGAAGAAGCCTGCTGGGGCAAGTTGGTTGCTCAGTCTTCAATCACTGCCATACAGCACCAGGGACCAGAACTTGACGCACAAAGTACAACCCGAGATCTTTGAACCCTGGGGGGTGGGGGTCATCGGAGTGCAGCTGGGAGCTCCAGAGGATGAGTTATCAACCCAGGAAGGATTGGCCTGTGAGCGCGATACTGGGTGACCGATAGTTCAGTGTTGACTGTACTTCTGCCAGCACCATGAGGACTTTGAGGGACGTCAACCCTGTGACCGGGATCACCTCTTCTCCTTCGTAGCCCGAGGAGTAGTTGAAGCAAGATTCCTGTTCACTGCTTCTCATCCACAGCATCCTTGAGGATCTTGAGCCTCCTTCATCCTCCTTCATCCCTTGCATCAGGACCACTTCCATAGGAAACCTTTGCAAAGGAAAAAAGTTCCTGGAACTGACTGAAGACTGCTCCACCTATGAGGACCTTGTTGGTCCCCCTGACCAGCTCCCCACTAGAGTTGGTTGCCTAATGTGACTCCAAGTAACCGCATTATGCCCAGCATAAACATTTTAGTGAAAAGTGTCAAATTTGTTGAATTTGCCAGTGCTTGTTCACGGTTGAGTGAAATGCTTTGAGTTACTATACCGTGTAAATTCTATCTCTGTAACCCTCCTGTGGATCTTTTTCATTGTGGTGTCAGAAAAAACAAATATACTGACTGTTTATAAATTGGCATCTGATTTCTTTAGTGTCTTGTCGATTTTCTTTTTTTTTTTCTTAAATTGTTTTGGTGCTGTTTAAATTCCCCACTGTCGAGAACAGAGTTGCATGCTGACAACTTAGCTGTGTTAACTTCTGAATGGGACTACTAAAGTTTATAACTCAAGGTATCAAACCGCTCATTACATCAAACCAGACTTGTTACATTAAACCCAACTTGATGCTCAAGTCTAATTTAATGTAACATTTTGCTACATGCAACTTTGCTGATGCTTGCCAAGAGACTGCCTTCTACCTGCTAGTTATTGGGGGCTTGGGCCAATACCTTGCGCTGGCCCTCCAGTCAACATATCAATTGCAAGACTCCATCACCCTGCCAAGGTGACCCTGTGTTCCTCTCTCAGCACCCTTCCTTCAAACGTTAACTGGTGCAGGCATCCACAAACCGGTTTAACCCCAACACTTTTACCTCTAAACCCCCTTTCCCCCACCCCACAATGGGGAGTCTAAACTGGTGGAAATATTTGGGAAGCACATTGTTTCTTCCACCAGCCTGGCTTTCCAATCAGTGAACACCAGCTGTCCCGGGACACTATTTGCGTGCCTATTCGGACTCTGTGGCTCAAGTCCTTCTTGGGGACCCTGAAGATCTCCAACCTGTCCTTGCTCAGGCTATCCAAGGTGGTAGTGATGCAGACAAGTTCAAAATTTGTTGTGGCCATCGAATCGTTCGACCATCCGTCGGGCGAGCCATCGGCACCAGTGTCACCGTTCACCCAACTCCTCCAGCTACTGACGGAGGACCATCTCTCCATTTTGTGGCAGGAAGTGCAAGCTCTTGTAGGCAAAGAGGCTGTTGAGATGGTGCCAGCGCCAGATGTAGGACATGGTTGTTATTCCCACTATTTTCTAGTGCTTAAGGAGGGCCAAGGTCTTCGTCCTATTTTTGACCTGTGCCCTCTCAACATCTTTTTCTGGAAGGAGAAATTCAAAATGCTCAGGCCCGCCCAGGACTTATCTGCCCTCAATCCTGGAGTCTGGATGGTGGCTTTGGACATACAGGATACCAGTTTCCATCTACCCGTCCAGCCAGCCCATAGGCGCTACTTGCGGTTCGTGGTGGGACAGGAGCATTTTCAGTTCGCTGTGCTCCCCTTTGGTCTCATCAGCGCCCCTTGGGTGTTCACAGAAATGATGATGATGATGGTGGGAGCACACTTTCTGAGGTCAAGGGTGCTAGCTTTTCCCTACCGGTTCCGTTTCGTGCCTTTTCCCTGGGAAATAACCCAGGGCATTCAGGCTATGATCCTGATATTTCAGCCCCGTTCCTGGATCTCAGTGAGGTCAACACTGAGGCTGCTGGGACTGATGGCCTCCTGCATTCTGCTGGCCAAGCACTCCAGGTGGCATATGCGGGTTGTGCAGTTGGATCTGAAGTCTCAGTGGGCCCAACATCAAGGAGACCTCCGACCATGTTCAGATTTTGGAGGAGACTGCAATAAATCTACAGTGATGGTTACTGGAACATGATTGGGTTAGCAGCAGACACCTGTCCCTACCCCATCCAGAGCAGGCCATGGTGTCCAATGGATCGCTGCGGAGTTGGGGCGGCCATCTAGGAGAACTGGAGCTCAGAGTCCTGTAGTCTCCAGAAGAGTACCGGCTCCATATCAACCTTCTGTAGATGAGTGCCAATAGCTTAGCATTGAAAACCATCCTTCCATCCATCAAGGGGAGGCTGGTACAGGTGCTCACAAAAACACAACTGCCATGTGGTACTACAACAAACTGGTGCAGTGGGGTAAAAGACCCTGTGCCAGGAGGCCTTGTACCTCTGGAAATGGCTGGACCACAAGGGCATCTTCTTGGTGGCGAATCTCCTGGCAAGCTCCCTGAAAGCCAGAGTGGCCATTTAAGAGTGGCAGTTGCATCCGGATGTTGCGCAAGGTCTCTTCCGTAATAGCTGAACACCTTTAACCTTCCTCCAGAGGTGGTTGATGTCATGGCAGCCAGGCATCTCAACTTAAACGCCTTTTAGGATGAATTTGTGGGTTGATGTGGCACCCTCTAGATAGATCTCCTCCAGGCAAAGTTATCTGGCATTTTGTTACTAGTTTTGGCTTTAGCCTGGCAAGGCTTTGCTCTGGGCCCTATTAAAAGGTACCTTATGGCTCTTTCAGCTTTTTTGTGGTTGCCGGATCAGACTGTTATGCCTTTTTTGAAAGGGTAACATTTGATTTCTCGTTCTCCCTTTGTCATCCTACACTAGGACCATAACTCTGTCCTTATGTTTCTGATAGCCACTCCATTCAACCCACTTCACATCTGCCTGTTACGGCTCCTTACCCTCAACACATTGTTTCTTGTCGCCTGGACCCCAAGAAAGCACTCAACTTCTCCATAGATTGCTTAGATCGTACCTAAGAACACTGGGTGGACAATCAGCTCTTTGTAGGGTTCTCTGGAGCAAATAAAGGCAAAGCTGTGCAGAAGAGGACCATCTCCTGCTGGATTGTGCTCTTCATTAGGATCTGCTACCCATAGTGTATAAATCAGTCCCTGCAAAGACTGCATGCTTATTCTACCAAAGCCAAAGCTGTTACCACTGCATTAGCCTGCAGAGTCCCTGTCCTAGACATTTGCCAGGCTGCTATGTGGGCGTCCCTCCGTACTTTCACAAAGCACTATTTCCTGGACAGTCCGGTTCGCTGAGAGGGACAACTTGCCCACTCAGTCCTGCAGGACTTTCGGGTTTGGGTCCATTCACAGACCTGCCTCCAAATATGTACTGCCTTTGTATCTATTCAAAATGTGAGTAATCTGCAGCCAGAAGTCTCTCATAAGAACAAGTTACTTACCTTCAGTAACTCTCTTTCTGATGGACTCTATCTAGCTGCAGATCCTCCTCATTCTGTGATTGGACTCTGCCAATTTGTATGATCCCAAGTCTAGAAATCTGCCCACTGGTCACTTCAGTTTACATTTGGGGCTCTGTGTCTGAGGGCGCAAATACTCTTGAAAGCAATTGACTTCAGCGCATTGGAGTGGTGCCTAAATAGGCTATGCATGACCGTTCCGGAGCATAAAGGCGTTGGTGTGTAGCCGCACAGTGCTACCTACGGCCCTCAGAGGTACTGCTGGAGAGTATCTGGTTCTGGTTTGATGCCTGGAGAATATTCAAAAGGTGAATAATCTATAGCTAGTCTCTACCAGAAAGAGAGTTACTGAAGGTAAGTAACTTATTCTTTACTGAAATTGGTCAACTAATTAAAATGGATAGAACTGATGGACTTAGGATGGGAATCTCTTCTTGCCTTCTGATTATTTTCCCAGTGATAGAAAGATGGAGAGAATTCCTCTAAGCTTAATTTGAAAACTTGTTTAGACATGTCTGATTCTGTGGCAAGATCAATGTACACAGTTGCAGGATTTTTAAGAGATGTAAAGGCCATTTTAGGAGTATGCCATATGATGAAGATAAGCTGCAAGGTGTATAGTTTGACTCTTGGGAAAGATTTAAACAATGTAGACCAGTGGTATGCTCAGTGGGTCTGGCCTCACCGACAGCCTCTACCATTGGAGTATTTCAGGTTTTGTGGCTGTAGCAGACATCCATATTTCAGTCCAAAGCAGCAACCTCCTTTGCCAGTCCAGCAACCTTCTGTAATCCAAAGGTAGAAGAATTTTCAATGCATACAGTAGCAATCTTCTTCCTCTTATACTGCAGAATCAGAAAATTCTCTCCAAGTTGATCTCAAGAGTATGTGCCACATAAGTGGGGGTGGAAATGGTACGAGATGAAGGTGAAAATGTAGAGAGATTATTCAGGTTGACTGTCTTCATTTTAAGAAAGAAGCATATTACTTGAGATTACCAAAGAATAGGTTAGTTCTCACATCAGTGAAACTATTAAACATTTGCAATTTGTTCTTGCCATATTTTAACGTGGTGTTCATCTTTTCAGGCTGGTATTCCTGATCCACCAAATATGTCAGAAGAATTGATCCGAATGAAAGCTAGAGAACGTGACTTCTTGGAACAACTGCTGGATGGGAAAAAATTGGAGAACTATGAAATCCCAATCCCTATCAAAGCAGAACTTAGGAAATATCAGCAGGTAATGTGGGCAAACGTTCTTCCATGTTTCGCTTTACTTTCCAGAAAATGGAGTTATTTGTATTATTTGTACATCTGTAATGTTTCTTCCATAGGTTCCTACTGTTTACTTTTACCCTCTTCATCACCTTTGTAGTAAAAATGATCCCATAAAAAAATCCTCTTGATGTTGCAGGGGAGTTAAAGTTGCTGTTTGCTTCAAAGTCTACCCAAAAATTTAATTAGAGTAATTAGGATATTAAAACTGCTGAGAACGTGATCGTTGCTGATTCACAGTTTTTATATTATATATATGTGTGTATATATATATATATATATATATATATATATTTGGGACGTTCAGGCGCTTTCATATTGAAATGGTATTTATATTAAAGTAGTAAGTGAAAATTTGCAAATGAATGAATTTTGGAGTTTCACCTTACCTGGCTACCGGACTCTTAAAAACAGGGTTACATCCTGGGAAACAGCCTTTCTTTGCTCCTGTGAATACACCAAAGCACATGAGAAGAAAAAAATACCAAATAGTGTTAATCCTAGGTCCATTCAGTCCCATCTTATGAGCTTCTCTTTTGAAAACATTTCCTGCTATATCAATGCATCCATAAATACATGCTATCCTTTAGGAAAATCTTAGACATTATCAATCTGATGAAAGGCTGCTCCCTCCCTGCAGCTCCTGTAAAGTATGGGAATAGAATGTGACATCAGCCATACAACAGTACCCTAAATGTGGCACTGTAAATTTTGTATCTGATGTGAACAAGTTATTTACCTTTGGTAATGCCTTCTCATAGAGACTCTAGCCGCAGATTCCTTACTGACCCACCCATCCTCCCCGCTCTGCGAACAAATTTCTAGGGACAGGATTTTTTTCCCTTTCAGAGCCCTGTTATACACACTAGTGGTCCGTGTTCTTCGTGGCTTCACCCTTCTGGCGTGGAATGTAGCAAAAAGAAACGGGCATCAGCACACTGAGGTGGCGCCTATATAGGCACGGCTCGCATCACTTCCGGTGCGGACAATGCCTCTACGTGGAGCCGAACTACGCCACCTACCGATGCTCAGAGGTACTGCTCACGAAAACATTTCCGGATCCAATCTGACACCTAGGGATAATTATAAGGTAAGGAATCTGCAGCTATATAGTCTCTACCATATAAGGCATTACCGAAGGTAAGTGACTTGTTCTTTTTGCTGTACATGGCTGTGATTCACCACAGTGCTTGGTACATACTTAAAATCTATTTTGCCCTGAGCTCCAAGGTGCTCATAGTGTGGGATATCAAAGACAAGTCGTGCACTACAGTAAAAGATTTTGAATGATTGCTTTAGTTCACTTTCTAGCAGGCCCAGCATTTGAACAAAAATAATAGGAGGACTAATAGCTATGCAATGTAAAAGACTATTCACTAAGAGGCAGTGTTAGCCATTCTGAATTCTGTTTTTTGGAGCGTGTTCAAAATGCACAGTGCCAACCAAATTCTGCTAAAAATAACATCTATTTGAAATCTGTCAAAGCTATGGGAGTGCTTCCTAGATTTGCTAGGTGAATTGGTTCTCTCCAACAGGCACAACTTTACATTGAAATTATGCAGCAGTTGTTGCAGAGCACAGGAAAGCATGTGAAACATCAAGTTGCAGTAAGGGGTAAGGTAAAAATTTGGCAACGTCGCTTAATATCTGAGCCACCCACTGGGCACAGAATATAACTGGTCATCTGACAAAGCCTGAATCTCACTATGTTCCTAGCATAGGTAATAAGAAACAAAAGTTGTATGTTTAAGCCATTGTAAAAACACTTTTTTATTTTTTTATTTGTTGCAGAAACTTTATTATAATTCCAAGGTAGATTCAGATTATGTTAACAAGTTAGACATGATCAATTTGCACCCTTATATTAGGCTTTCCAGGAGCAAAGCTTCTTTACGTGTGTAGCTGTGGGTTTATCTAGTCGAGATTCTTTGTAGACTGGTTAAAGCATGAATATCCTTCCAAACAAAGCCTTTGTGAAACTATACCCAGACTTTGAGAGGCTGGCTGTTGGGTTTGTTCCTTGAAATCCAGCTCTATAGCAAACTACAGCCCTTACTTTCAGGTGGTATTTCATGGTGAACTCCGTAACCGTTCTGATGAGTCCTTTTGCTGACGTAACAATAACTTGGTTGTACTTGTTCTTTCTGCAGCCTTGCAAGTCAAATCAAGAGAAGGAAGGTGTATAAGATGCAGGAAGGCTTGAATTAAGAATTCTCCAGCATGACATTGTCCTACAGTTCTGCCTTTAAATATCCTTCGCGCAGACAGTGTCTTCAAACAGTTTTTTTTAAATAGTTGCTACATACAACACAACACAGATATCAGTTTGAGGGTTTTTCCACCCAACTCCCTCTTTAAGCTTGGCTGAAGAGCAGTTTTATTTGTTGGTACTTTATAAGGCATGTACTAGGAACATTCAACCAACAAATTAACTCACTGCAATAAAGTATAGGGTACATCCAAATGCAGTGTAGTGGCTTTAAGCCACTGAACTCCATCTTAAGGACATATTAACCAAATTAAATGGTTGGTCAATGAGAATGCCTTTGCTGTAGTAGCCCAGGACACCTTAATTGCATAGCAATGTCCTGTGTCCACCACCCCTTGTAATACTGGTTTTACCACTTTTTTAAACACAGTGCCATTTTCACAACACCTCTTTGGTCTTCCATATCAGAGGACCTCTGGGTCTGATGAACTCCTGTCACAGTGAGATACATATAGCCTCTTACATGGATCATGAGTCAAACCATGTATCTGATAGACATCTAGCCGCAGATTCCTTAACTTAGAATATCCCTAGGCGTCAGACTGGATCTGGAAAACTTTTTGCAGCAGCACCTCTGCGCGCCGGGGGGCGGCGCCACCGCCTGGCTCCGCCCTGACGTCGTCTACGAATATGACGTCAGCGGAGCCATATAGGATCCCTCCCGGCGCGCTGACGTCGGTTTCCTTCTTTTCCGCGTCCCAACGCTGATCCAGGAGTAAGCGGTTCCTCTGGCATGTTATTCAGGCCTTTTCGACGCCTTCGGCGTCCGGGAACAGTGTGTGATGCCTTCGGGCTTTAAGGCGTGTGAGACCTGTGCGCGGCAGATGTCGGCTACGGATCCGCACGCAATTTGTATGTGGTGTCTCGGAGTGCACCACGACTCTGAGGAGTGTGACGCCTGCCGACAGATGCGGCCGAAGTCCCTGCGGGAGCGCCGGATGAAGCTGTTAGCCGCCCAGATGTCCCGCTCTCGGCCTCCGCGCCGATCGCCCTCTCGGGCTGGGTCTTCTGTTCGCGTCCGCTCACGGAGTCATTCCCGCGGACGTCATTCGCCGGACAAAGGTAAGCGTACACACAAGTCACGGAGGTCGTCGGCCTCGCATAAACCGTGACAACGGGGCCCATAGCTCCCGTTCCAGTCCGGACACGGGCCCCCAGGAGTCGAGCCCCATATATCCACCCTTTCCGGGTGCGGGGGCGACTCGGTCCCAGATGGAAGCCTACTCCAAGGCTCTGCACTCCATCTTTGGGTCACCTCCTCTCCTTGGCGCTGCTTCTGGCCCCACAGAGGAGGTAGGCACTCAGGTCGGGTCTTCGCCGGCGGGTTCGCCCTCGGCGCCGGCCGAGTGCCTCGACTCCGATTCCGGAGTCGCTGCGACGTCAGGACACGGCCCGGAGGGGCCTCCCATTACGACGTCGAGCCCTTCTGCCCTGTCTCCGCATAGCCCTTTGCGACTCCCTGCGTCGACATCGGAGGCGGCTGCACCACGGATGTCAACTCCGGGTCGGCATCCTCCCTCTCCGCAGATCTCGGTGGAGGGAACGTCGACGCCAGTCCGTGACACGGCCGGGTCGCCTCTCGTTGAAGTCGACATCGGTACGACGCCGTCTCAACGTCGGTCGACGCCGGTGCAGGCGCCGGTCCCTGTTGTTCCTCTGTTTGAAGAGGACACGGACCCAGAGCACCCAGGGTTGTCTCCACGCCATTTGGCTCCGATGCCCCTTGGGCAATGGCCCCTTGCTACTCCAGCTGCGGGACGCGTTAGCTTGCAATCATCCCCTACCGATGGTCTGTTATCGCCCCCCAGAGTGCCTACAGAGACTGGTGCAGCATTTTCACTGGCTATTCGCAGGGCTGCAGCTAATTTACACTTGCACTCCCCATCGGTCTCCTTGCCTTCTGATCCATTATTGGATCTCCTCCACCAGGGTACGGTGGAAATGGAGCCCTTGCTGCCTTTTGGCGGGTTGCTGTTGGACACCCTTCTTGGCACCTGGGCACGGCCCTCCTCGGGAGACCCTGTGGATCGGGCCGTCACGCATCTGCATCGTCCGGCTCCAGGGGACCCTGCCTGTTTGTCTCATCATCCTGGGGCTCAGGGCCGAGTAGTCCAGGTGGCTTTTGCCACGCAGCCTTCCTCTCCTCTTCCATTGCTGCCTCCCACTAGGGAGTCTCGTTGGTTGTAGACATGTGGCCGCCATATTTTTGCGTCCACTAGTTCGGGCATCCGTGCTCTGAACACGGCTTGCGTGTTTGCCCGGGCTTCTTGTGCCCTTTGGGACTCCGTCAATTGTCTTCTTCCCACTCTCCCCGACAGTCCTCGTGCTGACCTGGCTCGTCTCCTTCATGTAGGCAGAGAAATGGCACACTTTACCATTCGGTCGACCATTGACACCACAGACTCGGTGGGTCGGGCGATGGCCAGGTCCGTTGCTCTGCGTCACCATGCCTGGCTGCGCGACGGAGGTTTCCCTGACAATGTTCGGGAGAGTCTTCGGGATTTGCCATTTGATGGAGTGTCCCTTTTTGACGACCATGCGGACTCGGCGGTCAACCGCCTCATGTCTAACCTGCCATAATTTTGCTATGTTCTAGTCCGTTTGCGGACTTTTTCCTTCCCTATGCAGTAGTTCTCTCTGCTTAATGTGGGCCCTGGGTTCATGATGTAATACCCAGACGGCCTGCACGGATTCTCTCCATTGTTGCTTCTCTTTATTGCAGCTGGTCGGCTGCTTATGTTTCTGTTGATCCTCTTTCTATGGGTTCACCCTCAAGAGGTGCCCCTTGTTGGGGTTGGGACTTACCCTATGTGGGGTATTTGTTCGCTATTGTATAGCTGCCTCCCTCTCACAAAAGGCTTGGTAGGCTCCTGTGGAGTCTTTTTCAAGCGATTGCCCTGCGGATGTAACTGTAGTCTTTTTCTGCTGTTGTGGTCCCTTCCTCTGCCTTATTGCGGACCACTGGTTGGCATCGTTCTATTGCCTCTCTGGGGTCTGCGGATGGTCTGTGGCCATCCCCTTCATCTTAACATGCTCACTTTCTTGAGGTTCTGCCTCATCTGCCTCTTCCAGGAGGGTCTTTCAGCTTGGCCTTCCTTGGCTTTTTCTTGGCTGCCCTTATCGTCAGCCACTGTCCCTTAGACCACCTTGTTTCCATTTTGGCATGGTTCTTCCGCTGCGGACGTCCCACCTGTGGACGGCCTCAGGGTGGAGCCCTGTTGCTGCCCCCCCCGGGCACGCAGGGCAGCCTCGGCTCCATTCTTCTGTGTTCTATGGACGTCCAGTGGATGCTCCCTAGTATGTCGCTGTCACGGAGGGCTTCCGCTTTCCTTAGGTTTCTGCGATGCCAGGTTCTACTCTCCTCTCTGCGATGAGTGGTACTTTCTTGTAGTTCAGTCCCGTCTGGACTTCATTCTTATATGGTGGTGTCTTCGCCACATTCGCCCTTACTGTGCATTGCCTTGTGCCCTACTTTCATGGGCGCTTCCCCGGCAAGGGTTTCCTATTCCCCTGTTGCATTCCGCGCTGGAGTTTGTCATGCTTCTACTTTGGGCTGCTACTCTGTGGAAGTGTTCTCCTCAGGCTCTGTTCTGTGTGGTATTATACGTACATCTGTACACACTTCCTGTTACTCTTTGTACGTTTCGTCCTGACTCTTTACTGTACTACCCCAGTCTTCCAGTCCGTCCCACGGGGACAGTGGCTCCTCCTTGCCTTGAGCTGGTGTCGCTTATGGTTCTAGACATTGCTCTGTCCGGTTCAGATGCAACATAGCTGTTGGTACCTATGGTGCGCTCTTGCTTTCTTTTACCAACGCATCATTCATGGCTGCGTCCTCTCTTGATGTTTGTTCTGCTCGGCGTTCTACACGCGACTTAAGGTCACGCATGCTAGGTACTTGCTGCGGTGTCCGTGGTCTTGGCCTCCACTTTCCTGTAGGAGCAAGTCTTCTATATGTGTGCAGTTTGCCGGCTCCCTTTCACAGGTTGCCTACCTAGTAATGCTAGGCTATTACTCGCGGAGCTCCATTGTGCCTTTCCTTTTACGTGGTGTGGTTCTAGTGGTACACACGGTCTCTACAGTGTACTTATGTCCCCGCATGCGTCGCTCCTTTTATCGCATGCTTATATGCCATTCTGCTTTTGCTCTCCGCCCTTTCACATGTCTTTTTGTGAAGGGACGCTTGGGCGATGGCGAGTCTTGTGTCTCGAGTACACAGGCTCTTTTTGGGCAGGGTCAGCATCCTACCGCTGCTGTCCTCAGTTCCTGGCTGGTACGCTTCCACAGTGCTTCTTCCACTGTTGTGCATCTTCGACCCTTATGATCGGTCTCGGTTGTACCGTCTTGCCCGCTCGCTGGGCCCATTGGCTCCTACGGATCCCTCGGTCCCTGCGATCAGTTCCTCTTCCTTTGCTGAAGTACTCGACTGTCGCATTCCGCACTTACCTTCTGGTTCTGTGCTTCCTTTCAATCCAGTATTACTAAAAGGACTTTCTTGCCGCCCCTCGAGGGCTTGTGATGCCTTGCCTCCCATGGGTTGCCACTCCTTACGGGGCTTCCAGGTCTAGTGTTAGCCACTCTGGCATTGCTGCCCCCACTGTGTTTAGTCAACTTGTTGACGATTGGGTTCCCTTTGGAACTTGGTGGGATTCAGTCGCAGACCCGCCTCCTATGGGGTATGGCTTTGGTATCTATTCTAAGTTAAGGAATCTGCGGCTAGATGTCTCGATCAGTTACTTCGGTAACGATGTATCTGGTAGAGACACAGTCTAGCCGCAGATTCCTTAACGCCCGCCCATCCTCCCCGCTCTGCGAGGACCTTTTCAGGTTGGGTTTTATGCATTCACCTCCCTCTGGGTGGCTTTGTCTTCCTGCGGGGTGACATCTTTCCCCTCCCTCCACGGTAGGGGGATTCATTTGGTCTACTTGTTCTGCTCCTCCCAATATCGTGATTTGGCGGTGGGTTCAGGTATCTTTCTACATCCCTATGCCATGGTTCTTCCAATGTGGGGCCTTATGTTCTTCTTCCCTCCCTCCCACCTTCTCCATTGACTCTCCTATAGTCAATTGGTTGGGGTCTCTTTGCCTGTACCTCAGTCCAATGGATCTCTTACAGGGGAAGGGTTATCCCTGGTGTTGCAGATCTTCGTAGCTCATTTTTAATTCTGTGGTTCCGGGCTTTCTTGCCTGTCACGGTTAGATCTTGTGATTGCAGGCTTTCTGTCGTCTGCCTTCACGTTCTTTTCGTATGTCGTTTTGCCTCCGGAGAGGGCATAGTGTTCCTTTTGCGGGACTGCTTCTCAGTGTCCTGCTCTGCTCTTTTCCTTCAATTCATCTGGTGCAGGCTTTCTGTCGTCTGCCTTGGCATTCTTTCATATGTTGTTTTGCCTCAGGGGAGGGCATTGTCTTCGCTTTTGCGGGGCTCCTTCTCAGAGCGTTGCTCTGCTCTTTCCTTTCAATAACTTTCAGGTTACAGTGCTTGTCACTGTCGTTTCTGAAGATGTTTCTCACCATTCGGTTCTTTTTGTCTCACTGATTTTCATCTTTTTCGCACACTGTTCCCATACTCTCTCAGTTTTTTTGGTGGTGGCTCCGCGTTGTGGCGCGGAAAAGTTTCCCCGAAGAAAACTGACGTCAGCGCGCCGGGAAGGTCCTATATGGCACGCAGAGGTGCTGCTGCAAAGCGTTTTCCGGATCCAGTCTGACGCCTGGGGATATTCGAAGTTAAGTAATCTGCGGCTAGACTGTGTCTCTACCAGATACATCGTTACCGAAGGTAAGTAACTCGTACATTATCCTTGGTCACTTTTTCCAGAATGTCCTATTCTACAGGTCTCATGGTGTCAGCCTCCTCTTTTTGATCCTCTGGTGTGAGTCACTAGAAATTAACTAGAATACAGTTGGATTGCCTCTATCATTTCTCTTCATACTTTTTCTGTCCTAATAGGCATTCCGTCTCCAAATGAACATGTTGAAGTGTGATCTACCTTGCCCTTACGGCTGCTTGTGCTTGGAAAGAGGTTTGATTAGTACAGACACACTAACAATGTTTGTATTCACCAGCGAGTGTGCCAATAGTTGACCATCATTGCCACCTGTCCATCAACCATTGGAAAAGGGTGCTGCCTCCTTGTAAGACGTGTTTGGTTCCTCTAGCAGAAATATCCTGAAACTATGTAGACTTAAACTTCACACAAATGAAAGTTTGAGGTCTTTGTCTCCTGTTCAGTCTTTCGGGCCCCCCACAGTGTACCTACTTCCAGTTTATAATGGAAACAGCTGTGAACACCATGTGTGATCCCTGAAAGCTATACCCTTATGAAAAGTAGAGCAAGGGGTCATTTGTGCAGATCCTCAAACATTTTCCCCCCAAAAACTAATTTTTAAATAAAAAGTAATGAAAAGAAGTAGAAAAATTAGCAATTGATGACATTTTCATCACCAATTCTTTTTTTTTTGTCACAACGGCAAATTCATAAAAGTAATATATTATGTCCTTTAAACCCTTCTGGTCAGAGATATATAGCGTTTGTAGGTTTCCCAAAAACAGCCATAACCAGGGCCAACAACTGAGTTGAAGGTTGATTTTCCATCATGTACTGACCATGCAGCAATTCATATGGCAAAAGCTAATGAATGAAAAATAGATATTTAGGAGGTCTATGTATTTCTGAAATGTGCACAAGATACTGGTTATTTGTGCACCTCTGAACTTGGAATTAACCATACTTTAATGTTATTCAGAAGGGCATTCCTTGCAAACACAGGCTTACATTTGGAAGCCAAAAATAGAGAAAAATCTAATTGGTAATAACAAACGTTCTTCTATTCTGTATTCCCACATTACTATTTGTGTGGCTGGGTCTAGCGCCCTCAACACAAAAGCCGCAAAACGTGACCTAGAGACATAACAATTCACACAGCAAAATCAACACTTATTTTACAATGTGAGTAGCTGTGAAATTTGGGCCTGGGCTCTGCAGCTTCTCAGGGAAACCTACCAAGCATATCTGAAGATAGGCATTCCAAGAGAGTCTGGTGGGGTGTTGCTCATGTGGATCCCATGAGGTTTTCTTACCCATAAGGCCTTGCAAACCTCAAACATTGTCTAAAAACACACATTTTCATCACTTTTCTGTGAGAGAGAGTTCCAGAATCTACAGGGATCATTAATTTTTACACCTAGCATTCCTACAAGTCTGTCAATAATAACAGTATCCCCTTGCATACCTGGGCTTAGTGGCTGCGACAGGAAGGGATCGCACCAGAAACCATGGGAAGACCATATTGGCTATGAATAGACACAAAAGAACAAAGTATTACTTAAACTTGCCACATACGCAGTACCTCAGCATACTTATGGGACAAGGCATGAGCACACTCCAACCACTGTTCACTTATTATGGCACTCACAGGGTTTCTTGTTAAAAAATAAAAAACAGCTGCTCCTTATTAACATTTTGCTGTTTTGGAACAGCCAAAATCTGGTAGATAAAACATTCATGTAAAATCATCAGGATTCATTTTTATTTTTTAAATCTAATACTGTTTGCTCTAAGAGCACAAGACTAATCTCAACAAATAACAATAACCACAGGATTATCCACTAAGTTTGGAGTCCGGAGCAGCATGCTGCTTCCCGTTAAGTGCTTCAACACCTCACCAGGAGAGGTATTGCTATGGTATCTAATCTAAGGTAAGGAATCTTCAGCTAGAAGTTTCTATCAGACGAACAAGATACTTACCTTTGGTAACACCTTAACTGGTAGAGACTCTGTCTAGCTGAAGATTCCGTACCGACCCACCCATTCTCCCTGCTCTGCGAATGGATTTCTAGGGCCCTAGTTTTCCACACCAGTGGTCACTGTACTTTGTAGCTCTGCGCTTCAGGCGTGTAAAGTCGCAAAAAGTAACTGACCTCAGTGCGCCTGGGTGGTGCCTAGATAGGCACTGCGAAGTTCATTTCTGGCGCAATTAAATTTGTCATGAGCAGTACCGGTGCGCTAGGGTACTGCTCATGACAAATTTCCAGATCCAGTCGGACGCATGGGGATAATTCTAAGGTAAGGAATCTAGGGCTAGATAGTCTCTACCAGAGAAGGTGTTACCGAAGGTAAGTAACTTGTTGTTTAATGCAACAAGCTTATGGTAGACATGTATGTTTAGAATGGGACGAAAGTAACCGTGTTTGAGATCCAATTTTGAAACGTCACAAAAAAAGGTACAGGTCCCAGAAGGTTTTAACAGTTATTTTTTAGTTCTTTTCTTCTTTCTTTTCTGTTTACGATGTACACATTGGCAACTCCTCTCTGTACTGAGGTGTTTTATGTCAATCTGGGCACGCATCCTGTTTTCGCTATGCTCCGCATCACTATACTACTGCAGCTCCTGCTTCCAAAACATTGTTAAAGTATGCACGATGGGCTGTGTTTAGTTGTTTACTTGATATACGTTAATTATTTCTGTGCTCTGTACAACTTGTGGTGCTTTATAACTAAATGTCAAAGAAATTTTACAAAAAAAGGTATGGGTGCAATTCTTAAACTATTTATAACCCTTCTGTCTAACCACACTATAAGAATGCTATGGAAGTCAATATTTGAAAATGTTCTAACAAATGTACACACAGGTCTTGGACCAGGATATAAGAATTTAAATTCAAATGTTGCAAAACATTTCATGGAACCAGGTCACACTGTGACACAATTAAGATTTCAAAGATAGACATATTGTGCATGCATCTATACATTTATTAACTGTCACACCACATACTTGTAAGTTTTCCACAAAAGCAGTAGATGCAAGAATTTCTCATCCTGGGTGCTAAAGGGGAGAATGGGATCAAAAACCTGAACAATAAATGTTACTGGTACAGAGATTAATATCAGTTGTCTCCTGCCACACCACCCTTAAGCATAAATTCACCAGGCTGACTGTGACTCCCTTTTTGTGTTAGTTTGTCCCCCTTTGAAAAACGTTTGTAGCCTCTAAATGTACTTCTTCCTTTGTTGTCAATATGTACATTAACTTGTTTCACATCCTTTTTAGGATGGAGTGAACTGGTTGGCATTTCTCAATAAATACAAACTTCATGGCATTCTCTGTGATGATATGGGATTGGGGAAGACTTTGCAATCCATCTGCATTCTTGCTGGAGATCACTTCAACAGGTAACCAATTCCTCGAGAACCAAAGTAGATTTGTAACATTTTGTTTGGGGTTATGTCAACAATACTATATTTATTTTTGCAGGTCCCATGTTTATGTAAGAAACAAATCAGCTGATAACGTGCCCCTTCCGTCTCTTGTGGTGTGTCCTCCAACACTCACGGGTCACTGGGTGGATGAAGTGGGCAAATTTTGTTCCAAGGAATATCTCAACCCTTTGCATTACACTGGGCCACCCATTGAAAGAGCAAGGTGAGACCTGGTTAGAGAAGCTCGTTCTGGAATGTAAGATTGAGATGTTGAAATTTGAAATTTTGTTCCAGCAAGAAACATGTATGCTTCTACAGAATAACATGGATCAATGACTATTGATTCAGCTAAAGCGTGTTAATTTTCCCCTGAGTACAGTCATTCCTTAAACCTTCAACTTATCTATTGAAACGTCAAAGGATAGCATACAGTATCGAGCAGTAATTTGTATTTCAACAAGTGCTTTTCCTTAATTCTTATGCACTATTGCTTGTTCTTTTAGACTTGTAGCATTTTAAGACCATGACCGGAGGGTGTGTGGAATTTTTGCTATTCATTAAATAGGATAAGAAAATAAGCTCAGGTTAATTTGTGGCCATGCCCCTGCACTGGTCTGAAGCTTTGAGTTCCTACCTATCTGCACAGTGTCATTTACTGAGAGCTTTGTGCTTGCACTCTGATAATGCAGTGCCACTTTTGGAGTATTGTTTTCTCCTCCCATAGTGCTCTACATGTTGTTTTGTGGACCATTTGCTAACAGATGTTTTTCCTTCATGCACTTTTGGGGCACTGGGAACCCTGGTTCCAACCTTACTGTACAATTGTGCTTATGAGCCCTCCCTAACAAAGGGGTACTGAATGTCAGAGTGTGATGCACAACAGGACGAATGATGGAAGGAACAAGATGGGAATCCTTAGTACAGTATACACAAACCACCTACCCTCTTCTGAGTCCCAGCAGAATCAGTTACTGCATTTTACTGGAAGTGGAAACACTAAAAGGAAGTTTAGGAAAGGAAAGTGGTTCCTTTCACAAGTAGACATGAAGCCAGAGGGAAAATATAACCTGCTATAAATGAAGTAGAGCACAGATCTTGAGTAAAAGTCGAAACTTGAACAGCGGTTACCTAAATTAAAGATTTAAAGGAGACGTGAAAAACAAAGAATTGTTTTCTGCTGTGTATATAGAGGGTTAGTTCTAAGTACACACCTGCTAAGATCAAAGCTTCCTTATGAGCTGGGTGTGATAATTCCTATGAGCCCCATCTACAGGTAGTGTTTGAGCCTCCATCTTGGAATTGGCTAGCTGAGCTGCCATTTTCTTTTAGACATCACTATAAAGATGAACATTCTTGCACTGTTGAAAGCTTTATCCACCCAACGCACATTCATTAGTCCTTCATGCAGCCCCCTCGCTGGACTATAGAAGAACTGAGAGTTGGTGGTGGCTTACTTATTGCAATATTGGCTTGTGCTGGCCCCTTGAAGCAGCTTCTGTTTTCTGTCTGCGCCAACAGAGCATGGAAGCTTGGCTGGGGATTATGCTGATGTGTAATGGCAAATATAGTTATGATCATCATGACTTCCAAGACAGAGGTCCTGGGATGGTTCAGGTGGTAAGCCGGTGTTATCTGACTGTACATGATTGAAAGGCAGTGTGGTTATCTAGGGAAGAACCAACAGAGAATGTCGAGAGATGCTGTGATCCTCAGGTTTTCTGCGTTTCCAGACACTCCATATGTTCTTGGCTGAGTTGTGAGCGACTGATTTTGTGCATTGTATTCATTCTGTAGCTCTGTACTTCCATGCTAGCTCTCATGTAATGCAGTTAGTTATGATTATTGTGGAGTGTATGCAGCTGGTGGACTCCCCTGATCTTTTTTTTGCATTCCACCTGACGATACCAGCCATTGGGCCATAGACCATGCTAGTCTAAATGGACCTTTATTATTATTATTATTTTTAATTTATTTATTTATTGTTTAAACAGAAAGGTATACTCCGTGCAGTGTTTCTCCAAGAATCTGTGCAAAACCTTTTAATGCCCAGCCTGAGGAGTTTTTGAAAAGCAAGGGTTTGGGAAAGGTAGAAGGGAAAGTAGAAGAGAAGCCATAAAAGTAGGGAGAGAAGACTATTCTAGTATGCTTTGGCTGCCATTGCTTTCTCTGAATTGAAGTCAAACTTAAAATTCATATATTTCCTGTTATCGTGCTACTAAGGATAATGTAGCAGCGTTAGAATTGAAAGGCAACAATAATTCTTCTTTTACCAATAGAACAGACAAACCTGGTTTCCAATCCTTCAGAACTTTGTCCTGATTTTACTTTTTTATTCCCTGGCGGGTGCTGGTACCTGCTGATTCTAAACCAGGCAGTGGCACAGGCTCCTTTGAAGAACTGCAGTTTTGCTGGGCGGTCCTTAAGCAAGACACTTTTTAGAATGGGTGTGTTTTATGGTTTAAATATATTTATTAAAGGGAAGAGCAAATTAAACCTATTATGCAATAGTACCTCTGCCTAGTAAGTTCAATTCAATTAAATAAAAGCATTATTCGATTTTTTCCAAGAAAATCATAAAAGCATACATAGTAAAAAAACAGACATTAATTACATGATCTGAAACTTTACCAATATAAAGTTAAAAAGCAGGCTGTGCTAAGTTTCCATTCAGGTTGCTTCAAAAACTTCATATAGTAATGGTTTTTCTACATTTAATTACACTTTTTAAAAAGGATACGATTTAAGCTTGTAAAATATTCATTATCTAAAAATTTCAATAATAAAAAAGCGAGACGACGTCTCAGACCCAGCAACCTTAAGATGGGTAATATCCATCTCCTTTTTTGTTTCGTAAAATCTACAGAATAAAAATACATGTATTGTCGATTGCTGGGACATGTCGTCGCATGGGCAGTTATTCAACATTTTGAATCAATCGTTTGTTATAGGGAAACTTATTAAACGATGGAAAATCCCAAGTCTAAAACGGGTCAGTACAAATCGGTCAGAACCACTTAATATAATTTTTAAGTGTGGCTGTATACCATAAGTGGTCAATATCATTTGGTTAGAATGTACCGTATGTCTAGAGGCATCTGCTGAAAATCGATTTGTTTCCAGATGTGTCATGCAGGTTCTTTTAAAATCCCTTCTGGAGACAGAGATTATGGACCCCGGGTCATCATAATATTCCGGGTGTCCAAGATCATTCATAAAGTCTTTTATGTATTTTAACCAGGGGATGTCAAGTGCCCGCTGTAGCTTAAGGCTATCTTTTATGTTCTCACAATTGAAAATGTTTTTTGTGGAAGTCCAGATCCTGTGCCACAAAAGGACAGGTTGGACTTTTATTAGGTCCGAAATGAACGGTAACCCTAGTTCTGAGTGACATACATAATAGATGTACTGCCTGGGGCAGCCAATAACATTTTTTTAAAGGCATTCTCGACCAGCTGTATGGGTTTCGGATCACAGTACCCCCACAGGCCCGCTCCATATATGGCCGTTGTGACACTTTGCCTGATATATGTGCAACATCTCCACGGGGGTTCTTTTACCTAACTTCCTTGCGAAGTTAGCTAGGGCTGCCATAGCTTTCATGAATAGTAACTTCCTGGCTTTGACTGCCTGGGTCCATGTCCCCTTCTGGTCGAAAAGTATACCTAAGTAGGAAAATGTCTTGGTAAATTCCACCTTTTTATTATCAATAAAAGTCCCTGCATTTTGTACTGCCTCTCCCACACTTCATAATAAAAGTTTTTGACGAATTCACTCTTAAGACCCAAGTTTTCCATATACACGGTATAGTTTCAGTGCCCGTTGGAGCCCTGATTGTGTTCGGGCCATCAGCACTGCATCGTCCGCGTACAGAAGGGCAGGTATAAAACGATTATTTATCTGTGGCAGGTCCTGGCACTGATCCACCAAGGCTGTGCCCAACCCATTGGTGTAAAGTGTAAATAAAAACGGTGCCAGAACACATACCTGTCTAACCCCCTTCTCCACTTTGAACGGTGCAGTGCATTCGCCCTTAGCCCCATATCGAACCCTTGCTTTCACATCATTGTAGAGCTGCCTCAAACTGTACTAATGGAGCTTCCACCCCTATATCTACCAATATCTTCCACAGTTTGACATGCACTACACAAAGTCAAAGGCTGCTGTTAAATCGACGAACACCAGGTATAACCAGGTATAATCTGCCCTGTTTAGCCTGTGTATACTTCCGCAGTAATATGTGAAAGGTTAAGTCCTTGTTCCACTGTACCTAGATCCTGTCTAAAGCCCAATTGTAGCTCAGATAGAATGTTATTATCTTCTGCCCAATCCTGTAGCCGATTGAGCACTATACGCCCGCAACCATAACCAGGGAGTCTAGCAGTGATATTGGCCGATAACACGCAGGGTTTTGGCGGTCACCTTTCTTGAAAATTGGAACCAATATTGATTCTGACCATGTCTCTATGAAACCAGTGGAGCAACAGGCTGCTAATACCTGTGTTAAAAGGGGTCCCCATAAAGGTAAATTTGATTTAAAAAGGTCTACAGGGACCCCACTGGGGCCAGGTGCCTTCCCTCCCTTGCTAGCCTTGATTGCACAGTTGACCTCCTCTAAAGTAAAGCAGAGGTCTATGGGATATTTCCCTGTGGTGATTGTTCCCTGCGACGACGGTGAGACATTCATGACACTCTCGTCTGGTATCTGTGTGTACATTTTTGAAAAATGCCCCACCCATTGGCGTTCATCTATGGCAATCTCTATTGTGGGTATATCTTGGGCTATGAGGAATGGTGCATTTACGGCTCGCCAGAATGCTGTATTATCACTGGTCATCGTGGCTTCATGCAGGGCGGCCCAAGCCTCGTCTTTCAGTTCGCTTGTGTGGGCATTCAGGGCCAGTTTATATTCCCCTCTACAGGCTTTTATTTCTTGACTGTTTCTTGATGGTTTGTGTAGCGCTTGTTTTAGTTTAGTATAGGCTTTTGTGCATCTAGAATCAAACCACCCTTGGTTGTTGGTGTGGACTTGTTTGTTCTCCACCCTTAAAGCATTCTTTATTTCATGGGAAATCTGTGCATAGGATTCTAAAATATCAGCATGGGCAGTTGTTTCCTCGAGACAGGTTAGGAATAGTGCTTGACAGTAAGCCAGAATTATCTTTGTAAATTCAATGGGTTCTACCTTAGACCACCGTAGGGAGTAGCCATTTATTTTATTCAAGGCTATATCCTGAACCAGATATTCTGAATTGTCATGGGCATTTAGCACATTGCTAGGGAGAGCGAAAGTTACGCTCAAAGGAAAGTGGGCGTACTTGTGTTTTCTAAAGCCTTTGAGTCTACTTGAATGTCTACTGGATAAAATTATAAAATCAATAGTCGATTTCATACCTCTCCCATTGAATGTCTGACTAAGAGGTACTAGTGGAATGCATAGATCATTTGCAACTCCCAAGTCAAACGAAAACAAAATCTCATTTAAACGATGCCCATAGATTGAATGCGGGAAATGTGGATATATATTATCAGCAGATAGTCCACAATTGACCCCACCAATGAGCGGACAGAGAGCAGTATTAAAATCCCCACCCCAGATACCACACACGTTTTTTACATTTTCATTTTGCAGCTTCTTGAGATCACGGTTTAGTTTTTTCAATGCACTCACAATTTGGTCAGGAGAAGCATTATTATAAAAGTTTATCAATATAATACAATGATATTTGTCAGTTTATGTTAATCAATTGATAATATGTCTCGGAGATAGACAGGGTTATCTTGGTAGCGTTCACATGATTTGATATGTATGTACATAGGCCATCCTTCGGTCTCCCATGTTCAGATGGCACTGCAGCAGTATGGAAGGTTTTGTAGCCATTAATGTGAATAGTATCCACCACCCAGGTTTCTTGGAAGCATAGTATATTAAATCTTCCTACAAACTCCTGCCATAGGGGATTTTCAAGCTTTGTACGTATACCTGCCACGTTCCAGAATAGTACACAAGTATTATTGACTTTGTCTTTACGAGCGTTTCTCCTACCAGATCTTGCTGTGTGGGACAGTGATGTCTCTTGTATCATATCTTGAGTGGCTCTAGTACCCAGGCTGGAAGATAGAATATCAGGCTTCGGGTGAATGCTGCCTGAGGGACTACCTAAGCGATTCACAGTTATATCTTTGTCTGAGTTTGTTCTGAACTATACCCATATGCATCGAAGGGAGAATTTATACTATCCAACTTTCGTGATGCATCATTGGTGGCTATCATATTTAATCAGTCTACCTCATCTAATGTTGGGAGTGGCTCAAACCGGTTAGCAACCAGACATTATACGTATAGTGACCATTGTCATGTATATCTCTTCCATTAAATCTTAAGCCAGCGTTGAGTGGTGGCTGATGAAAATAGCCCTGCGGCAATAGGTTAATGCCGTGGGTCGTTAAAGTATAGTTTCCCGCTCTCCTAAAGATGCTTTCCGCTAGGTGTGAGGTTTTAAACGTTAGTAACACACAATCACCTTGTAAGGTTTTACAATCTTTACCGAGCCAACTGACTCTTCTGGCCATTTTTAACTCCATGAAGAGTGCTTCAGTTAGGCCTGTTTTAATGCCTAGGCAATGCAGAGCCTTATTTCTCAGGGCATCCCAAGGTTCAGGTTCCTCAACCGTTAATCTGGGACGTTGGCTAAAACTACTATGTATGGGGTGGCTGCTGCTGGTAAATCCAAAAGCGGATCAGGTCTGGCAGGATTGGGCGAGTGCGAGTTAGGATATTTGCTGTTTGACTGGGTGAAACTACAGACACGTGGATTGGTACCTTTTGTAGCTTTATCTCTTTTAGGATCTGGTAGATTAGGGGGCTGGCAAGTCTTATCTGGTTCTACTATGGTCATTGGGCCTGTCTTTATATGACACGTCGTGCATTACGTCTCTGTGCTATTGCTAACTGATGTAAGGATCGGCTGTCTGGTTAAGTTATTTATTCTCTCAGTACAACCAGCTTCTCCTAATCCCTCTTGATTACGGGGTGGACTATCCTGTTTATCCATCCTCTCACATCCCTGATGATTTTTCAATCTTTCTTCGATCAGGGCCACTCTGTCAGCTTCTACTTTTGGCAACGCTTAGTGCATTTTGCTGTAATATTGCTCCACTATAAGGCAACATTTTATTTGAGTGTTGTATATTTATTCTTAATAAATTAAGAAATAGGAGGCATTCCCTTTACCAATGTACGTATTGGATGAAAAATACTGATTTCTCATTCACTGTAATTGTGTTTTGATGAATTTAGACAGGTCAAATAAAAGTACAAGTTGTTAAACATATTTCCATTTTCCATTTAAGGTTGCAGCACCAGGTGAAAAAACACAACCTTGTTGTAGCGTCTTATGATGTTGTGAGGAATGACATTGATTTCTTCAGGTATAGTGTCACATTTTCACAGTCATTGTGTTGTCAAGATTCACTCATGAGCAACATAACTGATGTTTTCTTTTTGTACTCTACTTCTCCTCAGAAATATTAAGTTTAATTATTGTATTCTTGATGAAGGTCACATCATCAAAAATGGAAAAACCAAGCTATCCAAAGCTGTAAAGCAGTTGTCTGCTAACTATAGGGTAATTCTTTCTGGAACCCCAATCCAGGTATTTAAGACTGTTTTTATGTTTTTTTTCCCTTTGTTTAAATTGGGTATGAGGGGTGTAAAGCAGAATTGGTCTTCTGTGGTTTATAATTAATTTGTGTGACTGCTACTGAATAGTATTATATTTATACATGCTGCACAAGGGAATGTTTTCTGGAATCCCTGGGCAGTAGTGTTTTGGTCTGAGACTGTTTCACTGACAAACTAAGTACCAAGTACACCCCTTCAGCATATGACCCATAGTGTAGCTGAGGCTAGCAGTGCACGGGTTACTTAGTCAGGAGTTAACAGTCAAATCATTGTCCAATCTGTGCTTTTACCCAAAAAGTAAACAACTCTGTGCTATGCATAAAATATATAGGAAACAGCAATGCACACAGTTATACTGAGAACGTAATCACTCTGTTATAGAACCACTCATGCTGTCTTAGGCTGCTCCCAGACTCTTTTAGGTACGAAGTATTGTACTAAAACAGCCAATGCAGAATTGGACAAATTTCTCCTGGGGAAAATAGTAGGTTGTAGTCTCCTGAGGCTCTTCCTGAATGGTGGCTAACACCTTCCCTCCAAACCTAGATATCAAGAGATTGTATGGTAAAAAAACTATACTTTTCCCAATATTGGAATTCCTGCAATGTCTCTTTTGCTCTGTATCTTTAAGTGACCTACTCCTAATTCTGCCAGTCGGTGGCTGAGTTAGCACTGCTCCTGCTCGTCACACAAACAATGGGTAAAGGCTGTGTTGACACTGCCTGGTCCTGCCAGTTTCTTTGGTCCCTGACACTATGTCCTGGAGTACGCCTTGAGACTGGTAAAGGTGAGGCTGCACGGGGGCCGTTGTCTGGTTGCTGCCGTCACGGACCAGTAGGGCTGCTTTTGTAGATCTTCCTCAGCCTGAAAAACAACCCCATTATGAAGTAATTGGGTAACCCAATAAGCGTCACAGGACCTGGGTACAGTATATTATGAAGGGATGGTCCTTGACTGACTTTGTGAATGTCATTGAATCAAAAAGTCTAATAGATTAGGCGCTGCCACAAGGTCAGACACAAGTATTCAATACAGTACAATTGCTGAATATACACCCTGGAGAGACCAAATTAATTCATCCAGAATGCTATATGGATAAAATACACCCACACGTTTAGCTTAAATTGCTTCTTTTAGTTTTATATATTCTGTATTCATTTACAGACAACAAACAATAAGTAATCGTATTATCCGGTATATTTTTCAAGAGTAAAAGGTTGCACAAGGGATAGAAAAAGGGTGCTCTTGATAAGAGTAGAAATCAGAAGGGTTAAAGGTATATGCACTGTTCCTGTATTTCAAGAGGACACTGGTCTGTACAAGAGCCAGTATTTCTAGAACCCGTCCAATGTCTTGGTACTTTAATTTACATCATTCATGGGGATGCTTGATTGCAAATTCCAGTATGGTGGGGGATAAATGGAACAGGTCCTATGTAGGGGGAAAGGCGTCGACGTTTCGACCCGTCTTAGGCAAAAGGGCGATTTGGAGCCTCCGCATGCGGGTCTTCTTCAGGACGAAGGAAGGGCAACCTTGTGCCAATGATGAGGCTGGCATAGAATTAGTTAATTTCAATAGGCTGGGCGCCAGTAAAAGGCGATCCAGGCTGAATTTCCAATTCAGGCCGGTCCGCAAGGGCGGTGTAGCCACGTTGAGGGGACAACCAAAAATGAAGTCCTCGTATTTCCACTAATTAGTGCAATGAATTGAGGGGATCCAATCCTTGAATGCTGGCAAACAACAGCGCGACTCGCAGGATCTGCTCCGTCAGATTTCCAGGACGGATGTATCCAGATCTCAGTATCAGCACCAGGAAACCTTTGGGTATTTGCGAGCTTAATAAAACCTAAGCTAAACGAATCCATTCAACCATGTGGAAAATATGTAGCAAAATGTGCGTAATGTTATATAATACCATTGTTAAGCATGGGGAGGGGTCCATCCTCGCCCCCCCCCCATTTCTTCCATGGAGTACAAATGAAACAAAACTAGGTTATACAAACCACAAATGTGTAAAGGATACAAACGAGTTTTCAAATTTTGGTAGCTCCTGGTCAGTTCAGTCATTTCTGACTTGTAAATCGCCCGTCTACTATGTTGTGTTTTAAGTAGTTTTTGGCATCACTTAGACTAGAATGTCACGCATAGCAAGAATTTTTATGGTTAAATTAGAATAACTACTTTGGCAATTGTTACGTAACAAATAGTTTCTAATACCTTTTTTTTTTTTTCTTTTTTTTAGAACAATGTTTTAGAGTTGTGGTCTTTGTTTGACTTCCTTATGCCTGGATTTCTGGGTACAGAACGCCAGTTTGCAGCTAGATATGGAAAACCAATTTTAGCAAGTAGGGATGCTCGAAGCTCCTCACGAGACCAGGAGGCAGGTAAGTGTTTTTTGGGGTTTTTTTTGTTTCTTTTAACTAGGATGCATTAAAAAATAAATATGCACTAGTTGTCAAATTGCACAATATTTGTTCTTATCTCATCATTCTCAGATTTGTTAACTTGTGAAATGACTCTACTGTTGAAACAATACTTGATTGAATGATGGGAATTTTTTCCCTATTACAGCAGCGTAAAGTTCCTGCCTTTAAATTTCGAAGAGAACGAAAATGTTGTATTTTTTTAGATCTTTGAGGGAAGGATTCCTCAAACGTTGAATACATCTGAGGTTTCCAGACCATCCATACTGGTACTTGCATCTTTGGATCTTTGGGTGACTTATCAAAACGACCTGAGAATGAAACATTTTATTTGTTTAATTCTGACTTCTCTGAGAGACATCTAGCCGCAGAACCCTTACCTTTGAATTTCCCAGGTGTCAGACTGGATCCAGAAAATTTTTCTTATAGCAGTACCCCTGTACGCCAGTAGGTGGCATTGGTCGGCTCCATGTGACGTCTGCGTCACCTATATGGGCGCCACCTCGGCGCGCTGATGCCAGTTCTTTTCTTTCCGTGCCAGTCAAGCGCTGATCCGTGAAGAGAACTACCCTCTTTCACTTTATGACAGGATTTTTTTTACTTTTTGTCGACCGCCCCCCTTTTTTTCTACGGTGTGTAGGAAGATCATATTTAGGAAGGCTTCAGGTGTCAAACCTTGTGCCACCTGTCACTGTGACATGTCAGTGACGGACCCGCATTAGGTTTGCTTGTGGTGTCTGGAGCACGACCAACACTCCAAGTCGTGCTCCAACTGCCGGGCCATGGCTCCCCAAGGCTTTGA
This sequence comes from Calotriton arnoldi, assembly GCA_963921515.1. Taxonomy (NCBI): domain Eukaryota; kingdom Metazoa; phylum Chordata; class Amphibia; order Caudata; family Salamandridae; genus Calotriton; species Calotriton arnoldi. Next base: position 191,970 of record CAWUFW010008823.1, on the reverse strand, counting down.
GGGAGGGGTCCCTAAAGCTGCTTGTGGCCCGGCAGGCAACGCCACGCGGTCTCTTTGGAGGTCTCGGGCCCAGTCGAGGGGAAGCTCCCAAGTCCTCTTCGTCCCACTCACGATCATCTTCGGGACATTCAGGTAAGAGGCACAAGAAGTCGAAGCGAGCTTCAACTTCTCCCTGTCCGTCGTCCGAAACGACGGGGGAGCCTCGGCGTTCAAGGCCTCGTTCTCCGGAACCTGTGCCTGGTTCGGCTCCGCACCTCCCCACTTTTCCAGGAGCCGGAGCGACCCCCACTCAATTTAAATAATTTTATGATCCGTCTCAATTTTGAGCGGTCTGACCCCTCCAGCGCGCCTTTGGACCCCGCAGGGTTAGCGAGGGCTCCATCGGGTTCTGCTCTGGCCCCGACGTTAATGTCCCCCACTGCATCTGGCTACGAATCTGGACTGGTGCCGGTCGTGCCATTGCGACCTTCCCCGATGCCAGTTCCGATGCCCCTGGCACTCACCGGTGACACCAGCCCTATTCTCATCCCTGACGACCCAGAGCCGGTACCGCATCGACCGATACCGATTCTGGCACCGACGGGACCAACTGGTCCTATGTCTCTTCCTGACCCCTATTCTGGAGGGCTAGGATTGGGAGAAGAATGGGAGGGGTCGCTGGACCCTTTAGAAGACCTACCTTATGAGAACATGGACTGGTAGGAGCAGTTGGGTGAAGCCTGCGGACTGGATACCTCCCCAGATACTGGCATGGTTTCTCCCCCTACCGTGGCTACGGAGGAGGGAGCATTTTACGCAGTGGTGGTGAGTAGGGCGGCTGATGTTCTTGGCCTCCAGCTACCCTCGGTGGCGGTCAAGACTAACATGTTGACGGAGGTGCTACAGCCGGGAACTACTTCTTTGGAACCCTTGCTCCCTTTTAATGAAACCCTCATGGACATCCTTCTGGGAACGTGGTCCAAACCTAGCACAGGGGCTCATGTGAACAAATGTATCGCCCATGGCCACCGCCCTACCCCAGGCGACACAAAGTTCCTCACTACCCACCCCACTCCAGAAAGTGTGGTACAAGCTTCTACTTCTAAAGGCACGTTCCCTGCCACTCCCCCAGACAGGGAATCGAAGAGGCTGGACAGTTGGGGCACAAATGTTTTCTTCCGCCAGCCTTGCATTGCGGTTGGTGAACACTTCATGCTTATTGGGCTGTTATTCCCACTCTGTGGGAAATGGTTTCACAAGTTCTGTCACAGGTCCCGGAAGAGGCCCGGGCGATCCTCTCCCAAGCCATAACTGACGAGAGAGATGCAGCAAAGTTTGCCATTCGATGTGGCTTAGATACGACCGACTCGCTGGGCAGAGCGATTTCCACGGCGGTGGGTGTTGAACGCCAAGCCTGTCAGAGAAAATCTTGCTTTTCCGGGAATGTCCGGGCTTCGCTTATGTACATGCCCTTTGATGGCACCCGTCTCTTGGGAGACGAGGCAAACACGGCGCTGAAGCGCTCTATGGACTCATGGGCCAAGGCCAAGTCCTTGGGCCTCTCAGTTGCCACTCGTCCCCAGTCTACCTTTCGCTCCTTTTGTGGCTACAGAAGGGGCTGTCAACGCACCAGCCATACTCCACCCACAGTCGTGCAAGTTCCACAACCCCTGCCCGAACGAAGGCGCGGTTCATTCCGACCCCATGGGTCAGGTTGCCAGAGATCTGGTCAAGCCAAATACACCCCCCACCCCCCGGTCTTGCCCTTCCAGGCCACGGGCGTCAAGTTGATGGCAGGCTCCGCCATCAACTCCACCACTGGCACAACAACACTCTGGACAGGTGGGTTCTCCACATTATCCGAAGGGACTACTCCCTCCTCTTTGAGATCACTCCTCCCTCCATGCCTCCATCCTCCCACTAGCTGACTGAGGATCATCTACTTGTGCTCCAGGAGGAAGTCATGGCTCTCTTGGCCAAGGGAGCCATAGAGAGGGTTCTGTCGCCAGAAGTAGGCTCTGGTTGCTATTCCCACTACTGTCTGGTCCTGAAAAAGGACAAGGGTCTTCATCCTATCCTAGACCTCCGGGCTCTCAACTAATTCCTAAAAAAGAAAAAATTCAAGATGCTGACATTGGCTCAGGTCTTGTCTGCCCTGGACCCCGGAGATTGGATGGTAGCGTTGGACTTGCAGGACCCATATTTTCACATTCTCGTCCTGCCTGCCCACAGGCGTTAGCTGCGAGTCACATTGGGCCACAAGCACTTTCAGTTCACGGTGCTCCCCTTTGGTCTTACCAGCGCCCGTCGGATGTTTACCAAGGTGATGGCAGTGGTTGCAGCTCATCTCCGGAGATCGTGGTTGCCAGTCTTCCCATATCTCGACGACTGGCTATTGAAGGTGGGCTCACCATAGGCTGTTGTCTCCCATCTCCAGACTACGGCGGGCCTTCTGCATTTTGCTGGGGTTCACTATCAATGTGTTGAAGTCTCACCTGACTCCCTCTTAGACGCTCCCTTTCATCTGAGCTGTTCTGAACACAGTGCGGTTTCAGGCCTATCCTCCCGAACGGCGATTCCAGCATATTTAGGCTATATCGATGTTTCAGCCTCTATCCTGGATTTCGGTGAGAATTACTCTGAGACTGCTGGGTGTCATGGCCTCCTGCATCCTGCTATGGACACATGCCGGATGGCATATGGAGGTTCTGCAGTGGGACCTGAAGTACCAGTAAGCGCAGCATCAGGGGTATTTCTCCGACATCGTCCAGATCTCGAAGGGAACTGCACGGGACCTGCAGTGGTGGCTGATGAATCGCGATTGGGTCAGAGGCAGACTTCTCTCCCTTCCCCAACCAGATCTCACAGTAGTGACAAATGTATCAATTTTGGGATGGGGCGGCCATCTGGGAGAGGTGGGGATTAGAGGACTCAACATCAACTTGTTGGAACTTCGTGCGACCCGATTGGAATTGGAAGCCTTTCTACCCTAAATCAAAGGAAGGCTAGTTCAAGTGTTCAGTCAACACCACCGCCATAAGATACTGCAACAAATAGGGTGGAGTGGGGTCCGTGGCCTCTGTCAAGAGGCCCTGCTTCTCTGGACATGGCTGGAACAGCAGGGCATATCCCTGGTGGTTCAACACGTGGCAGGTTCCTTAAATGCCAGGGCGGACTAACTCAGCCATCGATGCCTAGCGGATCATGAGTGGTGTCTCCATCAGGAAAAGGCGCATGGTCTCTTTCAGAAGTGGGGAGAGCTTTGGTTAGATCTGTTTGCCTCCGCAGAGAAGGCGCAGTGCCAGCAGTTTTGCGCGCTGGAGTTTTCAAGGTGTCTTGCTCAGAAATGCTTTTCATCTCGAGTGGAACTTAGGCCTCCTGTATGCCTTTCAGCCCATGCCACTCCTGCCCAGCGTTCTCAAGAAGATCAGGAACAACCGTGCCCAAGTCATCCTTGTGACTCCGGACTGGGCACGGAGAGTCTGTTATCCGTGCTTCTGCAAATGAGCATCGAGCCTCCGATCAGACTGCCCCTTCTGGAGGATCTTCTGTCGCAGCAGCAGTGGAGGATCCTCCCCCGAACCGGTCAGCTGTACGCCTTCTAGCGTTGAGATTGAGCGGTGGCAGTTGATAGCTTTTTTTTCCTTCCTCCCAAAGTTTGTAGTGATATTCTGGTACACAGGCATCACTCCACTAATACGGTATACGCATGCCGGTGGAAGAAATTTGTAATATATTGTACAGAAAAGTCCATTGACCCTCTTTCTGCTTCCCTTTCCGATGTCCTACTCTTTATTTTGGCCATTGCCCAGCAGGGGTCTGCTCTGGGCACCCTCAAAGGGTATTTGTCTGCCTTTTCCGCCTTCCTGAGGCTACCAGACCAACCATCTTTATTTAAATCACCAATTGTACATAGATTCCTTAAAGACCTTGTGCATATGTTTCCACCTTCCCCCTTCATTATGCCTCAGTGGGACGTTAATTTGGTTCTCACCTTCCTTATGTGTGCTCCTTTCAAGCCTCTGCATAATTGCCCCCTCAGGCTGCTCACAATAAAAAAACGCCTTTTTAGTGGCAATTACGTCTGCCAAGAGGGTGAGCGAGCTACAGGCTCTATTGTCCAAACCTCCCTTTCTGACGATATTCCCAGACAAATAGATGCTTCACACTAGGGCCTCTTTTCTGCTAAGGTGGTAACACCCTTCCATGTTGTGGGACAGTCTGTCACCTTGCCCACTTTCAACGCTCCTCCATGTCCCTCTAGGAAGAGAAGTGACAGTCTTGATCCAAAAAGAGCATTGTTGTTCTACCTTGACCGCACTAAAGAGTTCCAGGTGGACGACCAACTCTTTGTGGGGTATGTACGTGTGATAAAGTCAGGCGGTGCAGAAAAGAACCATCTCACAATGGGTCATTCTCTGCAGCAAGATGTGCTACACTGTGGCAAAGAAGCAGCCTCCTGAAGGCCTAAGAGCTCATTCCACCAGAGCCTAAGCTGCTACCACTGCGTTAGCACGTTTCGTCCAAATCCTGGAAATCCGCCAGGCGGCAACATTGGCATCCCTGCATGCGTTTACCAAGCATTACTGCCTGGACAATCTGGTTTGCAGGGACAGGCACTTGGCCCGTTCTTTCCTTCAGGACATCTTAGTCTGAAAATTGTCCACAATCCCTCCTCCAGGGATGGTATTGTTTGTGTATCTATACAAAGGTAAGGAATCTGCAGCTAGATGTCTCTATCACATGGACAAGTTACTTACCTTCGGTAACGCCTTTTCTGGTAGAGGCATGATCTAGCTGCAGACACTTTCTTGACCCACCCATCCTCCCCGCACTGCGAACACGTTTCTAGGGTCGAGGTTGTTCCCTTTCAGGGCCCTAGTTTTTTAAAAATGCACCAATGTCAATACTCTTCATGGCTCTGCATTTCTGGCGTGGAAAGTAGTCAAAATGAACTGACGGCGCGCTGAGGTGGCACCTATATTAGTGACACAGAAGTCCATTCCAGCGCGGACGACGCCGTCATGCAGAGCCTACCGACACCACCTACTGGCGCGCAGGGGTATTGCTCGAAGAAAATCTTCCAGATCCAGTCTGACGCCTTGGAAATTTAAAGGGAAGGAATCTGCGGCTAGATGAGTTGGTTATGGGTCAGGCCACTGACCAAGGTTGTATGTCTAATCTGCTTGGTATGAAAAGTTACCACAAAGGCTATAGGGTTTGTATATGTATTGTGAATAGTACAGCACTGACGCATGGGAGAGGAAAGCAGTTAAAACAAAGCTGAAAGTAAATGGGTTTATGACTAATCCCTTGAAGAAATGCTTCCTGGTAGAATAGTCTCACCATCACCACATACTTGAACCATTTAATAAACCTAAATGTATGACTTGTCAAAATCCATTTTTGCTCAAGTGAGCACAAGGTAAGTGATAACACAAATGTGCAGCATGTGTGTATACAAATGAAAAATTGGACCAATATGGTTTTACAAAAGGGAATTTTATCACAAGGTAATATGGCATTCCCTATCAATGTTGATTCATCCTAATGTTAAACAACTCTTGGCCTTTATTGAAAAGCATAATGTTCTTGATCCTTCAGTTGGTGTCCGCCCTTTTGATGGTACAGAAATTGTTCTGCTTGCCATTACCACTGACTTTGGTTTTCATTGGATAAAGGAGGTAAAGCTCTCTTGATCCTCCTCTGTCTCAGCGCTTTATTTAATTGTTTATCATCATATCCTTATTCACCGTATCTACAAACTTGGTATTTGCAATTTAGACTTAGCCTGGTTTACATGTTTTCTTACAAATCGTTCAGAAACAGTCCAACTTTCTGCTCCTCATTCTGCAAAGGGTTGCGGCCTTAAACCCGTAGCAATCACATTTCTAGATGCCCCCTCTTGCCCTGCTGATCTGGTCATATTATGGCCCTTCATGATGACACACAGCTAGCAGTCAGTCAATATTTATTCGGTTTCAAAAGATAAAACCATAAAAGCACACAAATATATAAAATACAACAATGAATCTTGTAAAAATAAACAGACCACACCCGGCGCTGCCGGTGAATTAAAATATCAGTACCAAGCCGGCCACTGACTTCATGTTACATAAGTACTATAGCATTAAAAACAAATCATGAAGGGCTTTGCGGGGAATACAGTTTAGTTAAACAGGCTGGTTAATCGTAACTGGCTCCAAGTCTGATGGCGGATTTTAGAAATTCAAGTACATAAAACACAGTGTTACCTGTCAGCATTTGTAGATAAATAAAAGCTGGGTGTACTTGCATAAAATTAGCTCTTTTCAAGGTTGGAATTTTAAAAGACTTTCTAGGAGTTTCATAAAAACTACAAAACATCATAAAATGGGTCATGTCCTGTGGAGATTGCCCATCGCAGCCACTGGACAACTAAGTTTGGACCTTGGTACAACCCCTAGGATGAGCAAGAAGGAGGTGGAAAAGGTCAAGCCGGAATCTCGTGAGCAGGAATCTATCATATGAGTTTACAAATCCCAATAGGTAGGGCTCCGCTGATTTAGTGGTTTTTAACTTAATAAATGGGCGTACACTAGGCTTTAGGAACTCCCTCTCTTCCCTTGCCATAACCCCCTGCTCCATGAGGCTCGCCTTTATGGGGTTCAGATCTCTCTTGGTTATCCGATCCGGGTTAGTAAAAAGATCACGTCTCCCCACGCCCGTTAAGGTCTCTTCAATATACTTCAACCATGGTATTCGTGTGGTGTGGTCAAGGGCCAGACAATCATTTAGGATGAGCTTGTTTAACGATGTCCCCTTACCTGCCCAGATTTTAACTATAATGACAGGGCGTATCGCTATCATGTCAGTTAGATGTTTTTACCGAGCGCCTCATGTATTGAGAAGGACAGAGTACATTGGGGAACTGAAAGAAGCTGTCTCAAGAACTTATTTTCCACAGTTTGGAGGTCCTTTGTGTTAGTATACCCCCAAATTTCGCTGCCGTATAATACCTTGGAGGGACACTTGGCCCTATATAGATGTAATATAGCTCCCACAGGTCTTTTCCCCAGTTTGATTGAAAAGTTAAATATGGCTGTGATTTCTCTGGAAAGATCGTTCCTCTTACTGGTAAGTTGAGGCCCCCATTTCATTTTCTCATCCAATAAGACTCCTAAATAAGAGAAAACACTCGCTCTTGGCACGGTGGTTGACCCAACCATAAAGGTGTATGGCCTGCTAGGGCGGGCCCCTATTTGCATGATAAAGAATTTAGAGTTATTAACCACAAGATCCTGCTCCCCCATAAACTGAAGAAAAGAATTAATTAGCCTTTGTAACCCCCGTTCCGGCCATCAGGACAGCGTCGTCTGCGTACAGCAAGACGGGGAGGCCGCGCCGTCCTGCTTGCGGAAAATCAGCCCTGGTCTCTAGGAGGGTCTTCTCTAGGCCATTGATGTATATGTTAAATAAAAAAGGGGCCAGGATGCAACCCTGTCTTACCCCTCTCCTGATGGGGAACAAGCGCGAAGCCTTCATGCCTCCAGAATAACGCACAGCCGCCCTGGTGTCTTGAAGATCCCGTAGGAAGAGGACTATTTCCCTGTCCGCCCCCAGAGAGAGCATGGTCTGCCACAGCCTGCCTCTATTCACGCAGTCAAATGCGGAGGAGAGGTCCATGAAGGCCAAGAAAATAGTCCCAGTGCAGGCAACCGTGTACTTGTTCACCATCAGGAAGAGTTTCAGGCCATGCTCTATAGTTGAGCGGCCAGAACGAAACCCGTTTTGGGTATCTGACAAAATGTTGGTCTCAGCGGCCCAGGTGGTTAATCTATCTTACAGGATTCGTCCGACCACTTTAACCACTGAGTCCAACAGGGAGATGGGCCTATAAGTGTGTGCTCTCTCTATTCCCTTTTTTAAAGACGGGGATGATGGTGGATGTGGCCCATGAAGCCGGGCAACCTGCCCTGACAGCCGCGTTAATAACCGCAGTGAGCACCGGAGCCCAAAACTCCAGGTTGGACATGTAAAGGTCGTGCAGGATCCCATCCGGGCCGGGGGCCTTATTTCGCGTCATACCGGTTATTCCCCGCCTCACCTCTTCCTCCAAAACAGTTAGTACGGACCTTTCATTTGCTCCCCTATTGGGTAATATCTGGAATGAGGTACCCCCAAACATACCTTCATAATGTCTGACCCAGTCATCCTCTGTGATGTGCGCATCAAGAGCACTAGCAGGCTCTACTCCCGGGACTGGGCTGTTAATTATGCCCCAGAACTTAGTGCTGTTCTTGATGGTACTAGGCTCCATTAGCTTCCCCCAGGCCTCCTCCTCCTTCAAGGTTTCTTTACGTTTTTTAAGGGCGGTTTTATACTGTGTTCTACAGGTTCTAACTAGTCCACTGTCTCTTGGGATAGCATGCAGGGCCGCCTTAAGTGACCTAGTCGCACCAGAACAAATTATATCGAACCATTTCGGGGCCCTATCTCGTTGATTATTAGCAGCGAGGATCGTCAATAAATCAGCGATGTAGCAGGAAATAAATTCAAATGCTTTAACTACTTGTACGTCCGGGTGTCTCTGGGCCGCCAAACAGATCTGGATTTACTCAAGGCATTTGGCGAAGATGGACTCGTGAAGATGGCCAGGAGTAATTTGTGCCCATTTTAACCACCTGCCCCCATCTGTGGGCTGAAGGGCCCCTCCACCCCTACCCCCCTTTTTAAGACCCAGTGCAAGCCAGCTATTTTTAAGGCACAAAGGATTATGATCGCTGTAGGTACTTGCCATAATTAAAAAAATCTGATAGTAATTGGAATAAAGGGGTGAAAACAAGAATGAAATCAATAAACGAGTGATTACCATGACCTTTAAATGTTGGTAGGGGAGCGCTCTGGGCAGAGTCCAACGTATCCATTGCAGATAGTAGGTCAAAATCAGATATCATAGCATTGAGAAGATCTCCCTGCCCGTGGTGTGCAAAATGCCCTCCTGGGTATCAAATCAAAAACCCCGAAGCCCTGAACTTTTGGGTCCCCACAGGGGTGAACATTAAAATCACCGGCCAACACGATGTTAGGGGTGTAACTAGAGGAAGCACTAAAACCGTCCAGAAATTTACCCAGCCGAGCTATATTACATGTCTCAGGGAGGGAGGAAACGGCATTATAAAAATTTAAGAGCAACAGACTGGTGGTCCCTTGTGAGAAGAGCAAGTCCTGTAGACATTGATTATCAGTTTTTAGTTCTATAATTCTACTTTCCAGCCTAAGAGATGCATAGACCACAAGCCCCCCCTTAGCTTGACCGGAGCTGGACGGGCTAGCAGGGATGAAGAAAGATTTATACCCTTCCAGCAAAAGAGAATTGTCCTCAGCCCAAGTCTCCTGCAAGCAAATAATGTCAAACTCCTGAACAAAACTGCGCCATTCTGGGACTGAGCACTTGCTTGCTAAACCGGCTACATTCCAGGAGATGAGGGAAAAGTGTGTTGTATCCCTGGAATGGAGGTCAGAGATTTCTCGTTCCACTTGGTTTGTATGATCCGGGCATGGAAAGGTTATCAATGGAAACAGCGACCCTGGTCCTTCCAGTCAATCACAGTTCTCAAGATGACCCAGGGAGACAAAGGCATTAAAAGTTGGGACAGGGGACAAAGTCTGGTGCCGCTCATGGGATGCAGTGCTCAAGAGTCTCCTCTGGTACAATGGATTTTGTGATGGTGCCGGGAACGTTGGTCCGTAAAAGAAGCCATGGGGAAGGGCTGAGATCGAGGTGGCTGGGCCTGTGGGAGCACGAACATTGGCCGCATGGAGAATTCTCTCTGCTAGATGGGTTGATTAAAATTGATAATCACACAGTCCCCATCATTACTCTTTTTTTGACCCTCCTATCCAGGCTACCTGTCGTACCATAATAATGTTTCTCTCCACCCTATTACCCCAGAGATGTATTACTATTTAGCCAGTGCAGGACTTTATTTTTCAATTGGTGGAAATCTTCGGTGGAGCCTGGCTTCAGTACTGGAACATTTCCCAGGACTACTACATATGGTGTTGCTTCGGAAGGTAGATCGATGTGGTTTGGGCCTGCAAGCTGGCTACACAGCTCCTCTAATGCTGGGATAGAAGCCTCACATCCAGCAACTTCCCTCTGTGTGAACATATTACCACCTCGTTTTCCACGCTCCTTGTCCTCTGTGCCTTTGGATGTTCCCTTGGAGGAGGGGGCGGGCACTGCCTGGGATAAAGAGTATTGGATTGAGTAGCACTCCTGCACAGGGAATTACTAACTGCACCTGCTAGATCACCCTCCCTTGATACTGCCTTCAGGGTAGATTGATCCTGGACCGTGTTGACGCAATGGCCTGGGTGGGCCAGTTGGGCGACACCGGCTGTACTATTAGCCCTACTGTTCTGTTGAGACCAAGAGGAGAGTTCCTTCTCAATTATAGTGAGGCGTTGTTTGATGGGTTCCAGTTTAGTATCCAATCCTTCCAAAAGAGTCCCCATGCAGGCTTCTAGCATTGCTGCCAGCTCTTCTTTCAACGGAACTCCTGTTCCTGGAAGATATAGGGTTAAAGGATCCGCCTTAGGACGTTTTGCCTTGGCCCCTACTGTCGTGTAGTTCCTATAGTACCCCTGCAGGACCTGCGCGTTTGGATAACATAAACTGTGGGTTTGGTGTTAGACTGACTCTGTGCACCCCCACCACGTATGTTAGCCGGATTTGCATCAGCTAGCTCACAGTGCCACTAGAATCTCCTCTTATCGGGGAGAGATTAGTTTCTGGCAACCTTAGATCATGACAACCCTGATCCCTCAGAATCGTGGAAACAATGTACTTCTTTTCGCTCAGTCACTCGTGCTTACTCGTTCGGTTTGTCTCAGTTGCACAGAATAAACAGTCTGGGCGTTTCAATAAGTATTTATTGAGCAGTTGTTATTCTGGTGTAGAATATATGTGCTGCAGCAACCAGCAGACTATAGCAGAGCTATATTATCAGCAGTACGATAAAAGTGAAAGGGTAGTACAGTTCTACCATATTGCAATAATAATGGTTACATACATGAATAAATAAAAAGCATTATAAAAGTGCGCGTACTCCTACGATGCCTAACTATATGTACCTAAGTGTACCTAGCATGTGTGTAGGTCTAAAAGCCTAGGAGCCAAGAATCCTTCTAGGATTTAGTCGAACCCCATTACCTGAAGAGAGAGAGTGTGGGACCCCGTCCTGGTCTCGAGTTGGACACCCCGCAAGGGCTGTGTTAAACCGCTGTCAGCTAGAGTGACTGCATGCAGGAGCCTCAGCGTCTCTGGTCAGCATGGAAGTCTCGGTTCCCTCTATCATACCGTGGCAAGATGTGGTGTATTTATACCCTAAAGTGTCTTGTCCCTCAGTATGGTTTGTATTGGTCTTTGTTCGACATGAGGAAGACGTCAGGGGTGAACTTTGTACATACATATTATGCGGGAGATGTAGCTGGTGAATGCTCATGCATAATTTATGAGTACATTGTAGGCCTGTGTTCGGGAAAAACCCTGCAGTGTTCTAACCACAGACTAGATAACGTTCAACCCTCAGAGCTCGTTGTGTACTGTAGGGAACTAATGTAGGTGAAAGATCATGACCATAATAGGGCATAGGCGATTATGACCATAATAGGGCATAGGCGATTATGACCATAATAGGGCATATGCGAATATGACCATATACGGCATATATGAACGTGTCTATATAAGGGCCTCTATACGAAACATAACACCCACTCCACTTTCGAATTGGATGACAATGACCATACTTAAAATCTGGACAATTTAATTTTTTTTCTTAAAAACATGGTTTTAAAAAGACATCAAAAAATGTTTAAAAACGTTACAAATCAGCTATTCTTTTGTTGCCATTTGAAAAAGTCAATTCTGTCTCACTTATAAAAGTTGCATTACTACAAGCAGAAGGCCATTCGTTCTCAAGTTAAAGTGTCAATTTAGGATATGTTCCAAATTTAGTTCGTTTATTTTTTAAACGAAGTGGAGAAGCCGAATTCTTTCCCAGGACGCGATGAGCCAATTCAAGATTAAGTGTCCTGGCTGGGAGATACAGCATTATCGGTGTTAGCTACTGCAGAAGACAAATCCAACGCCTCTCAGAGAACGTCAATCGCACATTTATTTATTTAGGCAATTTATTGAGCGCGCAAATACCCTTAGGTGTCTCGGCGCTAAGGACTGCTGAGTGGCGAGGGCGAAGGGGAGATGTTTATTGATTGAATAACCAGGTTTTTAGTTGTTTACGGAAGGATAGCAAAGTAGGTATGGTTTTGAGATGTAGAGGGAGTGTGTTCCAGAGTTTGGCGGTAGCGACAGTGAATCTTCTGTCCCCCCAGGTGGCCTTTTTTGTTCTAGGTACAGTCAGCAGATAGGATGCTGAAGATCGTAATGATCTTGTGGGTCTGTAAGGGAGTAGATTTTGTCTGAGAAATTTTGGTCCTGTATTATGGATAGCCTTGTAGGCAATGCAGAGGGCCTTGAACTTTGTTCTACTTTTGATGGGCAGCCAGTGTAACTGACGGAGTTCCTTGGCGATAGGTTTAAACTTAGGAGTGCCTGTGAGAATTCTTGCTGCCGCGTTTTGTACCATCTGCAATTTATGTAGGACACCTTCCTGGGCATTGAATAGTAAGCCATTACAATAGTCTATCTTAGACATGACGAGTGTGCTAACGAGAGTTTTGCCTGCATTGGAAGGAAGGTAGGGCAGAAGTTTCTTTATCCTGATGATAAAAAAGGAAGAAGAAACAACCGAGTTGACGTGTTGTTTGAAAGAAAGTTTGTCATCACACATGACTCCCAGATTTCTGACCTTAGAGACAGGGGGTGGAGGTGGGCCCAACTCTGAAGGCCACCAGGAAGGAGACCAGCTGGGGGAGAGTTTTCCGAAGATAATCACCTCCGTCTTTTCGGAATTCAGTTTTAAGCAATTGTGCGCCATCCAGGAGCTGATGGCGCACATTCCTTTTTTAAAGTTATCCGAGACTGATTTGCCATTATTATGGATCTCCAACACAATCTGAGTGTCGTCTGCATAGGACGTCAGGCGTAGGTTGTGGGACTTGATGATTCTAGCTAAGTCCGACACATATATATTAAACAGGGTCGGGCTTAGCGAGGATCCCTGGGGGACCCCGCAAGGCAAAGAGAAGGGAGGGGAGTTAAAATTGCCGAACTTTACACGTTGTGTCCGGTTGGACAGGAAGGATGTAAGAAGGGTCTTAGCCTGGTCTTTAATGCCTATGGCTGTGACACGGTCGAGTAGAGTAGAGTGGAGTGATCGACCGTGTCAAATGCAGCCGAGCGATCCAGCAGTGCCAGGACCGCGGCACCTCCCTCGTCAAGAATCATCCTAATTTCGTCGGATCTCTTGATGAGGGCGGTTTCAGTGCCGTGGCACTTCCTGAAGCCGAATTGGGTGTCATCCAGGAAGTTATTGTTTTCAACATAGCTGGCCAGCTGGGTATTCATTACTTTTTCGATCTTTGCAGGGAGGGGGAGGCCTGCAATAGGTCTGTAGTTCTTAATGTCTGTAGGATCAAGATTAGATTTTTTTAGCAGTAGTTTGATGATGGTTTCCTTCCATATGGAAGGGTATATTCCTGTTGTGAACATTGAGTTGCAGATGTTGGCAAGTTCGGGGCCTATGATCTCCGGCATAAGTTTTATTATGGAGGGGGGGCATGGGTCGTCGGGGGAACCAGATTTAGTAGAGGATATAATGTCAGTGATGTGTTCTGTTGTGACCTGATTAAATTCTGAGAAAGAAGCAAGATTGGAGATGTGAGTTGGTGCGATGTTAGAGGTATAAGAGTCATCATTAGTAGTGATGTTTTGGAGGTTTGTGGAAGAAAGGGTAGAGAAGTTGGAGTAGATATCAGTGACTTTTTCTTGGAAGAACATAGCGAGAGAATTACAGAAATGTTGTGTAGGGGGTATAAGGGAGCTAGTGTCTGGTCCTGAAAGCTTAGTAACTACCTTGAAAAGCTGTTTCACGGAGTCTTGCGCTGTTTCAATTTGATTAAGGTAGTATTTACTATTTTCTGCGATTAGAAGATGTTTGTATTTGGATAGGGCTTCCTTGTATCGTGTTTTCATAGTACTGTCGTAATTGCGCCTCCAATGACGTTCGGAGTTTCTGCATTTTTGTTTTTCTAGCCTTAGTGCTTCCGAGAACCAGGGGGCGGAGGGGGTTCTCCTGTTTTTAGAGACGTTTTTCAGTGGTACCAGAGTATTAATGGCAGAGTGGAGCCATTGTGTGTAGTGCAGGGCTGCTTGTTCTGGGTTTTCTGGTAAGTTTTGATAGGTGGACAACAGGTGCAGTTTTAGGTCTTCAGGAGTGATACTACCCCAGGCCTTAAAGTGGCTCAGGTGAAGGGTACTGATGTTGTTGTGGATACTGTAGTCAATGCTAATTTTAAAAAAGACCGCGGAATGGTCTGTCCAGGGTAAAGGGATGGAATTCAGCACTGCCAACAGTCGGTGCTGCGGCAGCTTGTGCGGCAGTTGTTACCAGAGTGCCTGTGGAGAAGCCACCTAACCCAGCAGGAGCAAACGGCACCTGTGGATTCTCAAGGAATGCGTTCATCAGAATTGGAAGATGCTGGGGACAACGCAGAGCATGGGCCTTTAGGGGGTCCAGCATAGCATCCATGTCCGGTGGCGTATCTGATGGAAACGTTAGACAGAGATCCAACGTGCATTCTTCTCCGCAAAACAGGGATCGAAGAACAGGTAAGATGCAGTCCACCCAGACTGGTCTAAACGATACAAACCAAGAGGCGTTCAGTTCTCTTACGCAAGGTATACCCAGAAGCTGCACCATGCGTTCACGGTATTTCCGCTCCATGAGTATGTTCGCCATTTCCTCTGATATTGGGCCATCCATTGCGTAGCAGTAAGATTACAATCAGGACTCCTGCAATCAGGAACAGGATAAGCGGGAGACCTCCAAAGACGCTTCCCAATACGGAGTGTATAAAATTTGGGATTACTCCGAGGACTGTCTGAAAGGTGCTTAATAGTGCTGACCCTATGGTCTTAAATAGGTGTACAATACCGCTCGTATCAGACATATTAAAGATACGACCCACCATTTCTGCGAAATGAAAGGGGCAGTTTGTACGTATAAGCGCTTGTATCTCAGTCTAGGTCCTTGCAACTTGAAGTTCAAAGATTTCTCGAGCGGAGGTTAAGGGCACGGGTTGCTGTAAAAGCATGGCTTTCCGTCTGCTCAAAGTATCAAAATGTATAAAGGAAACATTCAACGAAGGCCATAACGGCGCCTCCCTGACTGTGTTCAGCGGCGGAAACAATACTTGCATACAGCAAGTAACCCTGGAGTTAACAGTGACCAGATAGGCGACGCCCGGAAGCATCCCACAGCAACCTTGATCGTTTAGCATCAAGTAACTCCCATTCAAGAGCAGCTGGAAAACCGGTGTGATCATGGCCGCTGGGGTCCCTGACATGTGACAAGATAGATTCGCTACTGAATCACTACATGCTCCGTACAGAGAAATATCCTGACACATGAGAGAACCGCTTAAAGCGTTCTTGCAGTTTGTACCACTCAAACACTTCTCGATCCCCATTCCGGCATCGATATCTATATGGTAACTCCCAAGTTTCCTTAATATAACCCTTACCCATTTTTTCATATTTGCCTGCCTTTGCTCAAGGCAATATTGAAACTGAAACGTAGTGACCGGCAGAGTGATTTGGCCATGAATTAGCCATTCAGTTGATGGTAATTCGGTTACAGTGCATGGTAACCTTTCCAGTTTCTCAATTCGCAGCATTGTATATTTGGCTCCTCTTTGTACCATTTCTGTCTGTTTATCAGTTAGATTGTATTCTGAAAACAGAGACGTGGTGTTTATAAAACGCCAGGGCACATAGCCTGCACGCAAAGATTGCAGCGTCCAGCTTAACATCACAATAGAACGTAACTGAGATTGCCCGTGTTGTAACAAGGCCAGATCTTGTTCTAATATGTCAATTGCCGAAGATACAATGTTGCCTAAGGAGTAAATCCTGGAGGTCAAAGTTGTTAACCCATTATCCACCACAGCTAATGCCTTCTCTAGGTTAATACGGTCTATTTCCCGTATTCTTTCTGCGGCCTCCTGTTGGGATATTTTCCAGTTTTCATTATAATAGGCATAAATACCAGCATAAATGAAACGTTTCTGACGTGTTTTCCTCGGGCCTGACAAGAAATCCCTAAGGTCCACATCAGGTGAGAGTAAGGTCAAGTGATGTTTTACTTCTGTGAGTGTTGAGGTCTCTAGCCAATCAAAGCACAACTTCCCAACACTATAGGATGTCACTACCCCTGGGTGTTGTCTTTGTTCATAGCGTGTATCTGGCCTATGGATACTAAACCCTTTGGTTGTATTAATAAATCTCTGTTGACATGTGTTAGTGTCAATGGGCCAAATCAGCCATTCTGTCCAATTGGGATCCGACCTGTTGTACTGGAGATCTGAAAGAGACACGTTAGTGACAGATTCCTTACCTTAGAATATCCCCAGGCGTGAGGCTGGATCCGGAAAGTTTTTGCGTAGCAGTACCCTTGCGTGTCGGTAGGCGGCGTCGTGCGGCTCCGCGTCCGTCGTCAGCGTCGTGATCGCCGGGATGACGTCGCGGGCAGTACTTAGACGCCGCCCCTGCGCGCTGACGTCAGTGCTTCTTTTTCCGCGCCAGTAAGCGCAGATCCGGGAAGAGCAGTGCCCTAGTCAATTTTTGACTAAATTTTTGGTGATTTTTTCACTGTTTCTTTTCGAGTCTTCTCGACTCCTAGGTGTCAGTAGGGATGCCCGGCTTCAAGCCATGCGACGTCTGTGGTCGAATGATGTCGATCACAGACCCGCACTTAGAGTGTCTCTACTGTCTCGGCCGAGACCACGACACAAAGTCGTGCCCTGACTGCCGGGCCTTACACCCGAAGGCTTTGCGAGAGCGGTCTCGAAAGCTCCTCGAGGTCCGTCAGTCGGCTCCGTGCCGCACCAAGCCCCGGTCCCGTGAGAGGTCGAGGGGCCGGTCGCGGAGCCCCCGCCGGTCGTCATAGTCCAAGTCTTCGCACTCCTCGGGTAAGTCGAAGCACAAGAAGTCTAAGAAGCACCATCGCTCTAAGACTTCGCCTCGCCGGTCTCGCGACTCGGCTGAGGCCCCTGTCGGCACCGTCCCTGGGGCTCCGGATGTGCCTGTGGCGCCGCCCCCGTATTACCCGTCCTTCCCGGGTTCGGGGGCAACTCCGGCCGAGATACAGGAATTCCTGTCGGCCATGGCCCGCCTCTTCGGGCCTCAAAGTCCCTCCGGTGCGCCTTCGGGCCCCGCGGGCCCTGATGGGGTTGCTCCGGCGTCGCCGACGACCCCGGTATCGCCTGTCCCGCCAGCCTTGATCCCGGCTCCGGCCCCGGCCTCGATCCCGGCTCCGGTGGTACCGCAACCCCGATCGATGCCGGTTGACCTAACCACGCCTCCGCCGGCGCTGATGTCCCCGGTGCCGTTCCTGACTCCGCCGGGGGCTCTGTGCGGCGTCGTTCCCTGGTTCTCTCCGGTTCCGGACATGGAGCCGGACCGACGTCGCTCGACTCCGGCGCCGATGAGACCTTGGGTCCCAGATGTCCCTCCTCCTCCATATTTTGAACCAGAGGAGGACCAGGAGAGCTGGGAGGGGTCGGAAGACCCTCTCACACAGCAGTGTGAGTATGATCAGGACTGGGCAGAGGAACTTGGGGATGCCAGTGGTCTAGACACTTCCCCTGACTCTGGCATGCTGTCTCCTCCCGTGGCTACGGAGGAGGGAGCAAATTTCGCAACGGTGTTGCGTAGAGCAGCTGGAGCCTTGCACCTCCAATTGCCTACTGTGGCTGTCAGGACTAATCTCCTGACGGAAGTGCTTCAGCCGGCAGCTTCCTCCTCGGAGACTGTGCTGCCGTTTAATGATGCACTGTCTGACGTTCTTTTGGGCACCTGGTCCAAGCCCACCACAGGGGCTCCTGTGGATAGGAACTTGGCCCGACGCCATCGCCCTGCTCCGGGCGACCCCGTGTTTCTCTCTCAACATCCCACCCCCGAGAGCTTGGTTGTCCAAGCCTCTGCCTCCCAAACCGCCTTCCCTACCGCCCCTCCGGATAGGGAATCCAAACGCCTGGACCAGTTTGGGAAGAAGGCTTTTCTTCCTCCAGTGCTGGCTTGCGGTCCGTCAACACCGCTTGCCTTTTGGGCCGATATACCCACTCCCTGTGGGATTCGGTGGCGGCTGTTTTGCCCCAGTGTTCTGAGGAGGTCCAGACACTGCTTACCCGCACCATTGCGGAAGGTAGGGATGCGGCAAAGTTCACCATACGTTGTGGCCTTGATACCGCCGACTCGCTGGGCAGATCGCTTGCAACGACGGTGGCGCTGCGTCGCCACGCCTGGCTGAGAACAACTGGTTTCTCGGGTGATGTCCAGAATACACTCATGGACATGCCCTTTGATGGAGTCGGTCTTTTTGGTTCCAAAGCAGACCATGCGCTGGAGCGTTTTAAGGACTCACGGGCTACTGCCAAGTCCCTGGGCCTTTCTGTTGTGCGCCCTCCGCTAACCTCTGCTTTTCGCCCCTTTTGTGGCCACGGAAGGGGCGCCCAGTCACGTCCGCTGCCCAGCCACCGGCCCGCGCAGCAAGCGTCTTCGCGTGGCCGAGGACGTGGCTACCGCCCTGGCGGTTCGGGCAACCAGCGTGCGGGTCAGGCCACCAACTCCGCCCCGTCCGCGGCCTCCAAGCCCTCCTAGTCCTTCCTTTCAGGTGCACAGCACGCCAGTAGGGGGCAGGGTCCGCCATCACCTTCACCACTGGCGTGCCATCACCTCGGACAGGTGGGTCTTGGACATTGTCCGAAGGGGCTACTCCCTCCCCTTCGAGACCACCCCCCAGCCATGCCACCTCAATTCCACCGCATGTCAGGGGATCACTTGGTGCTTCTGCAGAAGGAAGTCACGGCCCTCTTGGCCAAGAGGGCCATCGAGCATGTTCCGACCCCAGAAGTAGGACGTGGTTGCTACTCCCACTACTTTCTGGTGCCCAAAAAGGACAAGGAGGACATGCGTCCTATCTTGGACCTCTGGAACGTCAATCGCTTCCTCCGGAAGGAGAAGTTCAAGATGCTCACCCTAGCTCAGGTCTTGACTGCCCTCGACCCTGGAGACTGGTTGGTAGCGTTGGACTTGCAGGACGCTTATTTTCACATCCCTGTCCTGCCGGCCCACCGGCGTTACCTGTGGTTCACGGTAGGCCTCGAGCATTTTCAGTTCACCGTGCTCCCCTTTGGCCTTACAAGTGCCCCTCGGGTGTTCACGAAAGTGATGGCGGTGGTCGCAGCTCATTTGCGCCGGGCAGGGGTTCCAGTCTTCCCCTACCTCGACGACTGGCTGCTGAAGGCGGGCTCGTCCCAGGCAGTCGTCTCCCACCTCCAGACTACGGCCGAACTCCTGCACTCGCTGGGGTTCTCCATCAATGTGCCGAAGTCGCATCTGATTCCTTCTCCACAGCTCCTTTTCATCTGAGCAGTTCTGGACACGACGCAGTTTCGGGCCTATCCTCCCGAACGGCGAGTCCGGGATATTCGGGCTATGATTCCGATCTTTCAGCCTTTATCCTGGGTTTCGGTACGGATGACCCTGAGGCTGCTGGGCCTCGTGGCCTCCTGCATCCTGCTGGTCAATCATGCCAGATGGCATATGCAGGCTCTGCAGTGGGACCTGAAGTTCCAGTGGGCGCAGGATCACGTCCAGATCTCGGAGGGGACTGCACAACAGTTGCAGTGGTGGCTCTCGAACCGGCAATGGGTCATGGGCAGATCCCTCTCCCTTCCCCAGCCAGAGCACACGGTTGCGACGGACGCGTCCCTTCTGGGATGGGGCGGTCACATGGGAGAGGCGGAGATCAGAGGCCTCTGGTCTCCGGCGGAGTCCTGGCTCCATATCAACCTTCTGGAGCTCCGGGCGATCCGACTTGCACTCGAGGCATTCCTTCCCTCTGTCAAAGGGAAGGTAGTGCAGGTGTTCACAGACAACACCACCGCCCTGTGGTATTGCAACAAACAAGGCGGGGTGGGGTCGTGGACCCTTTGTCAGGAGGTTCTGCGCCTCTGGACATGGCTGGAACATCAGGGCATGTTCCTGATGGTTCAACACCTGGCAGGTTCCCTGAACGCCAGGGCGGACTAACTCAGCCGCAGGTGCATGATGGATCATGAATGGCGTCTTCATTCGGAAGTGGCGCAAGGACTCTTTCTACAGTGGGGAGAGCCTTGGTTAGATCTATTCGCCACCGAAGAGAACGCGCAATGTCATCAGTTCTGCGCGTTGGAATTTCCAAGGCGGCACTCGCTCGGCGACGCTTTTCGTCGCGAGTGGAGTTGCGGTCTGTTGTACGCCTTTCCGCCTATACCACTTCTACCCAGAGTGTTGAAGAAGATTCGGCACGACCGGGCCCAAGTCATTCTTGTGGCTCCGGACTGGGCTCGAAGAGTTTGGTATCCCGAGCTACTCAGTATGAGCGCAGATCCCCCGATCCGTCTGCCTCTTCGGGAGGATCTTCTGTCGCAGCAGCAGGGGACGGTCCTCCACCCGAACCTGTCCAGCCTCCACCTGCTTGCGTGGAGATTGAGCGGCGGCAGTTGATTCCTTTCGACTTGCCTCCCGAAGTTTGTGATGTAATTCTGGCAGCCAGGCGTCCCTCCACTAAGGTGGTATACGCCTGCAGGTGGAACAAGTTTGTGGCATGGTGCACAGCAAAGGCTGTGAATCCCCTTTCTGCCCCTCTTTCTGAGGTTCTTCTGTTCCTTCTTTCCCTGGCCCAACAGGGTTCTGCCCTGGGTACCATCAAGGGCTATCTTTGTGCCATCTCGGCCTTCCTCAGGCTTCCTGATCAGCCCTCCCTTTTCAAGTCCCCTGTTGTTAACAGGTTTCTAAAAGGCATTACACACCTCTTCCCTCCTGTTCCGTTTGTGATGCCTCAGTGGGACTTGAACTTGGTTCTTACCTTTTTAATGTGCGCTCCCTTTGAGCCTCTACATAACTGTCCTCTTCGTCTTCTGACTCTGAAGACGGCCTTTCTGGTGGCCATCACCTCCGCTCGGCGGGTGAGTGAGCTCCAGGCTCTTTCATGCAAACCTCCCTTTGTCTGTCCATCCAGACAAGGTTGTTCTTAGGACGCGTCCGTCCTTCTTGCCAAAAGTGGTTACTGCCTACCACATTGGGCAGACCATCACTTTGCCCACCTTCTTTCCGCCTCCGCATCCTTCCAGAGAGGAAGAGAGGCTCCACCGTCTGGACCCAAAACGTGCGCTTTCCTTTTACATCGACCGCTCACGCCATTTCCGGGTGGATGACCAGCTCTTTGTTGGCTACGTGGGCGCCAAAAAAGGTCGGGCGGTGCACAAGAGAACCATCTCCCGCTGGGTAACCTTGTGTATCAAAACCTGCTATTCTTTGGCTAAGAAGGAGCCTCCTGTTGGGCTGCGTGCCCATTCCACCAGGGCAACGGCTGCTACCACGGCTTTGGGCCGCGGTGTTCCGCTGCTGGATATCTGTCAGGCAGCTACGTGGGCCTCGCTGCACACGTTTACAAAGCATTACTGCCTTGACAGTCAGGTCCGGAGGGACGGCTTCTTTGGCCGTTCTGTCCTCCGGGACTTCCTTGTCTGATCTTTGTTCGCAGACCCACCACCGGGGTTGGTATTGCTGGGGTATCTATTCTAAGGTAAGGAATCTGTCACTAACGTGTCTCTTTCAGATGCACAAGTTACTAACTTGTGTAACGATATATCTGTAAGAGACAGTAGTTAGTGACAGATTCCTTACCGCCCACCCATCCTCCCCGTTCTGCGAACTGATTTCTAGGGTTAAGGACATCCCTTTCAGGGCCCTAGTATTTTTCAGACACCTATGTCAGCTTCTTGCATGGCTCTGCGTTCCTGGCGCGGAAAGTAGTGTACAGAACTGACGTCAGCGCGCAGGGGCGGCGTCTAAGTACTGCCCGCGACGTCATCCCGGCGATCACGACGCCGACGACGGACGCGGAGACGCACGACGCCGCCTACCGACGCGCAAGGGTACTGCTAGGCAAAAACTTTCCGGATCCAGCCTGACGCCTGGGGATATTCTAAGGTAAGGAATCTGTCACTAACTACTTCTCTTACAGATATATCGTTACACAAGTTAGCAACTTGTGCAACGTCATCTAATCCTACCCCATGTGTAGTTGAATTCTGCCCCCCACCCATCTGTGATGGTGCTGGAAGCCTAGATGTGTTCATTTCCTTGTTCTTGGCTAGTCCAAGACAGGATGTCTGTTGCACAGTGTCATTTAGAAATATCTGCTGTGGAATGAGGCATGCTCTAAAAAGCGCTTCTGTTCCCTGGACCTGCCAGTCCCTAGAACCCCAGATCGATTTTAAATCTATAGTGTCCTTCCATAGTTCAAAACCCTGTGTAGACAACTGGGCCATAAAGGAAGCAGAGTAAATCTGTTTGGTGTTAGTCAACATAATTTTCTGTGCTGATGTTGTTGCTACTTTGTAATAAAATGACTTCGGGTCAGATGTATTAAACCCTGAAAAGTATGTGAATTTCTGTGCAAAAGTTTGCGAACTACCTTTTGGAGGTGTTGGGCAGTGTTCCCACTGGTGGTTTTCAAATACATTTCGAGGTGTTCTAGATTTGTGCAAGAAATGATGACCATAATGTTGGTAACAGTACAACGTATCATAGTCTGAAGTACCTTCTAACATTTCATCGTTCGGAAATGCTGCAGTTTTTTCTAAATCAGACATCATATTATTTACAGTTTCAGAGTCCCAATCATCAAACAATGTACTGGAGGTAATGATATCACTTAAAGAAATGTTAAATACATGTTTAAGCTTTAAAAGTTCAGTCGGACCGAATATATCAAAATCAATCTTGACCCATACTATACTGTCCGGTATAGGAACTGCTGTGATGTTCACTGGATTCAAGCTAGCCTGGCTGATGACGGCTGAATAGCCAGAAACCGGTCCCAGGATGCTTGTTTCCGGTCCAGGGAAGACATGGCTTGGCAGTTCGGGCTGGACTGTTCCCATGAGGCACAGGGTCAGACTGATTTGCATATGGCCATGTCTGAACTGGGGTGGTGGAGTGAGCTAAAGAATGATGATGGATTAAACCCAGATCAGTTGACTGGGGGTGAGTGTTTGATTTGCTCAAACGCTCCGTCCATCATCCCCTTTGGTATCGCTTTGTGATGTTCACTGAAGACAAGTCTCTTGGTTCACGTTGTGAAGGCTGGTGTGGTTTTAAAATCAAATTGACTCTTTGGGCTGTAGAGCTCTGCTGGAGATATCGTCCATTAATAAGCATACTAAAAGTTATAGTTAAACCTAGCCAGAAAAGAAAAAATAGAATCCCAGTGATATACCATAGTTCTATCCAAGGTGACACCAGGTAAGTCTTTCTAAAAAAGTTCAAAAAGTCAATGAGTTTCTGTTTGTGTGATTTTTGGGCTGGCGTCGTTTCCGGCTCGCTTGGATTCAGTGAAAACGTATCAAAGTTCATGAAATAACCAGAAGCAGTTCGATCAATTGTTGGAATTGCATTGGGATTTGTTGAAATCGGATTTTGCTCTTGACGAGGCATGTTGACGTAGACGTCTGTAGTCTGTCTTATTGCAACTTGGTTGTTAAGTTGATTTTCTTCTTGAAGTTGAACTTCTTGTTGAAGTGGAACGAGTTCCATAGCATTGTTGCTTAGTCCTTTATTCCGTACAGGTGGCTCTTCAAACGTGATGAGTCTTTCTGTGTGAACTTCTTGGATTGTAGCGAGAGGAGGTCGTCTGCTACTGTGGAGTTCACGAGGCCTACTGTTTAGTATCGGCCACATAGTGTGGTTTGATTAAGTCGATTGAGACAAATCTTTTCTCCTTTTTCCCGGCAAGAGGCGGCAGAAGTACAGTTCTTGTGCCTTGGATTGCTAGGACCGGAACAGCTGTTCTGTAGGATGGTCCGAATTCTTTCTTGTCTGCAATCTTTTCTCTGACCAGATCTTTTGGGATCCAGACAGGTCTTGCCGTTACTGCCTTGACTTCCTCAGTGGCGGTCTGTTTTAAGTGGACGTTGCTTTGTTGTGTCCTGGATTCATTTAGATCCTGTAAAACAGCCAAACTATCATGGATATCAAATGGTTTTTCATCCGCCACTGTGCCTCCACAATCAAGATCAGGTACCCACATTCGTGTCCCAAATAGGACCTCGTAAGGAGTGACACCCCCTAGAGAGCTTCTTGGCTGGTTGTTAATTGCTCTTTGGACCCCATAAAGGTGACTGACCCAACTACCGCCCTTGCCTAATACCCTAGCTGTTAAAGATTGCTTTGTCACGGTGTTTCCTCTCCACAACCAAATTTCCCTCAGGATGGTACGGAAAGGAGTACCGCAATGCTACGCCCATTCCTTCCATGGCCTCTTTGTAAGCCCGAGAGCTAAATGCCGGGCCACGATCAGAATGTAACGTGCCGATAAAGACTCGCAAATCTTTTATAACAGTTCGAGCGTCAGCCGAGCGCTGAGGCCAGACCCATAGGAATCTAGAGCAGGAATCCACTGCAACCATGATATATTTCTTGGCCCCATCAGATTGTAGGGGTCCGCAGTGGTCCAAATACACACATGCGAGAGGTTTGTCTGATTTTAGTAATGGTGTCTGCGCTGGGCGTACTACGGTGGAGCCTTTCATCTGCTGGCAGATGTCGCACTTTAAGACGTAGTCTTTGGTCTGCTTTGTTAACCCTGGCCACCAGTAGCGCTGTTTCAGTAAAGAAATAGTCGCTGTGACGCCTGTATGCGCAGAACCCAAACCCTCGTGTGCTGCTAGAATTAAGCCTTGCCTACGATCCATATTTGGTATTACTCTATCCCCCACTCCAGGAATCTGAGCATATGGAATGTTTTGTGCATCTAACTTGTAGGAGTACTTGAGTGGAAATTTCTTTGGTACTGCTGGGCTGCCTTTGCGTGAAGCATTGATAGCTACCATAATCTCGCCGTCTATTCTCGTTTTTGAACGAGTGACTGCAGCTACGGACGCTGTGCGTACAGCCCCCTTTGCGGCTTCATCAGCCAATGAATTCCCTTCAGCGTGAACGCCATCATGCTGATGACTCAGTGTATGTATCACGTGAGGCCTTGGTAGTTCGTTTCTCAACTCCACTACCTGTTCCCACAGCATTTTATGCTTAATTGTGCCACCTTTTGCGTCTTTAAACCCGTTTTGTTCCCAATTATGTAAATATTCATTGTACGACTGTACACAGTAAAAGGAATCACACACAATTAGTGTGGGGAATTTGTGTTCCGTATTTACCAGTGCCAGTATTAGTGCTTTTAATTCTGCCAACTGAGCCGTGCAGTCCCCTAGAGATTGCGTTTTAGTGCAATTTGGATGGAACTTTCCATCGCGCATGCGACCTTTAACGATTGCACATGCTGCGCTGTAAGCTTGCTTACTCCCTATGGCCGGTTGAGCAGATCCGTCAGTGTAAATAATATATTCATACTGATCTAGAGGCAAAATCTCATTTGGTAGAGGATATTCTTGTTCGTATTGCAGAAATGCTTGTGTTTTTAAACTTGGATCAAATCTGTATTCAACATCCGTTGCAGTAAGAGAATTAGCCCATTGTATCCATCTGGGATGTAAGGCTTTCACATTTGGAATGCTAGCCTTTGTAACAGCCTCTAAGGCTGGTACTGGGGTCACGACTATTATGCGCTTTCCCTGAGCCAGAGCTTTCTCTTGCTACAGCGGTCTGCACTGCTGTCAGGATTTTTTCTGTTGAAGTAAAACACATCTCTGCGTTGGTGTACAGGTGTGATTTGTATGCGATTGGTACCGTTTCGCCTTCATTGAAAGTTAAATAAGTGTACCCGCATTGACCCGCTATTACTCGGATCAGTAAGTTGCGTACGTTTACGCGTGTCTGTTAATGTTTTGAAGCTATCATGTCTTCCTGTAGTGAAAGTAGGATATTTGTATGTTCCTGTGTCCATTGTCTGACTGAAAAATCAGGTTTTATTAAGTCGTAGAAAGGTTTTACTCTTTCTGCGTAGTCCAAAATGTATGTTCGACCAAAATTTAGGAATCCCCGAATTGATTGTAAATTCTTTAATGATTTTGGAGGTTGGAGCAGCGCACACTTTTCTAAAAAGTTAGCTGCTAGGCTTTTTCCTTCACTTGACAGCTCATACCCTAAGAACAGGACATTGAGATGGGCAATTTTTGATTTTTTAAAATTAAATTTATAGCCCTCCGAGGCGAATCCCATAATAATGGTGCTCACCCTGGTCAAGTGCCTCGGTAAGTCATCGTCCATCAGATAAATATCATCCACATAGGACAATGCTTCTTCATCCAAATTTTGGAGTAACTGTTACCCTTGCTGAAAACAACCCCGGGCTATTCTTATACCCTTGGGGGAGTCGACAAAATTGCCGCTGGGACCCTAGCGCTGAGAATGCGGTCAAATACCTGCTTTCAGGTGTTATATTTTGGCAGAAAAATCCATTTGAGATATCAAGTGTTTTGTATTTTTTTCGCACAATGTTATTCATTAATGCGGCACTGTGTGCATTTTGAACTGCAAATGTCTTTGTGCAAGTGTTTAAATGTCTGTAATCTAAAACTAAACGATGTGTTGTCAGGTTTTGATACGGGGAACAAAGGATTGTTCATTGGTGAGGTGCAATTTTCTATCACCCCTTGGTATTCAAGTTGATCTAGGATCTCCCCGACTTGTTTTTTAGCTTCCTGCTTTATAGGGTATTGCCTTTGAGCATTTGGGGAAACTTTTAACGGGATCACTTGGTGGGTTGAATCCTTATCCCAACCAGTATGATTTTTGTACAATGCTGGAGCTAGGGCAACCGCCCACTGCTGCGCATATGCATGTTTTAAATGTATGTGAACGAGGTCGGAAAATGCTGGAAAAATTATCGTTTCTCCTTTAGGGCACTCCATGACGAATGCTGGCGGCCAGTCTTGCTCTGCTAATAGGATGTCATATCCTGATGACAGATTTTTCCAAAATAGACCTTTAAATTTCCTGGGCTTGTCCCTCTCCATCCGGAGTGTTATCTCATGTAACTTATGTGGGACACTTACCCGAGTATCAGGTGTTTCCACCGTAATATACTCACTCAACTCCGCTGTCACCAGAAATTCCTTCAGGTTCTGGGGAGCTATTGTTACTTCTGCCGCGCTGTCTAGCATTGTCAGAGCCCATTCCCCGTTCAGAAGCTGTGTCCTCAGAATTCTGGGCATGTCTGATCTTAAGACCTGCTACCTTCTTCTTTTTGAACTGAGGTTTTTGTTTATCTTTTTTTTTAGGTGCGTAGTCCGCAGCGCGTTGCGTGTCTCTGGACTTTGTACGCTCCTCTTGTCTGTGTTCTGACTGTCCTTCCCTCTCAGAGTTTTTTGATGAACCCTGAAAGGAACGAGAGGAACGTGTATCAGTATCCTGATACCCGTCAGGTTTTTTAATATTATCCCTATTCCGGAGGTTATACCTCCTTTCAGAGGGCTCCTGTTGAGGAGACCTACCTCTGGATTGAGATCTGCTGTCTTTAGACTTTTGTTGCTTTTTATTTTCCCACTTCTTTTTAGAAGTAGGTGTCTGCTTTGTAGTGTCCTTTTCAGGACTTCCCACCAGTTGTGGTTTTAATGCTTTCCCACCTAGACTGTCTCTGCCTAGTTCTGCATATGCAGTTTCAATTATTTTGGGTAGTTCGTGTGGTTGATCTACTGGACTGAACTCCCTTAGGCGTTGGCGGATAGCCACTGAAGCTGCTTCCCCCTTAATGTTAGCTAGTATTATGGCTGATACCTGTTCGTAGTTACCTAGTAACTTCATCGCTAAGTTAAGGGCAGGCTCTGCTCCGTACTCATTTTGTATCTGTCTCAATACGTCCGGTACTACTGCTAATGACGGGATACCATGCGTTCTGGTATATGTGGCAGCAAAGACTGTACCCCAAGAGGTGCAGTCCTCAATTTGTGGTGTGATCCCCATGGGCAAGCAGATTGTTAGTATTCTGTGTTTATCACAAGTGGTAGTATTCGGGAATACCGCCTCAAGCCGAGTTATTTTCTGAGCTATCCAGAATGGTATTTGTTCGCGTTTTGCGGGCATTTTGCCCATTACCGCGTGTAATGTTTGAGGAGTAATTTTATTTCCTGTACCCTGAGCTGGAGTACTATTTGCTGCACCTGGTGCAGATTGGATTGTTAAAGTCCTCATGACAAATTGTCCGGTTTCTGTAGATTTTAATTAAATCTGTGTTGTACGAGTAAGTCTGGCTGTGGCATTGTGCCAATGTCAGGATGCGGTGTGTAAGCCGCTAGTATCGGCCATGTGGCTCCGTCTCCTCCGAGCGGGCCTAATCTTACTCTTCCTCGTACATGGGGTAGGGCGCCATTAAACGAGTAATAATGTTCCTGGTAAGTGAGTGGAATCTCTATGTCCTCAAATGGACAATATTCCCGTGGTGCAGCTCCTTCTATATAGTAGAATACCTCTGTTTTGTTTGATTCGTGTGCCTCAATCACGAAAACTACGATGCCACCCTTAGCTTGTAAACCATTTTCTAATAGTCTTATGGTGACTGTCCTTCTGAATTTTGGTGCAATCTGTATTGTATCCTCAGGATCTTCTTCTTCGTCTGACGGGGGCAGTGGCATTCGTGTTGCATCTAAGACCGCGGTAGTCATTGTGTATAGAACACAGACTAATGTTTCAAAGAAACAATGATAAGGTTTTAGGCACAATTTTAGGAACCCTATGTCCTTTCAAGCTTGAATAACCAACAGCCAATAAATAGTATTTTCGTACTACTCAGCTGTGGCGGATTTTGTGCCCACCCACTCCAGACGTCTCTGGGGTTTTGTGAGTAGGTTCTCTGAGAATAGCACGACTGAACTACTCAGATTCTACTGTTAAATAAGTACCCAACCAACGTTGGTGGCGCCATGTCGTGTAGTTCCTATAGTACCCCTGCAGGACCTGCGCGTTTGGATAACATAAACTGTGGGCTTGGTGTTAGACTGACTGTGCACCCCCACCGCATATGTTAGCCGGATTTGCATCAGCTAGCTCACAGTGCCACTAGAATCTCCTCTTATCGGGGAGAGATTAGTTTCTGGCAACCTTAGATCATGACAACCCTGATCCTTCAGAATCGTGGAAACAATGTACTACTTTTCGCTCAGTCACTCGTGCTTACTCGTTCGGTTTGTCTCAGAGAGTTACACAGAATAAACAGTCTGGGCGTTTCAATAAGTATTTATTGAACAGTTGTTGTTCTGGTGTAGAATATATGTGCTGCAGCAACCAGCAGACAATAGCAGAGATATATTATCAGCAGTACGATAAAAGTGAAAGGGTAGTACAGTTCTACCATATTGCAATAATAATGGTTACATACATGAATATATAAAAAGCATTATAAAAGTGCGCGTACTCCTACGATGCCTAACTAGATGTACCTAAGTGTACCTAGCATGTGTGTAGGTCTAAAAGCCTAAGAGCCAAGAATCCTTCTAGGATTTAGTCGAACCCCATTACCTGAAGAGTGTGGGACCCCGTCCTGGTCTCGAGTTGGACACCCCGCAAGGGCTGTATTAGACCGCTGTCAGCTGGAACGACTTCATGCAGGAGCCTCAGCGTCTCTGGTCAGTGTGTCAGCATGGAAGTCTCGGTTCCCTCTAACTTACCGTGGCAAGATGTGGTGTATTTATACCCTAAAGTGTCTCGTCCCTCAGTATGGTTTGTATTGGTCTTTGTTAGACATGAGGAAGACGTTGGGGTGAACTTTGTACATACATATTATGCGGGAGATGTAGCTGGTGAATGCTCATGCATATTTTGAGTACATTGTAGGCCTGTGTTTGGGAAAAGCCCTGCAGTGTTCTAACCACAGACTAGATAACGTTCAACCCTCAGAGCTCGTTGTGTACTGTAGGGAACTAATGTAGGTGAAAGATCATGCCTATATTAGGGCATAGAAGATCATGACCAAAATAGGGCATATACGAGTATGACCATAATAGGGCATATGCGAATATGACCATATACGGCATATATGAACGTGTCTATATTAGGGCCTCTATACGAAACATAACACTACTATTGTGCATTTGCGTTTTGCCCCAGCACCCAGACCTCTGACAGGTCCTTCAAGAGCGTCCTTTCGAGAGGCTACTGTTGCCACTTCAGTATAAGAAGCCAACTGGCCATGTTCCGGTAGAAGGACAGGCGCTGGATGTGCCTTATTGGATCCCTTCTCCCCCCTCCTGGATTTCAAGGCTATTACTTTGACATGGGGAAGGTGGCGCGGATACAGTCCATTCTCCCTGCTCCACAGTACTTAACAACGAGGCCTGTCCAGATACCAGGGTGTTAGAGCGGGTACATAGTTGGTGTACTGGCGAGCGAGAGAGGCGCCTAGCTACCAACTCAATTTCCTTATCAAGGACCCCCACCGCTCTCTTCAGGAAACAGTCCATGGTTGAGGTTACGGGGGCCAGTTGGACTAAGGTGGCGGTCTTCTGCTTCCCCATAATGCCTGTCTGAGTAGGGAACAAGTATGTTTTAGCCGGGCAGACAAACCCTCCTAAGTCAGGGCCAGCAGGGGTCGCAGTGGGATGGGCTAGGTCAAGGGGTGAACAGGGCCTTCCCAGGTAGTCGCCAATTAAACAGTGGGCAGATTGTCACAAGGATTAAAAAAGCAGTACATGCAACAACCAACAGCCGGCCCCCTTCTTTATCGGCTGCACATACTCCTCAGCAGGCAAACGCCCCCCCCCCTGAATTTACCTTAGGGCCTCAGTTCTGATCGTCCTGGTCCTGATTTGAATCCACACCGGAGCCCTAAATGTGTCCTGGACTCAGGCCCTGCTATAGCAGCCGCGAGCCAAAAAGCCAAGAAACCTGGCCCAGCCTCCTCCGGGCTCTGACGGGCGCAGAAGGGCCCGCCCTTGGCCCACTCGCGTCCGGGAGCCCAAGTCCGCTTTTAAGCGCCTCCCGGTGCGAGAATACGTGTTGGCGCCTCCTGGCGCTTAGAACTGTGGGGGATGGAGTCCCCAGGAATGCAAGCAGGCAGGAAAAGAACAACAATAACTGGCTCCCCCGCTGCGGGAGCCCAAGTCCGCTTTTAAGCGCCTTCCGGTGCGAGAATACGTGTTGGCGCCTCCTGGTGCTTAGAACTGTGGGGGATGGAGTCCCTAGGAAAGCAAGCAGGCAGGCAGGAAAAGAACAACAATAACAGGCTAGCAGTCAACTTTAAGGGCAACATTTCTAAGACTCAAATTAAATTCCAAGAAAGTATGTATGGTTTCCTCTTAGATGAATGACAATTCACCAAAAGTGAATGGAGACAAAACAGAAGTCCTTATCTTTAACAAACATCCTAATAGCTGCAGCTCTGATTGATGGCCATCTGACCCGACTCTTAGGTACAAGGTATTGCACTAAGGCAATCGGTGCAGAGTGGGACAAATAGCCCCTGAGTAAAATAGTAGGTTGTACTCTCCCAACACCCTACTGGAGGGATTGCTAATCCCATAAGTTTCCATTTCATTTCTTGCCTTCTCCTTTTTTCTTCTTCTTTTGTTCTTCAGATTGTCCTGTCACTCCACATACAGTGTTACCAAGCAGCTAGCTTGCTCCTCAAATGTGTATCACGGCTACTTGATGCACAATACCCCTCAAAGATGGGTGCCCAGTGCAGCATTTTCCGAGTGACCGTCTTGGAATAGTTTGTACATAGTGAGTCTGTGTTTACGTGATAGAATGGACAGATGGATGAATGCAATAATGTGTGCCAAGGTGCATTATGAAGACTTATTAGGTGCCTAAACTCACCAGTGACTGAAGAGGCGCTTTCAGTTATAAGTCAAACCTGTCAGCTTTGCTAGTGCTTTTTTAATTTGCAATGAATGCTTATCTCAACCACTGGTAATGTTTCCCAATTCCCCTTACAATTTTGTGTTTTGTTTTTCTTTCGTATAATAGGAGTTCTTGCAATGGAAGCTTTACACCGACAAG
Source organism: Calotriton arnoldi (assembly GCA_963921515.1). Classification (NCBI taxonomy): domain Eukaryota; kingdom Metazoa; phylum Chordata; class Amphibia; order Caudata; family Salamandridae; genus Calotriton; species Calotriton arnoldi. The sequence continues at coordinate 159,821 of CAWUFW010008823.1, read as the reverse complement.
TTTTGCCATTTTTGTTAAGACGAATGAAAGAGGATGTATTGCAAGATCTTCCTCCTAAAATAATTCAAGATTATTACTGCACACTGAGTCCTTTGCAGGTATGTTCAGTAGTAGCACTAATTGTTTTTACTACTTTTGAGTGTAAAATGGAAGTATTAAATTGGTAACACATTGTGATTAATCTTAGGACATGCCTAATGGATTCGAATTTATAGATGCGGTCTACCTCATTCTTTTCCTTCCTGCCCCAGTCTAGATAAAAACTATGCTGGTAATTGTGACCCATGGTGCCCATTGTTACCTCTGAGGAGAGTAACGAACTTTCAAACCTGAAAGCTTATGTTTGTGTTTTACTGGTAAGAAACATGCAATTATTTCTTATGCCAAAAATACTTCAACATTAGAAAATGCTCTGTACCTGCAAACCTAAAAACCCAATCCTCACCTGACCATGGCCATAGACAAAGCTTCTTGAGTCATCTCTCTTCTCTCAAACTTCACCCGAAATGCCTGACCCAGACCTTAGATCTTATCCTCTTCACACCCCGCACCAGTATCTCCTAATTCAATTTCAATGATTTGACTAATTACCTTAATTTTCAGCATCCGTTCCACACTAACCTAACTACAACCTCACCTCTTCCTTTATTCCCCCATTCAAATCGGTCACCATCTTCTTGCTACTTTATCTGGCTTCCCGTACTTAGCTCATTACCATTCAAAGATCCTCAAATCCCAAAATAGCCCTAATTCCAAATTGTGGCTCCTCAATTATGAAATTACCCATTGGTTTAAACCACCCATACTAACTTTTTAGGATAAAATCGTTCAACTGCCCCTCATCTCCCTTTTGTCTCTCTCCTACCTTTCTTCAAAAAATTGTTTCTACCGGCTCACTGGCCATCTGTCTTCAATCTCATCAACACCCCAAAATCTGGTTAGTGTGGCGTCCACTCACCATCGAAAACCCCCTCACTTTTTTTTTTCTTTTCAAATTTAAATTAATTATATCACACTGCCTTCTATTTTGGCGCCTTCTGTAGAATTGGTTACTCAATTGTGCTAAGAATTAAAGGCTTCTTTGGTGCTGATGGGACTGTATTTAACTGATGTAGCTCCTATGTCTCCAGCAGCTTGTTCAGTTCCCTTGCACATCGTTCTCCAAGGCTTGGTATATGGTCCTTTCTCTCTTGTTTTGAGTTTAAGTAAAATCACCTCCTCATTTAGCTTTTGTCACCTATGTGCTCATGACACAAATCTTTTCTTTTTTCCCCTGGCTAATTTGTCAGCTACAAAGCCAAATTTGCAACTTCTTGCTAACGTCACTGTGATGGCACTGCATTCCCTTATGCTCAGCATGTCTAAAATAATAAAGGCCTCTATTATCCTGCCGTTGTAAACCTCCCTCCCTAGTCCTTTCATCTGCTTGCCCAGCATACTCTCTGAAAAATTGGGTTGCTTTTGATTGCCAAGAGGCTGGTTATTATTTTCCGATGGATTCTTCTACCTCCAGATTCCTCACCTTTTGAATCCCCTCAGGCGCTAGATTGGATCCAGAAGCTTTTCTGCAATAGGTCCCCGTGCCATCGGACTCAGTGGCTGCTCTGTCCCACATGCGGATGTGATGAAACAGAGCAGAATATTGCAGCCCATCCTGTGCCCGACATCAGTTCTCTTTTTTTCTGCATCATTGGTGTGTTTGGAGGTCTGCTCCCATCTTTTGTGTTTTTATTGATTCTTTCCCCCAATTATTATTTTTTTTTTTACAGTGTGCGGACATATCTCCCCTTAAACCCACAGGGTTTAAGCTGTGCCATGCCCATATGAAACTGTTCGCCACAGACCCACACAACATTCATCGGGTCTCTGTTCTCTGATGCATTCAGAGGTTCTCAGGGAGCATGAAGCCAAGCTCTACATTGCCATGCACAAGAAGTAATGCCAATAGGCACCTGAAAGCTCTAACTCTGTGGTTTCCAATTTGGACGAGTTTCTGTGAATGGAGCAGACATGCCCTGATTTTGCCAGGCCGTCGTCTACTCCAGCAGCAGATTGAGGCCTTTGAGGCAATGCTGCAGTTATTCTGGATGGTTCTGGATCCCTCTGGCCTGATTTCAGACCCCATGCACCCGTCAAGCTTCCAGGTCGATTGAATGTCTTCCAGTGGGCCTTCCGCCAGTGCCAACTGATCCAATTCTGCATTAGCCGGTGACAAGCTGTGCCTCAACACTTTTTCCTCATGTTTTGCTGGCAGTGCCCACCTCCGTTGTGATAATGTTTCTAGAGGCACAATTTCTGGAATCCGCTCCAATTCCATTGTCTGGTGTGGAGCAGACTTCTACCAGATCTCAGTCTGTTGCGCTACGAAATAACTAAAGTGTGTATTTTGCGAGTGTTCGCATCTGAAGGTTCTGTCTGGGTGTGGAAGCCATCGTTGTATGTTGATGCAGTTCCACAGCTTAAACACCCCACAACGAAGATGGCGATAAGGACTACTGTTTCCTGCTCCCTCATTGTATTGATAATGGTCTCTACCTCAACAATGCCAGAAGTATGGACACTTACCCTGAAATTAAATTGGATTTGCTCTTGCGCCCCCCCCCCCCACAACACACACCTACTTAAGAATGTGTGTCCTTTGCTGTAGTTTTACTCCAGGCCACAGAGGCTTTGGATTTACAGTTGCCCCCGGTGGAGATCAAAGTGAACTGACTGACTAAAATCTTGCAAGCTTGGACATCAACTGCTGAACCCTTACTACCATTTACAAGGCCCTGACTGAGGCTCTCATAGCTACCTTGTCCAAACTGATTTCTCCACCACCTGTGAGCAGCCAGATTGCTCTGTGCCACAGATCTGCTCTTTTTCACTCCACTTTCCTAACACATCTGCCTCTGGGGTGTCTGTGTCATTGAGGCTCCGATGACCAAGTGTAAGAAAGTGCCCTCTTTTTGCATGGTTGCCCCCACTTTTTGCCAAACTGCTGATGTACTTTGACTCAGTGTGCCCTGGGTTCCTGCCAAACAGGTACCCAGGGCCTAGGTTCTTTCTCTAAACTGCATTAAAAACAAAACCCAATTGGCACTCTTTGGCCACAGGTCAGTCCCTTGTAAATGGTACCACAGGTACCAAGGGCACTGTGGCCAGAGAAGGCTTCTAAGGGCTGCAGCACTTATTGTGCCACCCTAAGAGCCCTGTACCTTTATATATATATATGTTCGAGGCATATGAGCTGCAGATCGTACACTGTGCATGAGATCGCCATCTGGTGTTGGGCTCGGATGCTTGCACTTTGTTGTTGTCTTGGAAGAGTCTTTTGTAGTCACGAGATAGGTGACTCCTCCTTTGGACGATAGTGCGCATGGGCATCGACTCCATGGTTAGATTGTTTTTTTCCGCCATCGGGTTCGGATGTACCTTGCTGCGCTCCGGATCCACATCGATCGGTTCCCCTCTCGACGCGCAGAAGAACCTCCTACCGTTCGACGGTATTGTTTTCGATCGCGATCCCCTCATCGCGTCTCCACTCCAACACTGTTTCGAGTCCGGTCGCCGACGTTGGTCCGTTGGGCGTGTCGGCGCCATCATCCAGCATATGGAAAGGACTCCATTTAAAAATGCAGGTGTGGGGCTAAATTCCCACACACAGATCTCCACGAGATCTGTAATCTTTGCCTCTCTCCAGAACACGAGAGCCAACACTGCCAAGCCTGTGACTCCTTTCGGTCCAAAAGACCATCCGTGATCGCCGGGCCCGACGACACGAAATGTCCAGGTCAGCCGCTCCCGCACCGGACGACATCTTTGACACAGGCTCCGACAACCCGGACACCGGAGATTTACAAATCGACACCTCCGGAGCCGAAGACTCAGGGTCCGACGACCAACTCATCACACCACACCAACGTACTGTGAGTACTGACGTCGATGCCCCTGCCCCCAAGAAACAAAAGGCTTCGGTCACACCTTCGCCTTCGGGCCTAGGTCTGCACCATCACAAAGCTTCAGGAGCCCCGCCTTCCGGCTCGACTCCCAAGCACCTAAAGCCTTCTGGCAGCTCGGGACCGAGCCAGCCACGTCCCGGAGCCGAAAAACACTCATCGGCACCGAAACACAAGACTAAGGTCTCGGCACCAACAGACCCTTCGGCGCCAAAGTCCAAGGTCCCAGACACCTCGACACCGAAGCATACCAAACCTTCGGAGTCGACAAAAACCCTCGGTGTCGAAAACTTCACCAAAGGACACCAAACAACCTCGCAAGCCCAAACAACACTCGGAGCCGAAATCTTCGATGCCGACCAAACACGCCAGCTCAGAAGAACTCTTGGTTCCCATCGACCCAAAGCAGAAAACTCTGCACATTGACCCTATTACCGGACAGGTACAATCAGTAATACCTCACAAGAGGAAGATACAGGAACCAACCACACCTGAGCCACCTCATAAGAAGAAAGACTCTTCCACATCACCTATAAGGTCTTTCTCTCCACCTCCACAACACCTCAGCCCTCTACACTCCCCGCCTCACTCTCCTCCACCTTGTTTTTCACCACAAGGGGATACAGACAGGGAGGATCATGATGATGACATGCAGTCACCTCACAACACCTACACTGATGACGACCTTCACAGTATCCCACCACAAGACCCCTGGGACAGTTATGACCTCCCAGATATACCTGTCCCTGAACCATACCCATCAAAAGCCTCACCTCCAGATGATGCTATAGGGTTTTCACAGGTGATAAACAGGGCAGCACAATACCATGGTGTCAAGTTACACTCAGACCCCCTGGAAGAAGACTTTTACTAGAAACTTTTAGCCAGCCTCAAAAGTCTACCCATACTCTACCTATGCTTAAAGGCATTATTAAACATGCCCCTGAGGTCTTCAGAGACCCAGTTAGGGCTAGGGTTCTTAACCCAAGGATCGAGAAAAAATATAAACCTGCCCCTTCTGACCCAGCTTATATTAAAGGCCAACTCCTCTAGACTCATTAGTAGTTGCTAATGCACGGAAAAGGGCAAACTCCCAGACTACTGGTGAGACACCACCACCAGACAAGGAGTCCAAATTACTCGACGCATCGGGAAAAAGAGTTGCGTCTCAAGCAGCAAACATGTGGCGCATCGCCAATTCCCAAGCCTTACTGGCGAGATATGACAGAGCCCATTACGACGAGCTTGAAAAGCTCATTGAGCACCTTCCAGATCAGTATAAGACCAAGGCCAATGATCTAATACAAGAAGGCAAGATTGTCACAAACACCTCAATAAAGTGCGCCCTTGACGCAGCAGATACAGCAGCACGCACAATAAACTCAAGCGTTTTGCTGCGCAGACACGCATGGCTACGAATATCTGGCTTCAAGCAGGAGGTACAATCTACCATCCTCCATCAACCCTTAGACCAGGAACACCTGTTTGGGCCTAATGTGGACACTTCTCTAGAAAAATGAAGAAGGACACAGACACAGCCAAAGCTATGGGAGCTCTACAAGCCACACCTAGCAGAGGTTCCTTTCGTCGCTCCTATATAGAGGCGGCTCCAAAACTACAGCCACAGACACCACCTCTGCTAGCTACAAAAACACCACTCAAACCTCCTCTAATAGAGGTTACTCCAGAGGTAATTACAGAGGTAATAACAACAGGGGTAGAGGACGCGGGTTTAACACACGCACCTCCCCTACCACCAAACAGTGACTTCCCTCCGTTTCCCCCGATCATTCCACTCCCGTCGGGGAAGACTGTCAAAGTTCCTACCTGCGTGGAATTCCATCACCACCGACAGGTGGGTAATACAAATTATCCAGTATGGTTACTGCCTCGAACTCACTTCTACTCCCCCAACATACCACCCAGACAGCGTCCCATGTCCACGGAACATCTAACGCTCCTCAATCAAGAGGTTCTCTCTATGCTCCAAAAGCACGCAATAGAACCAGTCCCTCTACAACATCAGGGCACAGGGGTTTACTCACTATACTTTCTAATCCCCAAAAGGACGGTTCCCTCAGGCCCATACTGGACCTCAGACCCCTCAACTATTACATTCACTCAGATCATTTTCACATGATCACTCTTCAACAAATACTTCCACTACTCCAACAAGGCGACTTCCTTGCCACACTAGATCTCAAGGACGCCTATTTCCATATTCCCATTCACCCTGCGCACAGGAAATACCTAAGGTTCATAGTGGACGGACAACATTATCAGTTCAAAGTCCTCCCATTCGGGGTGGCAACAGCACCAAGGGTTTTCACCAAGTGCCTAGCAGTAGTAGCTGCGCACTTACGAAGACAACACATTCACGTGTTTCCGTATCTAGACGACTGGCTAATAAAAGCCAAGTCACACAACCAATGTGTACAGCACACACTCCAAACAGTTCGGCTACTACACAATTTGGGGTTCACAATAAACCATACCAAATCGCATCTCCATCCCTCCTACATACATCAGTACCTAGGAGCCACAATCGATACCTCCAGGGCCCTTGCATACCCCAATCCTTCCAGGATAACAAGTATGCAAGCCCTCATCAACAAATTCCTACCTCAACACTACCTTCCAGCTCGAGTGTTTATGCAACTCGTAGGAATGATGGCCTCGTGCATCTTTATTGTCCCTCACGCACGACTTCAAATGCGGCCCCTGCAAGAATGCTTAGCACGTCAGTGGAACCAAGCTCAGGGCCAGCTTACAGATCTGGTGTTGGTAGACAGCCGCACTCATCGCTCTCTGCAATGGTGGAACATACAAAACATTTCCAAAGGGCGGCCGTTCCTAGAGCCAGTTCCACAAATAGTGCTCACAACAGACGCATCTCTCACCGGGTGGGGAGCTCACCTCCTTACCCACACAACGCAGGGCAGCTGGACCAAGTCACAAAAACTGCTCCACATCAACCACCTAGAATTATTAGCAATATTTCTAGCGCTAAAGTCATTCCAACCGCATCTTACTCACAAGACTGTCTTAGTCAAAACAGACAACATGACAGCAATGTACTATGTACAAAAACAGGGGGGACACACTCTCTACAGCTGTCTCGCCTGGCGCAAGCCATATGGAGATGGGCCATTCCTCAAAACATTTACCTCCTTGCAGAACACCTTCCAGGAGTTCACAATCACATTGCGGATCTGTTAAGTCGACAGACACAACAGATTCACGAATGGGAACTGCATCCGCAAGTTCTACAACCTTTTTTCCAAATGTGGGGCCATCCACAAATAGACCTGTTCGCCACACAAGAAAACACAAAATGCCCAACCTTCGCCGCCAGGTTCCCACACCCGTCGTCCAAGGGCAATGCAATATGGATGAACTGGTCAGGCAGATTTGCATACGCTTTTCCGCCTCTCCACTCATTCCCCTAGTAGTACGCAAACTCAGACAACAGTCTCTAACAATGATCCTAGTTGCTCCCACATGGGCAAGACAACCATGGTTCACAACACTTCTCGAACTCTCAGTAGTTCCACACCACAAACTGCACCTCTCTCCACACCTCTTAACTCAGAACCATGGAGAGATCAGACACCCCGATCCAGGTCAACTGAATCTGGCAATATGGCTCCTGAAGTCCTAGAGTTCGGTTACCTTAACCTTCCACCTGAGTGTATGCAGGTCATTAAAGAAGCCAGACGTCCCACTACCAGGGCTTGTTATGCAGCAAAATGGAAAAGGTTTGCTATTTATTGCAATAACAACAATATCAACCCACTAGATGCCTCCATACAAAACATTATCTGTTACTTGCTGCATCTGCAAACATGTAACCTAGCATACTCATCCATAAGATTACATCTTGCCGCTCTAGCCGCATACTTACAAAACAGACAGCATTTGTCACTGTTTCGAGTACCTGCAATTAAAGCCTTTATGGAAGGCCTTAAAAGAATCATTCCCCCTAGATTGCCACCCTCTCCAGCATGGAATCTAAATATTGTCCTCACCAGGCTCATGGGTCCCCCATTTGAACCTCTGCACAAATGTGAGTTACAATTTCTTACATGGAAAGTAGCCTTCCTAATTGCAATAACCTCTCTCAGAAGAGTGAGTGAGATTCAGGCTTTAACCATACAAGAACCTTTTACAAATCCATCGTAATAAAGTAGTTCTCACACCAAACCCCAAATTCCTACCTAAAGTAATTTCTGCTTTTCACCTTAACCAATCAATAGAGTTACCCGTCTTTTTCCAAGACCCAGACTCTGTAGCAGAAAGAGCTCTACACACACTAGATGTCAGAAGAGCCCTACTTTACTACATTGACAGGACCAAACCTTTCAGAAACACAAAACAATTATTTGTAGCTTTCTCCCCACCACATAAAGGTAATCCCATCTCAAAGGCTGGCATTGCTAGATGGATAGTCAAATGCATTCAAATTTGCTACCAAAAGGCTAAACGCACCTTAATAATTCCCCCTAGGGCACATTCCACACGTAAACTAGGGGCTTCTATGGCATTTTTAGGGAACATCCCCCTAAATGACATATGTAAGGCAGCAACATGGTCTACGCCACATACCTTTACCAAACACTACTGTGTTGATGTACACGCAAAGCAGCAAGCTGCTGTGGGCCAAGCTGTTCTTAAAACACTTTTTCAGACTACTGCAACTGATACAGGTGACCACTGCTAGGGGAGACACTGCTATACAGTCTATGCACAGTGTACGATCTGCAGCTCATATGCCTCGAACGGTAAATGCTACTTACCAGTATGCATCTGTTCTTGGCATGTAGAGCTGCAGAGTCGTACACGCCCACCCACCTCCCCGGAACCTGTATCCGTTCCAGTATAATCTTAATTAGATATATTCACATGGACATCTTTTTCTTCTTACTGACTCCATCTTTTCCCATCATGGCGAAAAACAATCTAACCATGGAGTCGATGCCCATGCGCACTATCGTCCAAAGGAGGAGTCACCTATCTCGTGACTACAAAAGACTCTTCCAAGACAACAACAAAGTGCAAGCATCCGAGCCCAACACCAGATGGCGATCTCATGCACAGTGTACGACTCTGCAGCTCTACATGCCAAGAACAGATGCATACTGGTAAGTAGCATTTACCTTATATATATATATATATATATATATTTATATATATATATATATATTTATATATATATATATATATATATATATATATATATATATATATATATATATATATATACTCACACACTCTCACACACACGCACACTGCCTTTGCAGGCTGCATTTTTTGGTGCAGAAAAAGTGAAGTCGACATGCTCACATCCCTGTGTGCCATGCCTACAACCCACTGCCCTGGCATAGGTCAGCCACCCCTCTAGCTGGGTGCACTATACCAGTGGTGAGGGTACAGGTGCATGAACCCTGTACCCCTACAGTGTCTAAGCCCATTCTTAGACATTGTAAGTGCAGTACTGCCATTAAGAGTATGTGGTGCTGGGAGTTTGTCATTACGAACTCCACAGCCCCATAATGGCTTTACTGAAAACTGGGAAGTTTGGTATCAAACTTCTCAGCACATTAAACACACACTGATGCCAGTGTGGAATTTAATGAAAAATGCTCTCCGAGGGCATCTTAGAGATGCCCTCTGAAAAACGACCTAACACTAGTGTCCAGGCTGAGTGGCTGCTCGCCAGCTGCCACCACCAGACATGTTTCTGGACTCCAGGGTCGAGAGGCTGCTGCTCTCGGGGGTCTGAATCAATGCACATCCTGGGACGAGGTGCCAAGCCTCCTCCCCCAGGATGGGCAGGGCCCACGAAGGGGAAGCTTCAAAGGCTTGCCGCCTTTGTGAGCTAACCCAGCCCTTTGCTGCTTCCAGCAACTGGCTCCCACCGGTTCTGACCCCCACTTTGGGCGGGGGAATCGGCGGGAAAACCAAGTGAGGAAGGGAGGTGTACCCACCTTTGCCAACCCCACCCCTCAGGTGGGGGAGGCGATGTGAAGCACAACTCAGTCCAGACCCAGCCAACCAGAGAGGCATATGCCCCCCTCCCACTGGAGGGTGGCATAATAGGGGGTGTACCCACCCCGAGAAAGGGACCCAGTGGTCCCAACCTTACTTACCTGTAACGGCCATAAATGTAGTAATCTGAAAGAGACACGTTAGTGATAGATTCCTTACCTTAGAATATCCCCAGGCGTCAGGCTGGATCCGGAAAAGTTTTGCGTAGCAGTACCCTTGCGCGTCGGTAGGCGGCGTCGTGCGGCTCCGCGTCCGTCGTCGGCGTCGTGATCGCCGGGATGACGTCGCGGGCAGCACTTAGGCGCCGCCCCTGCGCGCTGACGTCAGTTCTTCTTTTTCCGCGCCAGCAAGCGCAGATCCGGGAAGAGCAGTGCCCTGGTCAATTTTTGACCATACTTTTTGGTGATTTTTTCACTGGTTTTTCCAACTTTAAGGTGTCGTAGGGATGCCCGGCTTCAAGCGATGCGGCGCCTGTGCGCGGATGATGTCCGTCACCGACCCGCATTGGGAGTGTCTCTTCTGCCTCGGCCGAGGCCACGACACCGAGTCTTGTCCCGAATGCCAGGCCCTCAACCCGAAAGCTTTGCGAGAGCGGTCTCGAAAGCTCCTCGAGGCCCGGCATTCGGCTCCGCGGAAGCCCCGGTCGCGTGAGAGGGCCAGGGGTCGCTCGCGGAGTGCACACCGGTCGTCGACTTCTTCGTCCGGTAAGTCTAAGCACAAGAAGTCCAAGAAGCATCGTCGCTCTCGGACTTCGCCTCGCCGGTCTCGCGACTCGGCTGAGGCCCCTCCCGGCACCGTCCCCGCCCCCGCGGCCCCGGACTTGCCTGTGGAGTCGCCCCGTCATACCCGCCCTTCCCGGGTTCGGGGGCGGATCCGGCCAAGGTACAGGAGTTCCTGTCGGCCATGGCCCGCCTCTTCGGGCCTTCAGGCCCCTCCGGTGCGCCTTCGGGCCCCGCGGGCCCTGATGGGGTTGCTCCGGCGTCGCCGGCGGCTCCGGCCCCGGCGTCGCCCGAGCCTCCAGCCTCGATCCCGGCTCCGGCTTCGGCCCCGGCCTCGATCCCGGCTCCACAACCCCCATCGACGCCGGTCGACCTCACGACACCTCCGCCGGCGCCGATGTCTCCGGTGCCGTTCTCGACGCCGCCCTGGGCTCCGGGCGGCGTCGTCCCCAGTTCCTTCCGGCTCCGGACATGGACCCGGAGCGACGTCGCTCGACGCCGGCTCCGGCGCCGAGGGGCCCTTGGGTCCCAAATGTCCCTCCTCCTCCTTATTTTGAACCAGAGGAGGACCAGGAGGACTGGGAGGGGTCTGATGACCCTCTGACACGCCACTGTCAGTATGATGAGGACTGGACAGAGAGTCTAGGGGAGGCCAGTGGTCTGGATACTTCTCCTGACACTGGCATGCTGTCTCCTCCCGTGGCTACGGAGGAGGGGGCCAATTTTGGTACGGTGTTGCGTAGGGCTGCTGGGGCCTTACGTCTCCAGCTCCCTACTTTGACGGTCAAGACTAACATCTTGACAGAGGTGCTTCAGCCGGCAGCCTCCTCTGCGGAGACTGTGCTGCCGTTTAACGACGCCCTCACTGACGTTCTTTTGGGCGCCTGGTCCAAGCCCAACACACGGGCTCCTGTGGATCGGAACGTGTCACGACGCCATCGCCCCGCTCCGGGCGACCCCCTGTTTCTTTCTGTCCACCCCACTCCTGAGAGCTTGGTTGTCCAAGCCTCCGCTTCCCAAACCGCCTTCCCTACCGCTCCTCCGGATAGGGAATCCAAACGCCTGGATCAGTTTGGGAAGAAAGGTTTTTCTTCCTCCAGTGCTGGCTTGCGGTCCGTTAACACCGCTTGTCTTTTGGGCCGATATACCCACTCCCTGTGGGATTCGGTGGCGGATGTTTTGCCCCAGTGCCCTGAGGAGGTCCAGGCACTGCTTTCCCGCGCCATTGCGGAAGGAAGGGATGCGGCCAAATACACTATCCGTTGTGGCCTTGACACCGCCGACTCGCTGGGCAGGTCGATTGCAACGACGGTGGCGCTCCGGCGCCACGCCTGGCTGAGAACCACTGGTTTTTCAGGGGATGTCCAGAATACTCTCATGGACATGCCCTTTGATGGAGTCGGTCTTTTTGGGTCCAAAGCAGACCATGCGTTGGAGCGCTTTAAGGACTCACGGGCTACTGCAAAGTCCCTGGGCCTTTCTGCTACACGCCCTCCGCTACCTTCTGCTTTTCGCCCCTATCGTGGCCACGGTAGGGCGCCCCTTCACGTCAGCAGCCCAGCCACCGGCCCGCGCAGCAGGCGTCTTCGCGTGGCCGAGGACGTGGATTCCGCCGTGGCGGATCGGGCAACCAGCGTGCGGGTCAGGCCACCACCTCCAACCCGTCCGCGGCCTCCAAGCTCTCCTAGTCCCTCCTTTCAGGTGCACGGCACGCCAGTAGGGGGCAGGGTCCGCCATCACCTTCCCCACTGGCGCACCATCACCTCGGACAGGTGGGTCTTGGACATTGTCCGAAGGGGCTACTCCCTCCCCTTCGAGACCACCCCCCCAGCCATGCCACCTCAATTCCACCGCATGTCAGGGGATCACTTGGTGCTTCTACAGAAGGAAGTCACGGCCCTCTTGACCAAGAGGGCCATCGAGCATGTTCCGACCCCAGAAGTAGGGCGTGGTTGCTACTCCCACTACTTTCTGGTGCCCAAAAGGACAAGGAGGACATGCGTCCTATCTTGGACCTCCGGAACGTCAATCGCTTCCTCCGGAAGGAGAAGTTCAAGATGCTCACCCTAGCTCAGGTCTTGACTGCCCTCGACCCAGGAGACTGGTTGGTAGCGTTGGACTTGCAGGACGCGTATTTCCACATCCCCGTCCTGCCGGCCCACCGGCGTTACCTTCGGTTCACGGTAGGCCCCGAGCATTTTCAGTTCACCGTGCTCCCCTTTGGCCTTACAAGTGCCCCTCGGGTGTTCACGAAAGTGATGGCGGTGGTCGCAGCTCATCTGCGCCGGGCAGGGGTTTCAGTCTTCCCCTACCTCGACGACTGGCTGCTGAAGGCGGGCTCCGTCCCAGGCAGTCGTCTCCCACCTCCAGACTACGGCCGAACTCCTGCACTCGCTGGGGTTCTCCATCAATGTGCCGAAGTCGCATCTGATTCCTTCTCCACAGCTCCTTTTCATCGGAGCAGTTCTGGACACGACGCAGTTTCGGGCCTATCCTCCCGAACGGCGAGTCCGGGATATTCAGGCTATGATTCCGATCTTTCGGCCTTTATCCTGGGTTTCGGTAAGGATGACCCTGAGGCTGCTGGGCCTCATGGCCTCCTGCATCCTGCTGGTCAATCATGCCAGATGGCATATGCGGGCTCTGCAGTGGGACCTGAAGTTCCAGTGGGCGCAGCACCAGGGCGACCTGTCCGATCACGTCCAGATCTCGGAGGGGACTGCAAAACAGTTGCAGTGGTGGCTCTCGAACCGGCAATGGGTCATGGGCAGATCCCTCTCCCTTCCCCAGCCAGAGCATACAGTTGTGACGGACGCGTCCCTTCTGGGATGGGGCGGTCACATGGGAGAGGCGGAGATCAGAGGCCTCTGGTCTCCGGCGGAGTCCCGGCTCCATATCAACCTTCTGGAGCTCCGGGCGATCCGGCTTGCACTCAAGGCATTCCTTCCCTCTGTCAAAGGGAAGGTAGTGCAGGTGTTCACAGACAACACCACCGCCATGTGGTACTGCAACAAACAGGGCGGGGTGGGGTCTTGGACCCTTTGTCAGGAGGCTCTGCGCCTCTGGACATGGCTGGAACATCAGGGCATGTTCCTGATGGTTCAACACCTGGCAGGTTCTCTGAACGCCAGGGCGGACGAACTCAGCCGCAGGTGCATGATGGATCACGAATGGCGTCTTCACTCGGAAGTGGCGCAAGGACTCTTTCTACAGTGGGGAGAGCCTTGGTTAGATCTATTCGCCACCGAAGAGAACGCGCAATGTCATCAGTTCTGCGCGTTGGAATTTCCAAAGCGGCACTCGCTCGGCGACGCTTTTCGTCGCGAGTGGAGTTGCGGTCTGTTGTACGCCTTTCCGCCTATACCACTTCTACCCAGTGTTGAAGAACATTCGGCACGACCGGGCCCAAGTCATTCTTGTGGCTCCGGACTGGGCTCGAAGAGTTTGGTATCCCGAGCTACTCAATATGAGCATAGATCCCCCGATCCGTCTGCCTCTTCGGGAGGATCTTCTGTCGCAGCAGCAGGGGACGGTCCTCCACCCGAACCTGTCCAGTCTACACCTGCTTGCGTGGAGATTGAGCGGCGGCAGTTGATTCCTTTCGACTTGCCTCCCGAAGTTTGTGATGTGATTCTGGCAGCCAGGCGTCCCTCCACTAAGGTGGTATACGCCTGCAGGTGGAACAAATTTGTGGCATGGTGCACAGCAAAGGCTGTGGATCCCCTTTCTGCCCCTCTTTCTGAGGTCCTTCTGTTCCTTCTCTCTCTGGCCCAACAGGGTTCTGCCCTGGGTACCATCAAGGGTTATCTTTGTGCTATCTCGGCCTTCCTCAGGCTCCCTGATCAGCCCTCCCTTTTCAAGTCCCCTGTTGTTAACAGGTTCTTAAAAGGCATTACTCACCTCTTCCCTCCTGTTCCGTTTGTAATGCCTCAGTGGGACTTGAACTTGGTTCTTACCTTTTTAATGTGCGCTCCCTTTGAGCCTCTGCATAACTGTCCTCTTCGTCTTCTGACTCTAAAGGCAGCCTTTCTGGTGGCCATCACCTCCGCTCGGCGGGTGAGTGAGCTCCAGGCTCTTTCTTGCAAACCTCCCTTTCTGTCTGTTCATCCAGACAAGGTTGTTCTTCGGACGCGTCCGTCCTTCTTGCCAAAGGTGGTTACTGCTTTCCACATTGGGCAGACCATCACTTTGCCCACCTTCTTTCCGCCTCCGCATCCTTCCAGAGAGGAAGAGAGGCTCCACCGTCTGGACCCAAAACGTGCGCTCTCCTTCTATATCGACCGCACAAAACACTTCCGGGTGGATGACCAGCTCTTTGTTGGCTACGTGGGCGCCAAAAAGGTCGGGCGGTGCACAAGAGGACCATCTCCCGCTGGGTTACCTTGTGCATCAAGACCTGCTATTCTTTGGCTAAGAAGGAGCCTCCTGTTGGGCTGCGTGCCCATTCCACCAGGGCAACGGCTGCTACCACGGCCTTGGGCCGCGGTGTTCCGCTGCCGGTTATCTGTCAGGCAGCTACGTGGGCCTCGCTGCACACGTTTACTAAGCATTACTGCCTTGACAGTCAGGTCCGGAGGGACGGCTTCTTTGGCCGTTCTGTCCTCCAGGACTTCCTTGTCTGATCTTTGTTCGCAGACCCACCACCGGGGTTGGTATTGCTGGGGTATCTATTCTAAGGTAAGGAATCTATCACTAACGTGTCTCTTTCAGATGCACAAGTTACTAACTTGTGTAACGATATATCTGTAAGAGACAGTAGTTAGTGATAGATTCCTTACCGCCCACCCATCCTCCCCGTTCTGCGAACTGATTTCTAGGGTTAAGGACATCCCTTTCAGGGCCCTAGTATTTTTCAGACACCTGTGTCAGCTTCTTGCATGGCTCTGCGTTCCTGGCGCGGAAAGTCGTGTACAGAACTGACGTCAGCGCGCAGGGCGGCGCCTAAGTGCTGCCCGCGACGTCATCCCGGCGATCACGACGCCGACGACGGACGCGGAGCCGCACGACGCCGCCTACCGACGCGCAAGGGTACTGCTACGCAAAACTTTCCGGATCCAGCCTGACGCCTGGGGATATTCTAAGGTAAGGAATCTATCACTAACTACTGTCTCTTACAGATATATCGTTACACAAGTTAGTAACTTGTGCTTTAGGGGCAACCCTGAACCTTGCCTCCTCAGACCAGAATCAACAAGAAAAAGAGAAGGGCTGAAGAAGCTGTGCTGAAACTAAGAAGAGGAGGACGCCCACTGACTTGGCCCCAGCCCTACCGGCCTGTCCCCACCTTGAGCCTGCTCCAGGGAAATCCCGGTGTGTCCTGCTGCCAGCAGCCTCAAGAACCCGAAGGACCTGCTCTGCCTTCCAAACCAAAGACTTTGTCTCCCGTGAGCACCAGGTTTGCTCACCAACAGCCTCTGGCCCTAGCCAAAACCGCGAGTCTGCACCAGTCCGCACCCAACGCCCACAGCCCGAGTTAGAGTGGCCCAACACCACAAGGAGGTCTTTCCGGCGATCCTGACCTGAGATCTGGTGATCTCTGACCTGCCTCGAATCTCCAAGCGAAGCCTGCAGCCTCTTTCTGGAGGATCTCAGGACTGCGACCGGAGCTGGTAAGAAAACCCGACGCCTAAAGACACCCTTGCACCCAACGCCCCACGGCCTTGGTTGGCTCAACCGACGGTGTCCCAGCATCTCCTGGCATCCCAACTTACCTCTCCAACCAGTGGTCACCTCCAGAAGATCTTCGTCCCTGAGCCTGCAGTCTTTGTTGCAACCGGAGAATCCCCATTGAAAACAGGGCACCCGACACCAAAACAGCACCCTGCACCTGCTGCCCTTGCGCCGCTGCGGGTGTACTTTGGGTGCTAACTCAGATCCCCTTTTGCACTGAGCCTCACACCAGGAGCTTTGCTCTCACAACCCTGTGGCCTGCTCGTGAGCAGCCACCAATCGGAGGCCCCCCTATCCCCCATTGTATAACATTGGGCCTCAGCACTCTGCACCCGGCCGCCCTAGTGCCGCTGAGCGTGTTTCAAGGGTGCATCCTTGACCCTGGGGGAACCCTGGTTTTGCAGCGTGAATCCTTTTCTGGATTCACATGCTGTGCATTATTCCGCCATCTAGTGGTTGGGTCCAGAATTGTCTTTGGGTTTTTTTTGTTTTTGTTTTGGTTGCTGTGGACCACCATTTGGTGCCAGGTATGTCCCCTGTGTTACGTCAGACGGTATCCTGGAGGCCGACGTGCGTGGTAGCCATCTTCAGATTCTTTTTTCCGCCGTTGGGTCTGGAAGCAAGACTGGAAGCTCCGAAGAAATTTTCGATTATTCCCCAAAAACATCAAGAAAGAAGATTGCCGAGAAATATCGATCATCG
The DNA here is from genome assembly GCA_963921515.1 of Calotriton arnoldi. Lineage (NCBI taxonomy): Eukaryota > Metazoa > Chordata > Amphibia > Caudata > Salamandridae > Calotriton > Calotriton arnoldi. Next base: position 142,741 of record CAWUFW010008823.1, on the reverse strand, counting down.
ACGTCGTAACCGGAGACAGGAGCAGAGCTTCGGTGTTAACACCACAGAGGACCACTTCGGTCCACAAATGGCGAGGTAGGGGTCATGGAGAATACCCCCTTCAAGTTCTGCCCCAAGTGCCACCACAAGTACACTCAACGCGACCCACACGATGTCTGCAACCTCTGCCTGCCCGAAGATCATCAGGACAAGGACTGTGAGGCCTGCGCGGCGTTCCTGTCGAAGACACCGAGAACACGCCGAAAGCAAAGACAGGCCCACTACGCCACAATGTCGCAGACAACAAAAAACTTCTCTGAGACCTGGGTTTCTCTAGCGACGAGGAAGAACAAGGAGCACCAGCGGAGTCGACGCACGAGGGATCGGACATCGAGATCCAAGAAGGGGACTCCGAAAAAATTCACACCGAGAAGAAGGCGAGTGATTCGAAAAAGAAGACGGAGAAGGTAAGACACCATAAAAATCCGTCGGAACCGAAGGGCCACGAACATAAGGCCCCAAGGCAGCCCCACCGCCAAGCAAAAAGGCGATCGAGGGTCAGCCGCATTAAAAGAACCCCGCGGAACCCAACCAAAGGTTACCAAGAAGGGAAAATCGCCAAAAACGCCAAAAACCAGGGTCGAGCACGAACCCGCGAAAAAGGGCACAACACCGTCTAAGACTATCGACGCCTGGAGAAAGAGAATCTCCGGTCGCCGATGCCGAGAGGGCCCTCGAAGTCGAAAGGAAAAGACTGGAGGAAGAAATGGCGACGCTCCTACAGAAGAAAAAGGAGTTGGACGCCTCACTAAAAGATTTTTGCATCCCAAAGGCACCGGTTGCCGAACGGGAGAACGTCTACGTCGAAGAGGCAGAAGACGCCGAGGGAGAAGAAGGTATCTTCGACTCCCCTCCAACCCCTGAACCTCGAGACGAAGAACCAGAGGAATACGGAGACGTACCCGAAGAAGAGGAAAACTCCGAAAATTTCGAAGATACGTCTAACGATCTCGACACCGAAAGCTCGGAAGAGATCTGCAGTTACCCTTTGAAAGCTTCGCCTCCAGATGACATAGCTTTCTACAAGGACCTCGTTAAAAGGGCAGCAAATCAATTTGGAGTAGCCCTAGAGGAAGAAAAAGGGGACACATGTTTCTTACTAGAAACCCTGGCACCAGCGACAAAAGGAACGCAATACCTTCCTATGCTGCCCAGTATTCTGGACCAAGGCAAATAAGCCTTCAAGGAACTAGCTTCAAACAAGGGGATAACCCCCAGAGTGGAAAATAAGTATAAAGCCTCCTCAAAAGACCCTAAATATATTCAGGGAAATACAGTACCTGACTCAATTATTGTCACCACAACCAGAAGGAGAGCTAATGCAGTCTCCAACACCGGACCTCCACCAGAGAAGGAGAGTAAGAGGATGGATATGGTGGGGAGAAGAATGGAAAAGGAGGCAGCAACACAGTGGCGTATTGAAAATTCAAATGCCCTACTAAATAGATATGGCCACCAACAGTGGGATGAGATGGAGGAAATTCTTAACAAACTCCCGGAGGAGGACAAGAAAAGGGCAAGATCTATTGTCCAGGAGGGAAAGAACGTGGCAAACACCTGCCTTAAGTCGGCTTTGGATGCAGCAGATACTGCTAGTAGGCAGATGTGCACAGGAACCATCCTGAGAAGACATGCCTGGCTCAGAATATCGGGGTTCAAGCAGGAAGTTCAAACCTCCATCATTAATAGACCATTTAATGGAGGAGCACTGTTTGGAAAGGAGGTAGATGAATCCCTTCAACAGATAATAAAGGACAACGAGACAGCAAGGGCAATAGGGGCCCTACAGCAGAGAGGTTCCTTTAAAAGGGGGGATTCAATAACAGGAAGCCCACAGGTAGAGGCACCTTTGGACAAGGACAACAGATGTCACAGCAACCTCAAGGGCAGAACCCAGGTCAACAAATGGGTCAGCAGTCAAGCTATCAAGGGTGGCAACAACAGAAGCAGCCCTTTCGGTCAAGAGGCAATGGCAGAGGAAGAGGCCAACCCTCTAGGGGAAGAGGAAATGGATCCAAATGACTCACTCACAAGCAAGGATCCACACAACACCAGTGGGAGAAAGAATATCCTTGTTCCTCAAACAATGGAAAAATATCACAACAGACAATTGGATTTTAAATTTGGTAAAATACAAGTATTGCATAGAGCTAACAAGAAAACCACCTGCAAACACACCCAAAACAAGAAGATTCCTGAAATCAGAGCACATACTGACAGAGGCAGAATCAAAGAACTATACCAAAAACAAGCAATAGAATTGGTACCGAAACAAGAATGGTTCAAAGGAAACTACTCCGCGTATTTCCTAATACCCAAACAAGACTTCACTCTAAGGCCAATCATGGACTTAAGGTTCATAAACAAATTCATACTGACAGTGTTTCAAGATGTGTACTCTTCAAGAAATACCACAAATCCAAAAAGGAGACTATATGGCAACAATAGATCTCAAAGATGCCCACTTACATATCCCTATGAACAAAAGACACAAAAAGTACTTGAGATTCCTGCACAACGGAACACATTACCAATTCAAAGTCCTACCTTTCGGAATAAAATCAGCTCCACGGGTATTCGCAAAATGCCTAGCGGCAGTAGCAGCACACCTCAGAAGAGAGGGAATCCACGTCTACCCTTATCTGGTCGACTGGCTCATAAGAGCACATTCAAAACAAACATGCTACAAATATGTTCAAGCAGCGATTCAAAGGCTACAAAAACTGGGGTTTTCAATAAACCACAAAAAATCTACAAAACCAGAAAAGGAAAAGAAATTCCTGGGAGCCATATTGAACTCAACAAAGGCAAAAGCGTATCCCACACAAAACAGGATACAAGCTATCATCAGGAGACCACACTCTACCAGAAGGGTCAATCTCTGACAGTGAGGAAGGTCATGAAACTAATGGGCATGATGGCATCATGCATCCCATTTATCCCCCATGCACGCTTACACATGCGCCCATTCCAAGAATGGCTAACCAACAGCTGGTCCCAAGCCACAGGAGGTAGGGAAGATCTAGTGGTTGTAACACAAGGTGTAAGCAGAGATACAATGGTGGGCATCCAACAACATAGCACAGGGGAGACTTTCAGGAACCCAACTCCATCTGTGACTATCACCACAGACGCATCCCTCAGTGGTTGGGGAGCACACTGCAACCAGCTGAAAGTACGGGGACAATGGAACAAACAGGATTCCATAAAACACATCAACTTCTTTGAGATGAAAACAGTATTCCTGGCATTGAAATCGTTCCAAAGGCATCTTCAGGGGAAGACTATCATGATACAAACAGACAATACAACAACAATGCTCTATCTGAACAAACAAGGAGGTACAAAGTCCTTTCCCCTCAGCAAACTAGCGCAGGAGATCTAGCAGTGGGCAGTAGTCCACAACATCAATCTACAAACTGTACATCTACCAGGAGTAGACAACATTACAGCGGATCAGCTGAGCAGACAGAACAACTGCTCACAAGAATGGGAGTTGAAACAACAAACAGTACAATACCTTTTCAAAATCTGGGGGACACCAGTGATAGATCTGTTTGCAACAATGCATAACAAGAAATGCCAGTACTTTGCCTCGAGGTTTCCACACCACCAGTCAGAGGGAAATGCACTTTCACTCAACTGGTCACAGACATTTGCTTACGCCTTCCCACCAATACCCCTGATGCAAAAAGTGTTAGAAAAAGCAAAGAATCCAGGAACAGACATGATCCTCATTGCCCCTCGATGGCCAAGACAAACATGGTACTCAACCCTCCTAGAACTATCCAAAGGGGAGAGGTTCAAGAACAAAGCAGACAAAGACCTGCTAACAATACAACAAGGCCAAATCTTTCACCCGAACCAGCAACGCTGCATCTGGCAGCCTGGTGCCTGAATACATAGAATTTGGCCACCTAAACCCGCCTTTACGAACAATGGAAATTCTAAAAGAGGCAAGAAAGCAGTCCACAAGAAAATGCTATACAGCAAAATGGAAGCGATATACCACCTGGTGCACCACTAACAATAAGATCGGTTCAATAGACTCTCAAGAAATAGTAATTACATACCTGACTTACCTCCTAAATAGTAACATCTGAAAGAGACACGTTAGTGACAGATTCCTTACCTTAGAATATCCCCAGGCGTCAGGCTGGATCCGGAAAGTTTTTTTGCGTAGCAGTACCCTTGTGCGTCGGTAGGCGGCGTCGTGCGGCTCCGCGTCCGTCGTCGGCGTCGTGATCGCCGGGATGACGTCGCGGGCAGTACTTAGACGCCGCCCTGCGCGCTGACGTCAGTTCTTCTTTTCCGCGCCAGCAAGCGCAGATCCGGGAAGAGCAGTGCCCTAGTCATTTTTTGACTAACTTTTTTGGTGAATTTTTTCACTGTTTCTTTTCGTATCGACTCCAAGGTGTCGTTAGGGATGCCCGGCTTTAAGCGTTGCGACGCCTGTGCTCGGATGATGTCCATCACAGACCCGCATCTGGAGTGTCTCTTCTGTCTCGGGCGAGACCACGACACGAAGTCGTGTTCCGACTGCCGGTCCCTAAACCCGAAAGCTTTGCGAGAGCGGTCTCGAAAGCTCCTCGAGGCCCGGCAGTCTGCTCCGCGCCACACCAAGCCCCGGTCGCGTGAGAGGTCGAGGGGTCGGTTGCGGAGTCCTCGCCGGTCGTCGGGATCCAAGTCTTCGTCGTCCGGTAAGTCTAAACACAAGAAGTCCAAGAAGCATCATCGCTCTAGGACTTCGCCTCGCCGGTCTCGCGACTCGGCTGAGGCCCCTCCCGGCACCGTCCCCGCGGCCCCGGACATGCCTGTGGAGTCGCCCCCGCAATACCCGTCCTTCCCGGGTTCGGAGGCGGATCCGGCCCAAATACAGGAATTCCTGTCGGCCATGGCCCGCCTCTTCGGGCCTCAAGGTCCCTCCGGTGCGCCTTCGGGCCCCGCGGGCCCTGATGGGGTTGCCCCGGCGTCGCCGACTACTCCGGTCCCGGCGTCGCTCGTGCCTCCAGCCTCGATTCCCGGCTTCGGCCCCGGCCTCGATCCCGGCTCCGGTGGTACCGCAACCCCCATCGACGCCGGTCGACCTGACCACGCCTCCGCCGGCGCCGATGTCTCCGGTGCCGTTCCGGACGCCGCCCGGGGCTCCGGACGGCGGCGTCCCCCTGTACTCTCCGGCTCCAGACATGGAGCCGGACCGACGTCGCTCGACGCCGGTTCCGGCGCCGATGAGACCTTGGGTCCCAAATGTCCCTCCTCCTCATTTTGAACCGGAGGAGGACCAGGAGGACTGGGAGGGGTCTGAGGACCCTCGGGCACAACAGTGTCAGTATGATGAGTACTGGGCAGAGGAACTAGGGGATGCCAGTGGTCTAGATACTTCCCCTGACACTGGCATGCTGTCTCCTCCCGTGGCTACGGAGGAGGGAGCCAATTTTGCAACGGTGTTGCGTAGGGCAGCTGGAGCCTTACATCTCCGACTCCCTACTGTGGCGGTCAAGACTAATCTCTTGACAGAAGTGCTTCAGCCGGCAGCCTCCTCCTTGGAGACTGTGCTGCCGTTTAACGATGCACTCACTGACGTTCTTTTGGGCGCCTGGTCCAAGCCCAACACAGGGGCTCCTGTGGATAGGAACGTGTCCCGACGCCATCGCCCAGCTCCGGGCGACCCCTTGTTTCTCTCTGTCCACCCCACTCCTGAGAGCTTGGTTGTCCAAGCCTCGGCTTCCCAAACCGCCTTCCCTACCGCCCCTCCGGATAGGGAATCCAAACGCCTGGATCAATTTGGGAAGAAGGGTTTTTCTTCCTCCAGTGCTGGCTTGCGGTCCATCAACACCGCTTGTCTTTTGGGCCGATATACCCACTCCCTGTGGGATTCGGTGGCGACTGTTTTGCCCCAGTGTTCTGAGGAGGTCCAGACACTGCTTACCCGCGCCATTGCGGAAGGTAGGGATGCGGCCAAATACACCATCCGTTGTGGCCTTGATACCGCCGACTCGCTGGGCAGATCTATTGCAACGACGGTGGCGCTACGTCGCCACGCCTGGCTGAGAACCACTGGTTTTTCGGGTGATGTCCAGAATACACTCATGGACATGCCCTTTGATGGAGTCGGTCTTTTTGGTTCCAAAGCAGACCATGCGTTGGAGCGTTTAAGGACTCACGGGCTACTGCCAAGTCCCTGGGCCTTTCTGCTGCACGCCCTCCGCTAACTTCTGCTTTTCGCCCCTATCGTGGCCACGGAAGGGGCGCCCAGTCACGTCAGCAGCCCAGCCACCGGCCCGCGCAGCAGGCGTCTTCGCGTGGCCGAGGACGTGGATACCGCTGTGGCGGTTCGGGCAACCAGCGTGCGGGTCAGGCCACCACCTCCAACCCGTCCGCGGCCTCCAAGCCCTCCTAGTCCCTCCTTTCCGGTGCACAGCACGCCAGTAGGGGGCAGGGTCCGCCATCACCTTCACCACTGGCGTCCCATCACCTCGGACAGGTGGGTCTTGGACATTGTCCGAAGGGGCTACTCCCTCCCCTTCGAGACCACCCCCCCAGCCATGCCACCTCAATTCCACCGCATGTCAGGGGATCACTTGGTACTTCTGAAGAAGGAAGTCACGGCCCTCTTGGCTAAGAGGGCCATCGAGCATGTTCCGACCCCAGAAGTAGGACGTGGTTGCTACTCCCACTACTTCCTGGTGCCCAAAAGGACAAGGAGGACATGCGTCCTATCTTGGACCTCCGGAACGTCAATCGCTTCCTCCGGAAGGAGAAGTTCAAGATGCTCACCCTAGCTCAGGTCTTGACTGCCCTAGACCCTGGAGACTGGTTGGTAGCGTTGGACTTGCAGGACGCCTATTTCCACATCCTCGTCCTGCCGGCCCACCGGCGTTACCTTCGGTTCACGGTAGGCCTCGAGCATTTTCAGTTCACCGTGCTCCCCTTTGGCCTTACCAGTGCCCTCGGGTGTTCACGAAAGTGATGGCGGTGGTCGCAGCTCATCTGCGCCGGGCAGGGGTTTCAGTCTTCCCCTACCTCGACGACTGGCTGCTGAAGGCGGGCTCGTCCCAGGCAGTCGTCTCCCACCTCCAGACTACGGCCGAACTCCTGCACTCGCTGGGGTTCTCCACCAATGTGCCGAAGTCGCATCTGATTCCTTCTCCACAGCTCCTTTTCATCGGAGCAGTTCTGGACACGACGCAGTTTCGGGCCTATCCTCCCGAACGGCGAGTCCGGGATATTCAGGCTATGATTCCGATCTTTCAGCCTTTATCCTGGGTTTCGGTACGGATGACCCTGAGGCTGCTGGGCCTCATGGCCTCCTGCATCCTGCTGGTCAATCATGCCAGATGGCATATGCGGGCTCTGCAGTGGGACCTGAAGTTCCAGTGGGCGCAGCACCAGGGCAACCTGTCCGATCACGTCCAGATCTCGGAGGGGACTGCAAAACAGTTGCAGTGGTGGCTCTCGAACCGGCAATGGGTCCTGGGCAGATCCCTCTCCCTTCCCCAGCCAGAGCACACAGTTGTGACGGACGCGTCCCTTCTGGGATGGGGCGGTCACATGGGAGAGGCGGAGATCAGAGGCCTCTGGTCTCCGGCGGAGTCCCGGCTCCATATCAACATTCTGGAGCTCCGGGCGATCCGACTTGCACTCAAGGCATTCCTTCCCTCTGTCAAAGGGAAGGTAGTGCAGGTGTTCACAGACAACACCACCGCCATGTGGTACTGCAACAAACAGGGCGGGGTGGGGTCGTGGACCCTCTGTCAGGAGGCTCTGCGCCTCTGGACTTGGCTGGAACATCAGGGCATGTTCCTGATGGTTCAACACCTGGCAGGTTCCCTGAACGCCAGGGCGGACTAACTCCAGCCGCAGGTGCATGATGGATCACGAATGGCGTCTTCACTCGGAAGTGGCGCAAGGACTCTTTCAACAATGGGGAGAGCCTTGGTTAGATCTATTCGCCACCGAAGAGAACGCGCAATGTCATCAGTTCTGCGCGTTGGAATTTCCAAGGCGGCACTCGCTCGGCGACGCTTTTTGTCGCGAGTGGAGTTGCGGTCTGTTGTACGCCTTTCCGCCTATACCACTTCTACCCAGAGTGTTGAAGAAGATTCGGCACGACCGGGCCCAAGTCATCCTTGTGGCTCCGGACTGGGCTCGAAGAGTTTGGTATCCCGAGCTACTCAGTATGAGCGTAGATCCCCGATCCGTCTGCCTCTTCGGGAGGATCTTCTGTCGCAGCAGCAGGGTACGGTCCTCCACCCGAACCTGTCCAGTCTACACCTGCTTGCGTGGAGATTGAGCGGCGACAGTTGATTCCTTTCGACTTGCCTCCCGAAGTTTGTGATGTGATTCTGGCAGCCAGGCGTCCCTCCACTAAGGTGGTATACGCCTGCAGGTGGAACAAATTTGTGGCATGGTGCACAGCAAAGGCTGTGAATCCCCTTTCTGCCCCTCTTTCTGAGGGCCTTCTGTTCCTTCTTTCTCTGGCCCAACAGGGTTCTGCCCTGGGTACCATCAAGGGTTATCTTTGTGCTATCTCGGCCTTCCTCAGGCTCCCTGATCAGCCCTCCCTTTTCAAGTCCCCTGTTAACAGGTTCTTAAAAGGCATTACACACCTCTTCCCTCCTGTTCCGTTTGTGATGCCTCAGTGGGACTTGAACTTGGTTCTTACCTTTTAATGTGCGCTCCCTTTGAGCCTCTACATAACTGTCCTCTTCGTCTTCTAACTCTGAAGACAGCCTTTCTGGTGGCCATCACCTCCGCTCGGCGGGTGAGTGAGCTCCAGGCTCTATCATGCAAACCTCCCTTTCTGTCTGTCCATCCAGACAAGATTGTTCTTCGGACGCGTCCGTCCTTCTTGCCAAAGGTGGTTACTGCCTTTCACATTGGGCAGACCATCACTTTGCCTACCTTCTTTCCGCCTCCGCATTCTTCCAGAGAGGAAGAGAGGCTCCACCGTCTGGACCCAAAACGTGCGCTCTCCTTCTATATCGACCGCACAAAACACTTCCAGGTGGATGACCAGCTCTTTGTTGGCTACGTGGGCGCCAAAAAAGGTCGGGCGGTGCACAAACGAACCATCTCCCGCTGGGTTACCTTGTGCATCAAGGCCTGCTATTCTTTGGCTAAGAAGGAGCCTCCTGTTTGGCTGCGTGCCCATTCCACCAGGGCAACGGCTGCTACCACGGCTTTGGGCCGCGGTTTTCCGCTGCCGGTTATCTGTCAGGCAGCTACGTGGGCCTCGCTGCACACGTTTACAAAGCATTACTGCCTTGACAGTCAGGTCCGGAGGGACGGCTTCTTTGGCCGTTCTGTCCTCCGGGACTTCCTTGTCTGATCTTTGTTCGCAGACCCACCACCGGGGTTGGTATTGCTGGGGTATCTATTCTAAGGTAAGGAATCTGTCACTAACGTGTCTCTTTCAGATGCACAAGTTACTAACTTGTGTAACGATATATCTGTAAGAGACAGTAGTTAGTGACAGATTCCTTACCGCCCACCCATCCTCCCCGTTCTGCAAACTGATTTCTAGGGTTAAGGACATCCCTTTCAGGGCCCTAGTATTTTTCAGACACCTATGTCAGCTTCTTGCAAGGCTCTGCGTTCCTGGCGCGGAAAGTCGTGTACAGAACTGACGTCAGCGCGCAGGGGCGGCGTCTAAGTACTGCCCGCGACGTCATCCCGGCGATCACGACGCCGACGACGGACGTGGAGCCGCACAACGCCGCCTACCGACGCGCAAGGGTACTGCTACGCAAAAAAACTTTCCGGATCCAGCCTGACGCCTGGGGATATTCTAAGGTAAGGAATCTGTCACTAACTACTGTCTCTTACAGATATATCGTTACACAAGTTAGTAACTTGTGCATCAACTACTCGAGCATAAAGGTACACCTGGCGGCCATAGTAGCATACACAAGAGGAAAAACTTGTAAACGTTTTTTCACAAGGCCAGTGATTAAAAGGTTTCTAGAAGGGGCGAAAAGAATTGCTCCACCAAGAGCAGCTCAATTACCTACATGGAGCCTAAATACAGTACTATCACAACTTATGACAAAACCCTTCGAGCCCATCCATACAGCGGACCTCAAACACATTACTGTAAAGACAGTCTTTCTCATCGCTATCACATCGCTACAAAGAGTAAGTGAGCTGAAAGCTCTAACAATGCAGGAACCATATTTACAAATACACAAGGATAAAGTAATCCTAAAGACAAACCCACACTTCTTACCAAAGGTGGTATCTAAATATCATTTAGATCAAAATATCATCCTACCAGTTTTCTTCAAAAACCCAAAAACTAAAGGAGAAAGAAGCCTCCATACCATGGATGTAAGGAGAGCGTTACTGTATTATTTGCAAAAACAGAACAAATCAGGAAAACAAAACAATTGTTTGCCACCTACTCGCATACTAACACAGGATCACCAGTCACAAAGGCAACCATTGCAAGATGGATAGTACAAACCATCCAATCATGTTCTGCCAATGCCAAAAAAGAACTAACAATTCAGCCAACCGCTCACTCCACAAGAAAGAAAGGAGGAACCTTGGCTTTCATGGCAAATGTACCCATTGACTCTATTTGTGCAGCAGCAACATGGGCATCACCACACGCGTTTACAAAGCATTACTGTGTGGACATTCAGATGAGTAAGGAAGCTCAAATTGGACACAGGGTGTTTCAACACCTGTTTGCCAAGTCTTCATTTCACCACAGCCTCCCAAACACGGGAGAAACCACTACATAATCTAATGCACAGCATGTCAATCCAGAAAAGGATTCACGCTGCGAAACGAAATGGTTACTTACTAGTAGGAGTAGTTTTGCAGCTTGAAGAATTTTCTGGATTCACATGCGACCCACCCGACCTCCCCTACAAGGAAAACGAATAGGTGGGGAAGCAAATAATTAAACAAGTTATTTAACAACCATCTCAAGGACTACAAAACAGAAAAAAGAATCCGAAGATGGCTACCACGCACGTCGACCTCCAGGATACCCTCTGACGTCACACAGGGGACGTACCTGGCACCAAATGGTGGTCGACAGCGACCAAAACAAACCCAAAAAAAACAAATACAATTCCGGACCCAACCAATTAATGGCGGAATAATGCAAAGCATGTGAACCCATAAAATTCTTCAAGCTGCAAAACTACTCCTACTGGTAAGTAACCATTTCGTTCTAACCCCAGAATACCAACTCCCACAAACAAGTACTTACCTGCAAACCGTTCACTTCATTTTTCTCCATAGAACAATTTTCACAAGAAAGCAGTCTATGTATTCCTAAGTGTGGAGTTGGTTTTGTATGAGAACTTGAAAAACTGCAAATACCTAACAACTGCTTTACTTACCTTTTCTCTAGGAAATGTCCCAGTTTGATATCTAGGCATATTACACTTAGTAGAAAAAGTAATCCATAAAGTATTCTGAAAAGTAATCAAAAGTAATCTAACTGTAATTTCCACTGTATTCAAAAGTATTTGCATACCTGTAACAGTCATTTTCATTCAGCTTACTTGTATTGTTGAACTTGCCTTGAAAAGTATCACTTACACTTACCTGTGCCAGGCTTGCTTGGTTCTAGAAAATAAATATAACTAAATCATATTTTTGAAACAAACAAATTGGTCTGAGTTCAGTCTTTAAGTGTGTGACATCATTTGCTGCCTGAATGTGTACAACAAATGCTTAACACTACCCTCTGATTAAGCCTTACTGCTCGCCCACACTACCACAAATAGAGTAAGGTGCTATCTTCTTTTACCTCTGCCTACCTTTGGGGTTCCACTGGACTCTGTGCACACTATACCTCATTTTGGTATAGTATATACAGAGCAAGCTTCCTACAGCAAGGTGAACCCTAATATTTTACCAACTGCTCCTCCTATCAGGGAATCCGAAAAGGCTGACACTATGCAAAAGAGTTTTTTCTTCTATTTGGCCCTGCATTCAATGAGCTATATATGCTTCTTGGGCCGTTGTATTTAAGCATTTTGGGACATGGCTAGCTAGATCTTGCCTGCTGTCTAAATTAAGTAAGGGGTAGAACTACTGACTAAAGGGATTTACTGTGCAGTTTTGATAAAATGTGAGAGATGAGCATAATTTTAGATCACCAAGCAGAGATCATGGTTTATATAGGCTTACTTGAGAAGAGTTGGAGCAGCGTACAGTTCTTGTTGCAATGAGAAAATGTGTTCATTTTGTCAAGGTCTGCAGGCCATCTTGACATTTTATCCTCTATTTTTGCTAGCCAGTGTACAGAGCAGGGTAGTGGGTCGGTGAATTAAGATTTGTGTATGTCTCAAATGCTTTTACTGGAACTGAGGTGGAGTTGGGGAGCTTTGCTAAGCTAATCTTACCAGGATCATGGTATTCGTTTATAAGAACTAGTGTTCACAGCATGTGTGGCTGTAGATACACTTGCTGTGCAAACTCCTGCCATCTGATGTTAGGCTCGTATTTGTGCAAGTTGTTTTTCTGCTAAGAATTTTTCTTCAGTCACAATTTAGTTTGACTCCACCTCTTGCTTGCAATGCCATTGGTCATCAACTCATTGTTAGATTTTTATTTTTCTGCCACCGGGTTCGGACTTGTGCTTCCGTGCTCCGGTTCAACTCTGTGATTGTTTTTGATTCTCTTCTTCCCTATCTCTCCGTCAGTATTGTTTACGGTCGCATTTGCCCTTTTTTTTCTCGTATCGGGTCGACGTCTCCAGTTACCTCTCAGGACAGTGCACTGTTTGACTTCGGCCCCCAGTGGGACCTCTTTCCTCTTGTGCGGTCCGCTCGCAACATGTCTTTCCTGTGATGAAACGGATGCCCTTTCAATACTGTCCTCTGTGTCGTGTGAAGTACCCCATGGCCGATCCCCACCAAGTCTGTAATCTCTGCCACTCATCTGAGCAGGACGAGGCCTCTTGTGACGAATGTTGACCCTTACGGTCGAAGAAAATCCTTCGAGACTGCCGGGCCCGTCTACTTGAGAAGTTCCGCAGGAGCGCAGAAGGTACCCCAGACCTCTTCAGTACCCTGGGCCTCGAAGGGGAACATCCTCCAGAGCCTTTGGCGGTTGATGAGGAGGCTTTCTCGCCCGAAGAGTTCCGGCTCTGACCTCAAAATTGAAGACCTCCCGCCGGCTCAACAGGTCGTGAGTACAGCTCCCTCTCCACCTGGACACCGCTGTGAGCTTCTACCCAACACGGGGCATTCAGCACACTGGACCCACAGAAGCAGGCTTCTTAGCCTCCACTGCCTTCGGGCCATGGTCGTCACCGACCGTCAACTTCGGACCCTACGCCCAGCTTCGGCTCGGCACCGAAGAAAATCAAATCTTAAAGCTGAAGCCCTTAGTGCTGCCCACTACAGGCTCGGCACCGACACGAGCGTCTGATCCAAAACAGTCTTCCTCGAAGCATAAATCTGTGCCAAAACAAGAGCAGCTCAATGTCCGACAAAAATAGATTGTTATCCGCATACTAACACAGCCTCCGATGCCGGATCCTTGGCTTTCCAAGAGACAGTTCAGTTTTCAAGAAGCTCTGGAGCCCCCTCCTCTTCCAAAGCAGTGAAAATAGCAAGATAAAGCCACCAGTCCTCTTCTGGACACTGGACTGCCTCAACCCTCTTACACTGCACCCCGACCCCCACCATCACCTTCCCTCCACCTTCTTTACCTGACCACTATCCTACACTCCACACGGGTTACTACATTCTGACACGGTGGACACGCTGGGGGAAGGGGAGGACTTACGACGTACCCCCACAGGGAGACCTGTGGGACTAATATGATGTAGATCCGGCTGCCGATACTGATCTCAACCACTACTTTGCCCGACCTTCTCTGTCAGATGATACCTCCTCTTACCATGAGGTTCTATGTAGGGCTGCTGCTTATCACAACGTGGCGATGCATAAAGAGCCAGTCGAGGAAGACTTCCTTTTTGAGACTTTCTTCTGACTATCACTCCATGCCCTATCTGCCTATGCTGAAGGGGATGCTCAAGCCGGCCCCTGATATTTAAAAGGAGCCAGTCAGAACCTGAGTCATTACCCCAGGGGTTGATTAAAAAGTGACACCCATTCAGACCCTATCTGTATTAGAAGCCAGCTCCCACCAGATTCCCTACTGGTTCATATCACTCGTAATAAGGGGAATGCTCAGGGCACCAGCGATGGTCCTCCGCCGAACAATGAGAGTAAAAGGATAGACGCAACTGGTAAACAAGTCACGGCACAGTCTGCCAACCACTGGTTTATTGCTAGTTCCATTAGTTTACTCTCTAGATATGACCGGGCCCATTGGGATGAAATGGAGGAGCTCCTTCAACACCTCCCAGAGGAGCTCTGTAAAAGGGGAAGTGAGTTGGTCAGAGGGCAAACTTATTTCTAACACAACCATCAGGGTGCGCCCTAGATGCTGCTGACACTGCGGCTCAGGGGATTAAATTGAGCCTCTTCCTCCACAGTCGTGCCTGGCTCGTGTCTCCGGTTTCAAGCTAGACGTTCAACAGCATCTCCTCAACCTGCCCTTTGATGGTGAACATCTCTTTGGGCTCAGGTTGATGAAATGCTGGAAAAAATGAAAAAAGATACAGAAGCAGCAGTAGCCGTGGGCGTTTATAGATGCCTCCCTCACGGGAGTTATTTCGCCACTCTGCATATCTCGGAGGCTCCAAGACCACCTCACCTGAAGCCTCTGCGTCTTTACAGTGCCATCCTGCCCAACAAACTTCCACCAGGGGCTACTTCAGGGGTGCCTATCGTGGAAATAGCGCCCAAAGTAGAGGCAAAGGTAGCTCCCCAAGGGAGCCACCCCAGCCAAACAATGACTTACCACTCCCCACCCCAGATCATGCCACATCTGTCTGGGGACAACTGCAGATGTTCTTCCCCGCATGCCAGCACATCACTTCAGACCAGTGGGTTTTAGACACCATCCAACATGGTTACTGCCTAGAGCTCCCCTCCACACCACCCTACATACCACCCCGCAGACATGTCCTCTCCCCAGAACACTGTTTGCTTCAGGAAGAGGTCCAAGCGGTCCTCCTCAAGGGGGCCATGGAGCCTGTGCCACACCTCCTACAGGACTCACTGGTGTATTTCCCTCTACTTCCTTGTTCCCTAAAAGGACGGGTCCCTCAGGCCCATTTTGGACCTCAAACCCCTAAACGAGTACATCCTATCAGAACACTTCCACATGGTCACCCTTCAGGGTGTCATACCACTGTTGCACTGGCGGCACTGGACCTCAAAGATGCCTACTTCCAAATTCCAATTCTCTCGGTGCTACCTCCAGTCTGTGGTAAGTGGTCAGCATTACCAGTTCAAAGTGTTGCCCTTCAAGGTCACCACCGAAAGCCTAGTTTTTACAAAACGCCTTGCATTAATAGCAGCGCACCTGCAAAGACAGGGCATCCATGTATTCCCCTACCTGGAAGATTGGCTGATAAAGAGCGCAGCGCAACTCTACTGTAGTGCCGTGCACACACACATACACCTACTGCACAAATTGGGCTTCACCATCAATGCTGTAATTCCCATCTCCAGCCCCTTCAAATTCAACCCTATCTGTTAGTCATCTAGCTGCAGATTCCTTATCTTAGAATTCTCCCCAGGAGCCAGACTGGATCCAGAAATTTTTTCCAGCAAAACCTCTTTGCGGCGGTTGTGCAACTCTGTAGTGGCATCGTCCACCAGAAGTGATGTGAACAGAGTCTATAAAAGCCCTTCCACCGATGCTCTAATGTCAGGTTCTTCTTTTCCGTGCTACAAAACGGATCGGGAGAAGCGGTTCCTCTGGCCTTTTTTTGGCCTGCGCTGTTTTTTCGTCTGAAACAGTGCGCCTTTTTTCTATGCCTTCTGGTTTTAAACCTTGTGGGTCTTGTGCTCGACAGATGTCAGCCACAGACCCTCATTCTGTCTGTGGTGCTTGGGCAAGCACCACGACTCCAAGGAGTGCAACGCCTGTCAACAAATTAAGCCGAAGGCCCTGCAGGGGCGACTTATGAAGCTCTTGCCAGCATGGTTGTCAAAATCCTCTGAATCTTGCTAATCGCGGTCTCCTTCCATATCAGTGGTCCATTCACAGAGCCGTTTCCGTAGACGTCGCTCGCTATCGATATCCCGCTGTAGGTCGTGTCACAAACGGTTGAAGTTGCAGCATGCCCCGGCTTCGTCATCGCACAATGTGGTTTCCCATGGCTCCTCACACCCTCAACCTGAGGACCTAGTGCAAGAGCCTCTTCCACGCCTCACTGCCTTTCCTGGAGCTGGGATGACTTTAACCCAAATGAGAGATTATTATTGTGCTTTCCATGCCATCTTTGGGTCTTCCCCTTCCCCTGGAGCGCCTTCAGGCCCTAAGGAGGTGACAGGTGCTTTGACTGTGCCCACACCGGCGGGTTCGGCGTCAGGCCCGTATACACATTGACGCCAGTGCACAGCCCTTTAGGGCTCGCTCCTGCGACATCAGCCTCCCCTCATTCTGTCCACTGCTCCATCAGTTCTGTCTGCGGCCCGTCCACTGTCTTCTCCCAACCTCGGTACGACGTCGATTTGACATCGGGTGCAGAGCCAATGCAACATGGTTGTGTGGAACAATTTGTGGAAGAAAATGAGGAAGGGTTTGGCATTTTACAGCCAATGCCTGAGGATCCTCCTATGGTGGATAGTTGGATTACTGATTTAGGTGAAGCAAGCGCGTTGGAGTCTTCCCCTGCTTCTGGCCTTCTTTCTCCTCCTGGCCTGGCCACGGAGGACAGCTCTTCTTTGGCAGACATGTTGGAAAGGGTGGCTGTAGTTTTAGATGTCTCTTCCTTTGGTGGAAAAGTCTACGGACCCCCTCATTGGAGTTCTTCATGATGCATGATGTTTTGTTAGAGGCCTGGTGCTCCTTTGGACAGTTCTATTGCCCACAGGCACTGCCCTGCCCCCACTGACCCAGATTGTCTCCTCTGCCACCCGTCACACCGCAGTTTTGTGGTGCAGGACGCTACTGCTTCTCATGATTTGAATTGTCTGCCTCATTATCCGCTTGATTGAGGTTTCCAGAGACCTGCCTCTTGTGAAAAGCATATTGTCTCTTCCACCAGTACTGCTTTACATTCCATCAACACATCTTGCGGCCACTGGCGTTTTTCTCATGCCTTATGGGATTCGTTGGCACAGCTTTTGCCATCGCTCCCGGATACTAATCAGAACGATCTGGTCCAGTTGATTTTAGATGGGCAAGAGGCTGCTAAATTAATCATTCGGTGTGGGATGGACACCACCGATTTTGTTGGCTGTGAGATGGTGTCTTCTGTGGAGTTGCGCCAGTGGGCTTGGCTTCGTACCTCTGGGTTTTCAGAGGCAGTCCAATCCACTTTAATTGACATGCCTTTTGATGCCCTCCATTTATTTGGCACCCATGCTGACGCTGCTTTGTGCTGTTCTCGAGACAGTCGAGGTAGTGCAGATCCTTAGCTCTGTTTCCCTTCTCCCAACCTTTATTTTAAAGGATTTTCCACTGGAGCAGTGGAACGTCTGGTATGGTTTCTACTTGGCAATGCCGCGTTCTGGGCCTGACCAGTGATTTCCATTTTTCTCTTGTCGCCATTTTCTTTCGGCGACCTTTCTCCCCTTCTTCAGCAGGTTATGGGGTGTTATTTCCTCTATTCTGCTTTCGTTATGCTGATCTCCTTTCTTTGTGGTCTATTCCACATTCCTAATCTGTGTGGTGGGGCATGAGTCTCAGATTCTCTTTCTTTTTATGACCAGCCTCGTGTCTTTGTTCTGACTCGGTCAGGTCCCGAGTACAATTGTTGCATATATGTGACCTATTTATCCTTGCTGCCTCTATTTTGCATGGTGGCATAGTGTTTACATTCCTTTTCTCTGCCATGCTCCTTCTGTAGGTTAATGGCTTCATCCATCTGCATATGGATTTTTACTACTTGTTGCTAACCAATGGTTCCGTCTTTGGGCTTCCTTTCCTTTAAGTTTGGTTGTTCTTTCACAAACGGTTCTGTTCGGTTGTGCTATACGGTGTCATATAGCCTTGTCTTCAAGAATCTGTTATTGCCACTTTTAGAGTTCCTTTCTTCATTAGGTGATTTTTTTCCCCACTTTGTGGTGATTTTTGCTTTTTTACTGCAGGTGCGTTAATTCTTTGCACACACTGCGTTTGGCATATTATGCACAGGACTTGGTCCTGGCCCTTGTTTTTCCTTTCACTCAGGGGTTACATGTGATTGCCTTTCACTTTCCTCATTTTTGATGATTCCTGCTTTTTGTGGAACTTCTGTTCCTCTAATGAACATATATTGTTTTTATTTCACTTGCCTTTCCTTTCGATTGGCTTTTTCATTATTGGTTCAAAATTTTGCACCTTATGCAGCTTCTTTTCCCTATGGGACTGTTTTTTTACTTTTTCATCGGTTCTTGATTTGTCTGATAGCCTTCACTGTTCCGACAGTCTCAGCCTTCCAGTAGTTGGCCTTTACTCACCTTGGCCTATTTTAGGCCCAGTTCACCCTTGTATTCTTTATCACAAGGTTCAGTTTCCTGTTGCTTTCTTTCAGGATGTGGCTTTTAGCAGCCTTTTTTCAGGCTTTTAATCTGCTAGCATAATTTCTTAATGCTTCGCCAGTTTTTCTTTGGTTGAGGTGGGATTCCCTCCCTCTCTTTTTCCTTCTATTTCCTTGTAGTATGTTGCTGATTGCTTAGCCCCATACTACTTATGTTCATGAATGTCAGCGTGGTGCTGCTTTCGTTCTTTCATCGATATATTTTTATATATAAGGCATTGACCATAACCCACCGTGCTATTCACAACAAAGGCCCCTTAAAAATCAGGAACCTGGTATCACCATATGTCTCAACTAGAAACCTTAGATCGAGCGGAGAAAAACTTCTAAAATCAAACTCCACAAAGAAAGTGAGGTGGGGGGGGGGGAGAACCTTCTCCCACCTTGCCCCTAAACTTTGGAACACCTTACCGAAGGAATGCCGCGACCTGGACAAGGAACTAGAATTCTGGAAATCTATCAAAACCTGGCTGTTTAGGCAGTACCTCTAGTTATCTATTTTAATCTGTCTGCATTCTGTCTCTCAGCGCTGGGAAGCCCGGGGGCAGCTATGCGCTCTATAAGTCTAAATTAATAATAATAATAATATATCACTGTATTATCTACTAGCGGTATGGCAATGCTGTATGGACATGTGTATGTCTTAGATATATATATCTCGATGTTTATATAGCTATATGTCTTCTCGTAACACTGCCTCCGTGTCACCTTTTCGAGATAGTTTTTGAAATAGTTTTGTATGCATTGCTTTTTTTCTCCCTCTCTCTGTGGTTCTCCCTGTTGGGTATTTCTTGTGGTGTTCCTCTGTCTGGACAAGACTTGTTTTTGTTTTGCCCTCGCAGAGTTTGTAGTGGAAACATGCCTCATGCTTCCTCTACTGTACATGTGTTCGAGATTTATTCTCAGTGTTTTCACCCCAGATAGTCCTAATTGCTGTTGGAACTTTGAGCTTTGCCCTGATCTTCCGGGCTTCAGCTATTCATGGTTCCAATTCCTACCTTGGGTCTGGGTAATATGTCGAATCATATCCTCTTTCGACACCTTGTTTTTCCATTGCCATGGGTTCTGCTTACCCATGCCTCCCCATCTCTTATTTACTGTTATTGTCTGTGGTTTTTCCACAGTGCTTATGGTGAGGTGTTTTCCTTCTCACCTGATTTTCTCACTCCACTGGTCTTTTCTGTCTTTCAGTAGACCGGTTGGTTCTATGTACAGATTTTTCGGTAGGTCAGTTCGCAGACCCACCTCCAGGGATGATGTTGCTATGGTATCTAATTCTAAGGTGAGGAATCTGCGGCAAGATATGTCTATCGGATGAACAAGTTACTTAACCTTCGGTAACGCCTTATCTGGTAGAGACATAGTCTAACCGCAGATTCATTACTGACCCACCCATCCCCCTAGTTCTGCAAACTGTTTTCCTTTCACTGACATCCTTTCCTTGAAATTATTATATAGTCTGTTACCACGGGTAGTGGTTAATTAAAAGATGTATCTATCTTTTTGTCAATCTGTTTCCATAGCCAGTTTCTAAGGTGGCTTTGTGGTTTGGTGCGGAAGTTAGTCACGGAAGAAACTGACGGCAACTCGTTGGGGAAGGGCTGATATGGACTCCATCGACGTCAAATCCGGTGGACGACGCCTTCACGGAGTCACACAATGCCTTCAACCAACGCACAGAGGTTCTGCAGGAAAAATTTCCAGATCAAGTCAGGCACCTGGGGAGAATTCTAAGGTAAAGAATCTGCGGCTAGACCATGTCTCTACCATATAAGGCGTTATCAAAGGTAAGTAACTTGTCCATCTGGGAGTCATCCTCAATGCAGATGTCGACAAGGCATATCCCAGTCCCCGGCAAGACTCCAGTCTTTCCAAACATTGCTGCTTCTTTTTCAGCCAAATCAACAGTAAGGACAGTTGTGCGCCTGCTAGGGATGATGGCCTACAGCATCGCCATAGTACCCCATGCAACATTGTACATGCATCTGCTGCAGGAATGTCTAACGCATCAGTGGTCTCAAAAGGAGGGCCATTGGGAAGATCTAGTGTTGATCAGCCCCAACACCCATTGCTCTCTGCAGTGCTGGAACACCAACCACTTGCTGCGGGGGGTGGCCTTTTCTCAACCCAGTTCCGCAGATCACTGTCACAACGGATGCATCCCTCAGTGGGAGGGGGCACACTTACAAGATCTGACTGTCCAGGACCAGTGTGGTCCCACTTACAAAGATCCCCACATCAACTATCTCCAGCTGCTAGCTGTACATCTAGCCCTCTAGGACTTCCTTCCCCACATAGTGAGCAATGTAGTCCTAGTACGGACAGACAACATGACAGCCATGTATTAGATTTAGAAGCAGGGGGCACACGCTCCCCTCAGGTTTCTCAGTTAGCTCAGTCCATTTGGCATTGGGCTCTACACCACAGGATCCACTTGTTGGTGGAATACCTCCCGGGAGTGGGAAAAGACTGCTGACCTTCTCCCCAGGATGAGGCAACAAGTCCACGAATGGGAGCTTAACCCAGCATTCCTTTGTTGCTTCCACCAATGGGGGTTTCTGGACGTGAACCTCATCGCCACAGCAGAAGACTCAAGATGGCCAAACTTCACCTCCAGATTTCCACACCTACAGTCCATGGGCAGTGTACTATGGAAGATCTGGTCAGGGATATTTGACTACGCTTTTCCACCTCTCTCCCCTCATTCCATTTGTGGTTCAGGAACTGTGGCAGACCTCCCTCACCCTAGTGGCACCCAGTTGGGCCAGACAACCATGGTTTAGCACTCTCCTCAAGCTTTCGGTGGTTCCGCAGGTTAGGATCCCCAACAGGCCAGACCTTCTCACACAGAACCATGGACAAATCAGACACCCCGACCACAAGAGTCTCAACCTTGCGATTTGGCTCCTGAGTCTTGGAATTTGGCTATCTCAATCTACCTCCAGAATGCATGAATATTTTTAAGGAAACGTGAAGGCTCACTACTCGTGCCTGCTATGCTGCCAAATGGAAGAGATTTCTCTATTACTGTCTCTCAAACCACATTTGACTCCCTGGCAGCCACAGTTCAGAATATTATTACCTTCTACACCTCCAAACGTGTAGTCTAGCCTTCACCTCAATTCAGCTACACCTGGCAGCATTGACTGCATATCTCCAAAATAAGCAACATGTGTTGCTCTTCAGAATTCCAGTCATCAAAGCTTTTATGGATGGGCTCAAAAGATTCATTCCTACCCGGGTGCCTCCAGCCCCAGTGTGGAATCTTGTTATTGTCCTCACAAGACTTATGCGTCCCCCATTCGTGCCCCTTCAGTCATGTCCCTTACAGTATCTTTCTTGGAAAGTAACTGTCATATCACGAAGGTGTGTTAGTGAGCTCCAGGCTTTAACCTTGAAAGAATCGTTTTTTCAGGTTCCTAGATATAGGGTGGTCCTTTGTACCAACCCTAAATTTCTTCCTAAGGTGGTCTCTTCTTTCCACCTTAACTTCCAGCCTCCTTTCCACAATCTTACCCAGTTGCAGAAAGGACTCTTCATACCTTAGTCTAACAAGCCCTAATGTACTATATAGATAGAACAAAACCATTTTGAAAAGCTCTGCAAGTGTTTGTTGCTTTTTCTGAACCACATAAAGGAAATGCCTTATCAAAATCAGTCATAGCCAGGTGGATAATCAATGCATCCAAGCCTGTTACGCAAAAGCTAAAAGTTTCGCCTGTTCCCCCTAGGGCCCATTCCACCAGAAAGAAAGGGGTCTCTATGGCCTTCCTTGGGAACATCCCCAATTGCTGACATTTGTAAAGCAGCTACTTGATCTACACCACACACACTCAAAGGACTACTGTGTAGACCTATTAGCCCGCCAGCAAGCAAATGTTGGTCTGGCTGTACTACATCTTTTTTTCAGTCTTAAACATCCACAGGCTAGTCATTGCTTGGGAGGGGGACTGTTTTACAGTCTATGCACAGCTTGTGTTTCTATAGCCACACATGCCTCGGACAGAAAATGTTACATACCCTGTAGACATCTGTTAGTGGCATGTAGTGCTGTAGATTCACATGTGCCCACCCTCCTCCCCGGATGCCTCTGGCTTTTGAAGTTGCCATTACTTTCTGCTTTCCTTGCATGGTCATCTTTCTAGCTTTCTTTTGTTGCTCTGCTCCAGTCATCCTCACCAGTTGTGCGGAAAAACAATCTAACAATGGAGCAGATGACCATGCGCATTGCAAGAAAGAGGTGGAGTCACACTACCTTGTGACTCGAGAAGAATTCTTCGTAGAGAAACTTGCACACATCTCAGCCCAACACTGGATGGCAGGAGTATGCACAGCATGTGAATCTACAGCACTACATGCTGCGAGAAGATCCTTACAGTGTAAGTAACATTTTCCTTACTGGTAAGCCTGTCACACTATTTGTCCAAATGGCACACTCAGTCCTTTGGCGTTTTATTTTAAGTTCAACTTGCATTGGTAATACAAAATTTAGAACTATGTAGCACAAGTCAGAATTGGTACAGGAAGCCAAATATTTTGTTTCTTCCTTCTCTAAAGTATTTAGATTTTCTTTCTTTATAGTAGCATTAGTTCCATAAAATGTTAACCGTAAGTGGGCATCTGCATTTGTTTCATCAGCTTTCCGGGATATTCTATTGTAAAGGTTTCTGATTTCTTGCTCTTTGTACTTTACTTGATGCAAATTATGTTGAGGAGTCACAATTTTTATTTTATTTTATCAATAGGTACAGCTCTATGAAGATTTTGCCAAGTCCCGTGCTAAGTGTGATCTTGATGAAACTGTCTCATCAGCCACAGTGGCTGAGGAGAATGAAAAGCCAAAACTTAAAGCTACTGGCCATGTATTCCAGGTACAGACCTTTGCTATCATTTTTGTAACGGTCTTTGCACATTTAAACCATTTTATTTCTCCTGTTTATATTCATGAACTATGTATAAGTTACTCCATTTCTGTGGGTTTTCTCAAACTGTTTTATTGTTATGATCTCCTTCTTTTCCTAATATATTTACAAATTGTTCTAGCTAGTAGTTCAAGAAGACCATACAGTGCCTGCAGTGATTACAAGCACATTTGACACCTCCTAAGAATCCATAATAAAGCAGCAAGTTTAGATTTACAAAGCGGTAGTAGTGGTATAGGCAATCGCACCTCCTGTTGACTGCAGTTTAGTGGGTAAGTATAACATCAAGAACATATGTTTGGTGCTATAATAGGTATCAAGACAACCTACTACCAAGGGAGTCAGAGGCACAGGATCCAAAGACATGATGCAGAAAATCAAGCATAAGTAGATACCAAAGAACTCATGAGAAAGTCCAATAGAACATGTATCAAGTCCATAAAAGTAAGGATTCCAGTAAGTCCAATTCAGTTTATTGTATTGACACGAGGTATTCAGCGCAAAAGTAAGCATTGTTACAATACACAGCTGACCCGTGTTTTGTCACTCTGGTGACTTCTTCAAGGCTGTAAAGCATACAACACAAGATCAGACACACAAATGTCGGTATGACAGAAACAAAGAAAGCCAAGTTAAGTCCTATGAGTAAGGAAAAGAACCAGTTCACTGTGTGAGGAAAAGAAACATTCCCGAAAAAGTGTATTAAAAAGGAAGAGACAACCAAGTTACTCATAGTAGAAGTGAAAGAAAAGATACATATGTCATGTGATCATAACTGAATATACCAGTCTCCTACCCTCACAGGAGATTACAAGGTCTCCTAGTATATTTTTCTTTTTACGCGTGACATTGTTTTGGTTGACTGCCATTCTTACTACATGGCCTTTCAAGGTGAGAACCCCGACGGTGGGCTATATATCATTATTCTTACTTCTTGCTACAGTGACTTAACACTTTTATGTCTTAGTTTTGTTTTCACTTATACTAGATTGTTCTGTTACGCACTCTCCATGATACATATCTGTTTGCTGGTGTGTCACTTTTAACAGTGTACTGTAACAACGCTTACTTTTGCTCTGGGGGATGGCATAATTGAAGGTGTAGTCACTCCAGGTAAGGTGCCGATTGGCCCTACCTGCTACTCCCCTAAATGCCCCTAAATTTCGTATTTGGGTGGCTCCCCCAGACATCGAAACTAGTTCCTGCCGACCTAAGAAGGTCGTAGAAGACGCCATGCAGCGAACCCTGAAGACTACTGACTTGTCCCCAGCCCTAACGG
Organism: Calotriton arnoldi; assembly: GCA_963921515.1. Lineage (NCBI taxonomy): Eukaryota > Metazoa > Chordata > Amphibia > Caudata > Salamandridae > Calotriton > Calotriton arnoldi. The sequence goes on along the minus strand of CAWUFW010008823.1, from coordinate 117,924 downwards.
CCTCTCTCTAGCTTACAAGACCCTGCAAAAGAAGACGACGCCTGTCCTGCAGCCAGCGACTTCCAAAACCGGAGGAAGACTGCCTTGCACTTTGATTTAAAACCATAACTCCAGAGGACAGCGGCTCTGTCCCCAAGAAACTTACACAAAGTACTCCGGTGCCTGGTATAGGCACCTAGTTATATACAGAGCCAGATTCCCACGATAATATTAAAGATAATGGAGGAAAAGACTACTGCAATAGTGTAGTATAAAATACTTCAAAAGATTGCTGCTAAGGCTTTTTCAAACTAAGCAAATAGCCAAATGCCACATTTGAACATTTCCTGAATAGTGAGGAATAGATTGTGATTAATGCAGTTGAGCTATTTTATCTGTGTTTTATAAGTCGGAATATAATTTTGAAGAAAGTTTGTGAAATGTCCAGAGATACATTGAGAATGTCATTACCCTATGAATAATGTTTAAAGACATTACTGCAGTGAGTTTATTTTGTGAGCATATGTATCAGAGTAATTGGAAATTTTTAAGAAACGTAGCAATTATTTTGATGGCAACTAAACAATTGTAATAAACTGTGCATACAATTAAATAAACGTATAAGAGTAAATGCTGACTTGTAAGTTTGAGTAGGAGTTTTCTTACTGAAACTAGTGAGCGTATTCCTGCCTTTAAACAACAGGTTTTAATTGGTTATGGTTTGAAAACATTTGGGGCAGTTAATCCCGGAAAGCTTTAGTTGAATATTTGATAAGTAGCAGTGCGAACAAAAAGGTGCTTTCAACTTGCATAGCCTACCGCTATGCCTTCTATGTTTCATGCACATGCTCCATTCTCTCTTTGTGGTCAATAGCGGGGTTCATTTTGAATGCTCTGCCTACCCATTGATCTATTTGTGCAACTTATTAAAGAAGGACTGGATTCATCATAACCAAACATGTTCTAGTTAGGATTTAGTTGTTCCCTTGCCAAGCCTGTGGGCATTGGTGTTGTCGGACAAAGCTTGTAGTTGAGTACTGCCAGTGCCACTGGGCATGTGCAGAGTTTGCTAATGTACAGTTCCTTCAAGAGGGCTAGTTTGTTTGGGCAGAATACCAATTGTTACCTCAAGTGTTGCAAGCAAAGCTGAGCCACTGCCTGTTCTTGAGATTAGCCAAATCACCCTTGACACTGTCCCATCAGTAGAACAGGATATTTAGGGGCTACAATAGACCTGCATTTGCCAGGCCCACCTGCTGCCACAGTAGCAGTCCCCCTTTTTTCAATTTAGATCAGTTTGAGAGACAGGCTTTTGTAGATCAGCAGCAACCTCAGTAAAGTTAGTTGACCCTTCTCCAAGCTGCACAACACCTCGCAGGCATGTTATAGTTCTAGGTGGAGGAAGATCACAACAGACCAGTGGGTTCAACAGTTCAAGATTGGCATACTCCCTCCCCATTTTCGCCAACACCAGCACCACACCTTTCCCCTAACTAACCCAAGCCTCAAAAAGCAAATACCTTGATGAGTGAGGCCCTTTCTCTACTAGAGTGAATGCTTCTTTTGCAACTGGACAAAGGCTACTATTTGAGGTACTTGCTGGAGCCTAAAAAAAGGTATATGCCTTCAGCTTATTCAAGGCCTTTGAACTCTGATCATTTCTGTGCATGGAAAGTTAGGACTTAGAGATTCGTAATTGGTTAGTCTACTTAGACCTCAAAGAAGTATACTTCCATCTACTCATAACACCCAGTGATAGAAAAAAATTGCTCCATCTACGAGCATTTTCCCCAAAGTGGTGGCAGTGCTTGTGGCTCATCTTCAAAAGACAGTTCTTTGTCCTTAACTGTGACAACCTCATCGAGGCCAGATTGTCTGCCTGTGCACTGCTTTATCTTTAGATGACTGGCAACCTGCTCCCAGAACTTGGATTCTCAATCAACCTTCAGAAATCCTCCTTGACCCTCGGCAGACGTCTCGAGTCATGAGTGGTCTAGACACAGAAGAAAGAGTACAGAGAAATCTTTACCTAGCAAACATTTTCCAGAGGGAGTAGTAGTAATCGGTCTCTTGCCATTGACCTCCCGGCATCATGCTCCCTATTAATGCATCAGGCAAGGTTGAGGTTTAAATGCCATTAGTGGTGCCTCCGTTCCTATTGAAACCAGTTCACCTAACATGCACATTTTTGACCATTTTTCCAGGTGGTCATTGTGTTAGTCTGTTGATGAGATACCACTTGAACCATATTGGTTCCACACCATGAATGTGACGCCCCCCTTCCTCTTGAGGTTTGCTTGCACACTTGGTTTACCTAGGGAACAGTCTGTAGAATAAGCATCAGTCATTTCCATATCCGTTTCTTGGAGCTATTGGCGATGTATTTGGATGTGGCAACTTTCCTCATTTCAATGTAAGGTCCGAACATACAGATACCCACACAACACATCAGCTGGCTAGACACTGTGAACAAGGGAGAGAAGTAGTATCCTGATTCACTCTAACTTTTCCACCCTAGAGGAAGGACGATCTGCAGTGAAATACAAATGAAGCCTAACACATCGATTATTTAGGATGTTTTGCAGCATCAGGGACTGCATGGGTGGATCTTTTAACTTTATCTCAGACAAAGAAATCCAATCTCTTCTGTTCATTTGAATTTCCTTGGAGATTTCACAGGGGACAATGTCAGTCTCATTTGGGACAATCACCGTATGCCTTTTTTCCTGTCCCCTTTTCTTCTGAGGGTCCTTCAGAAGGCATGTGACAGAGGTCCTTCTTTTAGTCCATCATTGTGCTAGATAATCCTGGTGTCCAATTGCCCTCAATGAGTGTGTTAACCATTTCAGAGAGGGCCTCTGACTCCTTCCGTGTTGATTAAAAGCGAGAGATAAGATGTTTGGTGGGTAACGTTTTGCCTATGCTATACTTTTTGCCTAGTCACTGGAAGTCTCAATGTTTGGCTGTCTAATATGGACACGTTTGGTCTGTATGTTTAAGTGCTGTATAAATGTGACACTTTTGCCAAGGGATTCTGGGCCCCAGGGTTTTGTCTGATAGAGACTCGTATGCATAGATGAAGATACATCATACTTATTTTTGTTTGTATGACTAAAGCAAAAACGTTTTGGAACAGAGCTGCTGCACCACTTCCAGCAATCCTTTGGGGAATCTGCAGTTGCAAAAGCTCTAGTTCCATCAGTTGCCAGTTGGGGTTAGGTTCATGGACAAACAAATTCCAGATCCAGTCTGATACCTAGGGAGATTTCCAAGGCGACAAATCTGGATTGGATCCATATTGAGATAGGTTTTGTTCTACATTTTTCAACAAGGCTCTAAAAATCATTAACTTTATTTTTGATCAAGACTATCTTCTCAGATTCAAAAATAAAGTTAATGATTTTTGGATCCAGTCCAGGAAAAAACCTATGAATCTTGTAGAACAAGGTGAATTGCTCTCCTAAAATTAGGTGAGCAGGCATGACACAATCAACCTTAAACTGAAATCTCCCTGCCACCAAAGCCAGTAAAACCCACTCTTTTGCTCAGGAGGAACACAAAACTGGGTAATGGCAACTTCCTTTTCAGTCTTCAACCCCTGGAGTCCGGTGGGTATTATTTCCACACTCTAGCTAAAACGAAATTATGCTTATTTTTTGTTTCATAGTCGGCTGTGCTAATAACATTCAACTATTGATATTGTAAATATTTGCGTTTTCTTTAATAGAAATACTTTTTTCTTTCCTCTACTCAAGGCACTTCAGTATTTACGGAAATTATGTAACCACCCTGCATTGGTTTTGACACCTCAGCATCCGGAGTACAAGCGAATTACTGAGCAGCTGATGGCTCAGAGTTCTTCCCTTCGTGACCTTAGACATGCTCCAAAACTGTCAGCTTTGAAACAAGTAAGTTTTGTTGTAGCTCTAGAACACAAATCAGACTATTGCTTGATAATTCACAAAATATTATACTAATACATTTTTATGGATTCTTTTGTTGGGTGGGTTTCCAACCATTTTTACAATTCTCTGTGGGCTGCTGTTCACCACCACGGGAATGTTTATGAAATAAAATTCTATTTGGATAGTCTACCACGCCAAGATTGGAATGTGTTGGGTCTCTAAATAGAAGTCTTGGAAGTCTTGCAGAGGAACTCCTTTCTAAATTCAGCTCAGCTTACTTTTACAAGTGACCAGACCATCTGACCCTTTCCTTTCTCAGACTTGCTACAAATGTTACTGCACAAGGGGAGACCTCAAGCTTTTCTCCGAACTCTACTTTTGAATATTTACAGTGCTTTCCTGGCTGTAGGCTGTCCTTGTGAACTGAAGATCCCAGTAGTACCTGTACCAGCCTGAGTACTTCATGTTGGAAATATGGAAAGTCAAAGAGGGCTCTTTGGGGTTTGTGGCAAATGTGCCAGAGCAATATTTCAGAAAATTATCATACAGACTATCTATTGGCTGTACCTGGACGACAATGTCAGTTGTGAAATCTGCATGTCATTCTTGCTCAAATCAAGGAGGGAGGGAATGAGTTTAATGCACTTTAAATCCGAGCACTAGTTGGAGAAAATACAATTCTTAGAATGTCCTTCAAATGATTACCATTCTCAATGACCTAGGTCCCAAGCCCCAACAGGTGAGGGATATTGTGACTTCCAAATCCCCAGGGTTCATGCTGATGTCTCACTAATCCTCCTCCTGAATACCTGTCTGACCCCAGGGTTTTATACCAGTTCTGCCTTGACATTAGGTGCCCTACCATGCAACCATTGGCATATATTTTGACGTCCTGGTACAAGACACTGACCTTTTCAGAGCGAAGATCCTTTTGCTATGACCTCTCCACCCTCAATGTCATTCTTGGCAGTCAAGTCTTCATCGATTCTGACATCATACTCTCATAAAGGCAGTGTCAACAGGGATACAACAGTATTGACCTCAACATCCAGAACACCTATGCAACCTTTACCCAGAACAATGTAGTCGATAAGAGAAGGAAGCACGAAACAAGTAAGGGAGGGGAAAATGCTGAATGCAAGAGATAATGCACCAGAGAGGCGTATTGCAGAGGTAGTTGGTTCCTCTTCCTTCTTCACCAAGGATGTGTGAGGAATACATTAATCTCTGAAAATTCTTCTCTAGGAAGAAGAAAAGAGTATGCAAAGCTTAACACAATTCAGATCAAGGTCCATCAACTGTTCACTACTCATGGGAGTATCCAGCAACCCCTCCAGAAAGAGCTATCGGGATCAGGAGTCTAACACATTCTACCCTTGTTTGAAGAAGGGCCAGTTTGAAGAACTTATGTCCTTGAAGGACGTCCCCACCTATTCACCTTAGGCTTCCTCTCTTTCAGAAGACTGTGTCCAACATATCTGTAATAGGGGCAATAGGAACAGAATTGAGCCTTTGTCATTGAAGACCACAATGACGCTTCCATTTGGCCCTGGAGCAGGAAACGAAAATATTTTTAATAGCTCCTCTGCTTAGAACAGCAGCAAAGCACTGTTCAAGAATCCAATGTCTGTTTTTTTCCATTCTTCTGTCAGTATTAAAAGTGGAAGGAGCCAGATTCCACACAGACTTCTCTGCACACATTGTCCAGAACCAGACTATGTGGTGGCAGCTGCTGACAGCAGATGTTTGCAGGGCATGAGGAAGTTAAATCTCTTGGAGTGCATTCCATACAATCCTTGCATTCCATGCAGTAGAGTTCCTCAGGCAATATGACAAGGAGCAATGGGAAATTCTGGAAAAACTTCCTCCCTTCCAAGCTTGGAAGGTTCTAGAGTAGGACTTCTCTATGTATAGCCCCAGGTGGTAGTCAGTAACCCTCTGCAAACATTGTCCATGGATGATGATGCACATGACAATAGTATAATGGGGCATCTAATAGAGATGTATAGCTGCAGATACCTTAACTTTTGAATTCCCTCCAGGCACCAGAGTGGATCAGGAAACTTTTCAGCAGCAGCACCTCTACTTGTCGGTAGATGGGGGTCACGTGACTCCGTATCGATGTTGTTCACACCTCTGATGTCACCGGAGTCCATAAAAGACACCCTCCGACGCGCTGACATCAGTTTCTTCTTTTCCGCGATGCCACGCTGATCCAGAGAAGTGGTACTTCTGGCCGTTTTGGCCATCTTCTATGGTTTTTCGTTGAGGGAAACAGTGTGCGTTTTTCATGCACTCTGGTTTTAAGGCTTTTGGGTCCTGTGGTCCTCAGATGTCGGTCACTGACCCCCACCCCATCTATATGTGGTGCCTGGGTGAGCACCATGATTCGATGTCAACTGCTTCGGCCTAAGGCACTTAAGGAGCGGCGGATGAAGCTGTTGGTGGCGCAGGTGACACAGCCCTCCTCGACGTCCTGTAGGCCTTGGTCTCCTTCGCACTCCAGGGACCATCAGCGAGGTTGCACCAGGGGCCGTTCCCATGGATGTTGTTCGCTTTCCTTGTCTCGCGGTAAGTCACAACGCAAGCGGTCCAAGTCACGTCAGGAAAAGGGTCTTCCCTGTGCCTCCTAACATATCCTGGAGCCAGACTCTAACCCAGATCAGGGAATATTATTATTCCCTTCAAAAGGTTTTTGGATCTACACCTTCCCCTGGATTGCCCTGGGGCCCCAAGGAGGTGCAGGATGCAGAGACTGTTACAACACCCAGAGGTTCACCCTTGGCGTCAGTAAGGCCATCGGATGTTATATCACTATCAACGCTGGTGGACAGCTCTTCAGGGTTACTACCTTCAGCGCTTGGTTCCAAATTCCTGACGTCGTTAACGTCACTGATGGTGCACAGCCCTCCAAGGCTTCCAATTTCAGCGCCAGCGGGCGTTCGTCCGATGTCGATGACTGCGCCGCATGATGCCTCACCACTTTCCCTCTCCGACGTCGATGAGGGCGCTGCTCGAGGCCGTGCGGCCTCAGACATAGTGCTAATAGAGCCGACTGGCTCAGGTGTCGATTCTGGGCTCGTTGTGGACCCACCGCCTACTATTCCTTCTCGGCCAAGTGAGTATGAAGGAGAGGATGTATTTTGTTTTCCCTCTCAGATCCACCCCCTTTGGACACCATTTGGGTTTTTGAGTTCGGTAATGCAAGTGGTTTGAAATCATCTCCAGCCTCTGACCTTATGTCTCCTCCTGGGTTAGCTTCAGATGTAAGCTCCTCATTCGCAGACATGTTAAAACGAGTTGATGAGGTTTTAAACATGGGCGTCTATGGAGGGACTTAAAAGGGTAATTTCTCCTAAAATTCCGCCTACCCCAGCATGGAATTTAATTATTGTCCCAACAAGACTGACGGGTCCTCCTTTTGAACCATTACACTCTTGTCAATTGCAGCACCTTTCCTGGAAGCTTGCTTTTTTAATTGCCATTACTTCCCTTACAAGAGTCGGTGAAATTCATGCGTTGACTCTTGAAGATCCTTTCTTTCAATTACATCGTGATAGAGTAGTGCTCAGAACTAACCCAAAATTCCTACCAAAAGTGGTTTCTAATTTTCATATTAATCAATCTATTGATTTACCTGTTTTTTTCCCGCAACCACAGTTGCAGAAAGGGTACTGCACGCATCAGATGTTAGAAGGGCACTAATGTATTATATTGACAGGACTAAATCATTTGGAAAAACAAAACAATTGTTTGTTGCCTTTGCCCCTCCTTGCATGGGAAAGGCAGTTTCGAAATCCAGCATTTCAAGATGGATAGTTAAATGCATCCAAACATGCTATATAAAAGCTAAACGACTTCTACCAGTTACCCCAAAAGCTCACTCTACTAGGAAAGTTGGAGCTTCCATGGCCTTCTTGGGGAACATACCTATTGCTGAAATGTGTAAAGCAGCAACATAGTCTACTCCACATACTTTTACAATGCATTATTGTGTGGACGTATTTGCACACCAAAAAGCAAATGTTGGTCAAGCGGTACTTAAAACTCTTTTTCAAACAACTGCAACCCTGTCAGGATGGGCAGGTACCACTCAAAACGTCTTGCGCCTTATTGAGAGTTTTATTAACTTTTTGACCAAGCAAAAATAAACAGAGCAAATGAAATAAAGTATCTTTCTTCTCCTTAGGGGAATTAGCTTCTTCCCCTTAAGGTCGTCCCTCCTCTCTCAGGGCTTTCTCCACGACGTGGCTTGGCAAACACGGTTTGGTACCGGAAAGAAGAAAAACGAAAATACGTCAGTGCACTGTACCAGCACAAGAATATGGGAAAGGAAGTGAGGGACGTAACACCCAGTCAAACAGAACGGAGGGTGTACAAAAGCAGGAGACAGTCACCGTGAGAGTTTTAAAGAAAAGGAGGCAGAAAAGAAAACGACACTCTCGGATACTCCCAGAGCGAGTCCTATGTTTTCCCTTCCTCCCCTCCCCGGGACGTTGCTCCCGCCCGCCTCCCGGCTCCCAGGAACCGCGAACGTACCTGGGCCAGCCACGTTCCTCCAGGAACGTGGCGGGGCGCTTCGTGGGTCGGCCTCCTGGCTCTCCTCCGCAGGGCTTGTCACCACGTCCCGGCTCCTCTTCGGGCTCATGCGGTATTCGGACTCGTCTCCGCCTCTCTTCCGATGTGGCTTCCCAAACTTCCTCCTTTGGGTCCTTGACGACGCTATCCTCTCCTTCCTGTTTCTTTTCTTGCTCCGACGCGCTGTAATCCCACCCCCAGGGGGCGTGGCATGTCTCTTCTTCTTCCTGGATGTTAAAGGGCTCGCGGTACCGCATCTCTGGATCGTCCCCAGTGCCTTGGTCCATGAAGGTCCCCGGAGGCTGAAAGGTAAAGAGGTGTGGCCCATTCAGGCTGAGTCTCATCCAAGGGATCGGGGTCCGGGGGGGCCGGATCCTGACAAACCCCCATAAGTTAACCACTAACTTGGGAGAGGAACTGCTTTACAGTCTATGCAAATCATGTGTATCTACAGTAACACATGCCTCGAACGGGTTATGTTACTTACCTTGTAAGCATCTGTTCTTGGCATGTCGTGCTGTAGATTATCATGCGCCAACCCTCCTCCCCAATAAATCTTGTGTAGATTGCAGTTCATACTTTTTATTTCCTACCTAACGCATGGCCATCTCATTGCTAACATATACAGCATTCTTAAATTCTCACATACCCACTGCAAAACAATCTGAAGATGGCGTTGATGACCATGCGCAGTATTACCAAGAGTAGGAGTCTTACAGCCTCGTGACTCGAAGAAAATTTCTTGGAACAAAAGCAACTTGTAATCATCCGAGCCCAACACTAGATGTCGGACGTATGCAAAGCATGTGAATCTGCAGCACTACATGCCAAGAACAGATACTTACAGGGTAAGTAACATAACCCTTTCCAGAGATCCTGATGACATCAGGGTCAATCTTTTGTCCTGGAACATAGCCGGCGTGAAAAGGAACTTGGCGTCACTGATGCAGGTCATCAAGGTTAATACAGTGGTGATAGCAGCCATTCAAGAAACCTGGGAAACTGAGGACTGGGGATTGCCTGATTAGGTTTTCAATTTAAAAGCAGCTATGGGGCATTTTGGGAGACCTGCTGGGGGGCCTCTTGCCTTTTTGGTTTCTGCTTTGCATGATGGTGTGGTGTCTGTTCTATCTAGTGATTCTCCAAACTTTCTAGTTGTGTCCGTATCTGTGCTTCCCTCTGTTAAGACGGGTAGGGGGGATATAAAGGGATGTCCTGATCGGAGTAGAGGGGACTACATGGGGTCCTCCTATCTGATTCTCAACACATTTCTCCCCGAAATTTGGTAAAAATATTCTATTCCGGTAATTGCCACTTTTGTTGGGTCAGACCCAAGGGCTGTTTCCTTGCGTGCCCATCCTTGTGATGGGCAATTTTAATGAAAACATTTCTCCTAGGCATACAAGGGACTTCATTCAAATGGATAAAGATATGGCATTGAATATACCCTGTTGGGTCTCGAGTCAGAGAGGGGATCTGTCTGGCAGTCACTTGGAGACCCTACTCAACAGCTGTTAATATGTCCATAATAAACGGTAGGTGTCCTGGAGATCGGCCGACGTTTGACAATGGGAGGGAAAAACCCCTGATCGATTATGTGATAATATCCTCAGAGCATTTTGGTATGGTGCAGGATCTTTTTGTAGGTGACCTCAGGGGTAGTAACCATAAGCCTCTTGTCCTCACACTGTTTAGGGGGACCGATAGAACAAGAGAGGTGGCCTAGTAGCTGGCCCCTGCATTCTTAAAAAAAGTGCATAGAATTGTGTAGTCACCCAAATTAATATGGCCTATTATAAATGGTTTGAGGGGGTTACTTATGGAGAAACTTAACACTCATTTACACCACACAGTAAAGTGTATTTCCTCCATAAGGGATTGGGCGGCCACAGGCCTTGTAAGGGAAGGGTCAAAACGGATCTTTTTAGCTCTGAAAAGTCATGGGCCAAAGTTTTGCTCAATAAGAACATCAGGGAGGCGTTTAGAGCAGGTGGGAACATAGGAAGAGCCTGATCAAACAACATATGAAAGCATTTAGAAAGGCAATGCGGCAAATTAAGTGGAGGGAAAACAAGAGCCTATGGACTAAGGCTATCTTTCCTGCGTACTGGCAATCTTAAGGGCTTTTGGTGCATCTCAAACCTATACTTGGGCTCGTCACACATATGACAGCAGTGTCAATACCCGAAGAAACCTGGATTCGTTACATTTCAGACCTCTACAGAATTAAAGAATGTGATGGGGTTGCCCCCAGTATGCCACAGGCAAGCCCGCAGGTTAAGGGGCCGGTTGAGAGCATCCAGCTCCCGACTGTTCGTGATATCGAATCGGTGACCAAAGGTTTGACAGGTTTCAGGGCACAAGGGCCAGACGGCATTCCCGCTGATATTATTAATCTCAATCCTCTGCTCTGGGCACAGACCTTGGCTCCTCTGTTAGGAGAAATAATTGGGAGACAAAATTTGCCAGAAACTTGGATAAGGAGTATAAGGGTACCCTTGTTTAAAAAGGCCGACAGGGCACAACCATCTAATAATAGTGTGATTACCCTGTTGGATATTACAAGTAAAAAATTTGCGAGCCATCTGTTAGGCCTTTGGGAAGATTGGGTGAGAGCAGCTAGAATTTTACCCCTGACTGAAATGGGTTTTCGGAAAGGGTACTCAACCACGGATGGCTGTGTGATATTAAAGCTGCTGGTGGAGGATTATGCCCTCTCACAGAAACAGCACCTGTATGCAGCTTATATCGATTTGTCTACCGCGTTTGACACCGTAAACCAAGCCTTTTTATTGGAAAAGATGGCCAGATGGAAGTGTCACCCGGGACTCTTGAAGCTGCTAATCTAATTGCACGAGGACTCCTGGACTAGAGTGGAACTTTGGCGGGCGGGGTGTATCAGTACACCCAGTGGCTTGAGACGGGTGCATTTTGGCCCCGCTCATGTTCTCAATCTATATAACGGATGCCTTGGAGAGTTTAAGGCAAGTCAGGGCCTTCCCTCCTAAGTTGGCGACGGAACCCAAAGTTGCGTTGTTTTATGCGGACGACACTGTGCTATTTGATCTTACACCGGTGGGGCTGCAGCATCAATTGGACGTCTTTTCTCATTATTGTAATGGGAATGATTTAAAGATTAATACGGCTAAAACGAAGGTAATGGTTTTTTCAAAAGGTAAGAGGCTCCCCCCGAGGTTCAGATGGTGGCTGAGTGGCCTCCAAATGGAGGTTGTTAAGGAATACAGGTACTTTGGTGTGTTAATTAGCCATAGCCTTGAATTCCGGTGTCTTGTGTCGTCACAGGAATCAAGTGCTAAAGCCATTGCAAGCTCACTCCAGAGATTAGATTCAGCTTTGGGACATAAGTCAGTAGAAGTGCTGAGAGGCATATAATGCGAAAATAGTCTCCCTGTTACTCTACGGGTGTGAGGTTCTGTTACAAAAAGATATCAAGCACTTGCAAATCATTGAAACAACCATCTGGAAAAAATGGTTGGGGTTACCCACAGGCTCAGTGAACAGTGTGCTGAAACTAGAGTTGGGGCCTCACTAACATTGTTTTCAAAAATAGCCAGAGGTTGCTCAATTATTGGGCAGGTTTGTTGAAATTGGATGAAGGCTCCCTGAGGTATCTTATACTTCTTCACCTGCAAGGGAAACTCAAGGCACAATGGGTAAATAACCTACAAGTTGTGGAAGCTTCCCTGAATCTGCCTACCTGCTATTTTACCTCAGACATGTCGGTGCTTCAACAAAACCAAGCATTAAAATGCTTAATTAAAGAGCACTCGCTCTATAGTGATTCAATTGATGTAAGAGAGCCAGTTTGCAGCGTCAGGTAGAAGTTGAGTATTGTGGTGTAATTCAACCTTATTTGAGGGACATCAAGAGTAGATCTGTAAGGAGATGGCCCCTGAAGGGTCAGTTTGGCCAGGTTCTCGCCTCCTGTCCAACCAGAGGGAGAGGGACAGGGATTTTTGCCCTTTTTGTAATCTTGATGTATTATCATTCTCGCATCTTATTGTTTTTTTGTGCCTCTTTTAATAACATAAGACCAGGCTTACTATTGCCTGTTTTTAGAAAACTGCAGGACCATCGTGTTAACAACTTAATGAATATAATTTGGCATATAATAATATGGTGGTCTGCTGGGCTTTGGCAACATTTCTCTCCGTTGTAGCCGGTGAGCTTCCCTGCACCCTTTCTTAATAATGTGACTTGCTATTTGCACAACAGTATTGATTAGGGGGGTGTAGCTATTTTTAATCTGTTTTAATTGCTTATTTCTATTCTAAAGAGTGTGTACTTTGATGTAGTGTTGCACTTCTTTGTCTGTGTTGCATCATCTGAGGGCTGTAGACAATTCTCCCCTATATGATTTTTTTCTATTTTTTCAAGTATTAAGCATGAAGTTTAATGCATTCTTGTACAGTTTGTCATATTGCACAAATGGCTTTGTCAAGTCGCCATTTTCTCTGTTGCCATCATTGACCAGTATAGTATTTGTTTTTATGTTTGGGGCTGGGGTGGGCTGTGCTGCTAAAGTTGTTGGATACCCAAAATAGGGTTGGAGCTTGATATTGTATCCATTTTAGCATGCTTTATGGGTATTTGCATTGTATTTATTTTAACGTGTGTGTGTGTGCATGTTTTTCTGATTGTCGCCCCGGCCTATATCTTCTGAATCGGAGAAACCCAGTTGTATGCAAATAATAGTGGCTTTATTGTTCTAATTCATTTTTTTAAATTAATACTGTCAGTTTTTATTATTGATGCTTTTTTGAGATGTGTGGTTTGTATTGCTTAATTGGCATGAGAGCAAACTAATAAAATATACTTGGTACTTGACTGGATGTTATTGAACGTGACTGAGGCTTATGGTTAGTGTAAAGCCTCGCCTGCTAATCCTCGTTAACCCTCGTAGTTTCATTTTTGATGGAAGTAACCTGGTGATCCTGTTGATGTGCACCATGGCATAGTGGCAGTAGGTTACTAGTGGTAAATGACAGTGCCCACACAGAATATTTGCGAATAATCACCGATTGCCCCGGGATCCCAGGTAAAGGCTTCACATTATTGGACTGAATTTCTGCCATCAAGGCCTTAGATACCACCTGTTAAAGATCAGATTTAAAAGGAAGGTCAAGCTGAAGTGGGTGACAAGGTGTGGCAGAAATTTCTAATGGATGTTTGTAAGGTAGCAGGGCACAACGCCCAAGACAGCAATAACTATCTGTTGCTGGCTGCAATCCCGGCTTCTCAGCCCAGTAGGATTGGATCATCAGAGCAGAGACTTGTAAGAGTTCATGGTCTTAAGAGGTTAGATTTACTACTCCATGTCACGGTTCCCCTGAATCTCAAGGTTTCATACATACACATCTTATTTTCTCTCAGGGATTTCTAGTCTTAGAAGGTGCTTTCAGGGTTAGACAGAAGAGACAGGAGTATCCTCTCCCCAAAGTCAAGAAAGGTGGGGAGGTAGGGGCATTCAAATCCTCATAGTTTGAAGACTGAAAAATAGTCCTGGCCTTCGCAGGGTTTCCAGCCAGAACAGAAATGTAAGGGGAATGGGTCTTTTAGTCCCGCTCTACTGATTAGAGACCGCTGCTATGGTGAGCTGGTGTTAGACTCTGTTCAGGAGATCAATAGGTGCTAGAGCAAAGAGACTGGTGCTTGTCCGGTAGCAGAGATGTGAAATTCAGGAAACCAGAGTCAGGATCAGTAGACCAGTTTGTCAATTCTGTAGGAAAATGAATGTTGCGATGCCCTACATTCCTTAGCAGAGCCAGATGGCATGTGTGGCTATTGTTTGCTTGCTTTAGCAAGACAAGCAGCCCCAAAATACATTTGGTCTTTCTGTCAGACAGGAAGGAAACCCAACATCTCACCAGACAAGCTTCTAGTAAAGGCCATCGGGAGTTTGGATTTGTGTGAGTGGAAGCAGTGGTCTGGATGAGTGTAACAGTCTACCTGGAGAAAATCAATAGTTTATTGTGCAGTGGGAGCTAGGAGACAGTAAAAAAAGACTTAAGCTATTATTTTCACTGAAGCAGACTACTGGATGGTACTGCAGCAAACCCTTCTTGAAGCATCTTCATTTTTGGGGATACACAACAGAGGAAAATTATATCAACTGCAAACTATTTCAGATTGCTGAGCCAGAATGCGTATAGTTTAAGAAAGAGTCAAGAGATTTAAGTTCTAGTGTACTTGCAAAGTGATAAAAGCATGTGTGGCTAACATCTTATCTGCTTCAGTCATGTTTTATGTGCCTTGATTACTTTGTTTTTTAAGCCTATTTGTTTTTTATATTTTAATGCTTTTTAGCAGATTTAAGGATATTGCCAGTCAGACTACCTATGTTCAGGATGTTGGCTCCCTGTTGGCAACTAAGCATTGTGATGAAGTGATAATATTGCCTTTGTAAAATCAAAATAGATAAGAGACCAACTTAAATTTGCTTCGGTAGCTACAATATAGAATAACTGCCCCCTCCTTCAGACTCACTTTTGTGGGTCAGTGCATTTGTTCAAAAATAATCTCAAGCCAGATAGCTGACCTCCAGGAATTGAAACCATTGAGCCAGTCACAAGCGAGTGTTGAAGCCTAAGCTAAAGACATCCAGTTTGGAAGAACCTTCACTGCCGGTCTCAGAATGACCACATTTATCAGAAACCATGTTCTGTGAGTTACCTTGCACACATACCTGATCCTGGACATGAAACTCCTATCCCAAAATGTTGGCTATATGAAGTCAAAACTAAATGGACAACTCCTACTTCTCGTCTCGTAGTCACCCAAGCAATGTGGGGGGTTTTTCTGCCCAAGAAGTTTCATTGTAAGGATCAGCCCTAATAGCTTCAAAACCTTTATGCGTTACATGTCCTCTTATGGCTTGTTTTGGTAGCTGTCTAAAGTGTCATTCAGTAACTGGAATGTCTTAAAAACCCCTTGAACTGCTAGGAGGGTTCTTCTGCCAAGCTCCACTGTGTAAAGGTCCTGTCCTCTGTTCCAGGGTGTAGAAACTTTGCTCAGACTAATACACGTCTCATTGTTTTTGTTAGGTAGTAAAATGTCCTAACGGGTTAATTTCAGATTAAAGCCTTTGAGATAGCAGGAATCATTTAATTACTTCTTTAAGAAATTACTATTATTTTTCACTGTTCATGCAAAATCCCTGTTAAGTAAAACGCAATGTACTTTCTTTCAAAGCTTCTACTAGATTGTGGCTTAGGCAATGGTGCGACATCAGAAGGAGGTACTGAAGCTGTTGTGGCACAACACAGATTACTAATCTTCTGCCAACTCAAAAGCATGCTGGATATTGTTGAAAATGATCTCCTGAAACCTCATTTGCCATCCGTCACATACTTGCGTTTAGATGGGAGCATACCTGCTGGTCACAGGCAATCTATTGTGTCTCGGTAAGAGTGCTTTTATTATAAAAGTGATGTTTATTTTAAGATAAGAGTTTTAAAAAGATATTTTTGCATGAATACTTCTTACTGTAGATTCCTCACATTGTGAATACCTCAAGCAGCAGACTGGATTTGGAGGTTTTTCTCAGCATTATTCCCATCGTGCAGCTCCGCATTGACTTTGTCCCGCCCCAGAAGTGATGCTGGAGCCATATATGTGCACCATCCTTGCACTGTGACATCAAATGTATTCTTTCTGTGCCTTCAGTTGCGATTCCTGAGCTCGCTTCCTCAACTTTTTCTTTTCCTTTTGAAGAGTTTTTTTCTAATGTATATTCCTTCAGTCTGCAAGTCTACAGAGTTTAAATGTTGTAAGGACTCTCACTAGCAGATGTCTATGACCGATCTCCATCAGGTATGTCTCTGGTGTCTAGGGCCTTCGCACGACTTCGTCTTGCGGAGACTGCATCAGATCAATTTCAAGGCTATCTGGGACCACAAAGCCAAGCCCTCCATCGCCACATACAGTCTGAAGGTGCATAAGAGCTGTTCCAAATTGAGGACGAGGACCTTTTCCTGAGGCCATTCCTGTGAAAGCTCATATTCACACCCCAAGTCATTAGGTAAGTCCAAATAAAAAAAACACAAGTCAAAGTGTGCCACACCTTCCTGCCACTCTTCAGGAGAAGTCACAAGGACGTCAAGATGCCTCCTGATCTCATTCCCAGTCTCCTACAGAGGAAACAATAACACAGTTCATACAGATGTAACCTAAATTTCCAGATGCATTGGCAACGCCGCAACACGTTCAGGCTTTTTAAAAAAAGCCACGTTTGGTATCCTTCTTGGCTCCGTCTGGTGTGCTTTCGGGCCCCAAGGATTCAAGGAGGGCTCCAGGCAGGTTACCATTGGCAAATCCATCCTCTGTCATCTGTGCCTCTTGACTCCGCTGTGTGGTCCACCCTAATTTAGGGCAAAATCCCAACCGGACTTTGAATCTGGCATCTTGATCCTCATCAGTCCCTGACTTATAGACCCCAATGCTGGAGGAATAACGCATTGTCTTATGAACTCTGAAGTGAACCAAACGCTACCTCAACCAAAGTCCCACCCACCACAACCTTTGACGTAGCTGGACTAACCTCATTTTGACTCTGATAGAACTTTGCCTTTATCTAGAACGTTTTGCATTCCTTTTCCTTCAGACTGAAAATACAGCCAATATTGTGATGGATATGAAAGGAAATATTATAGAATTATAATGAGGACAATCTTTAGATGGACCTTCAGGGCACCAGGATTCTGAGTTGAACTTTCCCACTGGCACCTCCACAGAGGAATCTGCTTCTTTTGCTGTGGTGATCAGATGGGCTGCTGAAGTTCTAGATCTTCACTTTCCATCTGTGAAAGTAAAGACTAATTTCCTGACAGAAGTCCTGCATCCTGGACACACTACCACAGAACCACTTCTCCCTTTTAATGAAGCCCTGACTGACACACTGATGGGCACTTGTGGCAAACCTGGCGCTTGCACTCCAGTCAACATACTGGTTGCCAGAAGAAAATACCTGCCGCCTCCTCTCCTCATGCAAGACGATACACCTGTAAGCATGGTGATCCAGGCGTCTGGGTAGGCTCAATCCTAACTCACTCTCTACTACGCCTCTCCATAGGGAATCAAAACATATGGAGGCATTTGGGAAAAGGATGTTCTCCTCATCTAGCCTCACTCTTCTCAGTAAATGTCAGCTGTCACCTGGGACAATACTCGCATGCTTTGTGGAATATGGTCAGCGAGATCTTGCCGACAGTCCGAGAAGAACACCACGCCAGCCTTGTGCAGATCATCCAAGATGGTCAGGACACAATGAAGTAAGTCATCTGCTCTAGACTCGACACCACTGACTGCTTGGGGAGGGCAGTTTGCACCAGTGTGGTGCTTTGACTCCACACTTGGATGTGATCCACAGACTTCTTGAGTCATTCAAGCGTTTCTAATACATGCAATTTGATGGCACTCGTGTGTTCAGAGATAAGGCAGACTTGGCCTTGGAGTGCTTCAAGGAAAGCAAGGCCAAATCTCACTCACTCAGCCTTCCTGCATCCATGCGGAAGTTTAACAATGTTGGCCTTTTCAAGGGTTTGGGAGGGACTTAGTACAAAGGCAACACCATGGTCAACCTCTACAGCAACAGATGCCCAGTTCTTTCAAGGCTATGGTCAGGGATCCAGCCGCTATGTACAAGCTCTTCGGTGCAGTGCAGTGGTCAGTCCCCCACCCCTCCTGCTACTGCCACCAAAACACTTTAGCTTGCCATCAGCTGTTGGAGACAGGATAAAGTTTTTCATCCACAGGTGTTAAATCATCACATCTGAAAGATGGGTGTTTCAAATAGTCTAGACTGGATGTTACTCACATTATTTCCTGGTGCCACAGAAGGAGGGAGGCATTTGTCATAATTTAGAAATAACCCTCTCAATTTCGTCCTAAAAATGTTTTTTTTTTAAAAACAAATTCAGGATGATCTCATTGTTCCAAGTTCTATATGCACTGGATCCAGAAGATTGCATGGTAGCGCTGGACCTGCAAAACACAGTCCCGTCCTGCAGTCACACAGGCTTAATGCTCTCGGCCCACTATGAAGCATAGGTTTTCGGTTTTCTGTGCTTCCCTTCGGCCTTACCAGTGCCCCTCAGGAGTTCATAAAAGTGATGGCATTGCTCGCAGCAGCACAGCATCGGAGATTGGGCGTACCAGTCTTCCCCTACCGAGACAACTGGCTATGGAAGGCGGGCTCACTATCAGTCGTAGACCACCTCATGACAGCGGCGAACCTCCTGACATCTTTAGGGTTCCTGATCAACCTGCCGAAGTTACACATGACCCCTTCTCAGAGGCTCCCATTCATCGGAGCTGTAGGAAAGTGGATTACTATTTAGGGTGGACAAGTGTCCACCTCAAAGGATAATGCCACCACCTACTAGATGTCAAACAAACTGAATTAAAAAACCTGTGTTCAATCCATTGTTACGTGACATTTGTTGGGCCTAAATCAAAGGCAATGTGTAAAATATGTAAGCAGTGCAAACACAGCAGAAAAGCCACACACCACTCAATAACATTCCACAACCAATTTTAAATTGTAGAGAAACATTTTTTATTAAAATAAGAGCAAAATGAAATAATTCTAATTGGTGGAACCGGAGATATGAACTTTTAAAGATTTACCTGAAATGGATCAAAAAAACATACTGCGCCAATGATAGTCTATTGAAGTGGTAGACCGGGGCCCAGGCATGAGTGGTCTGTCAGCTTGGCAAGTCTGAAATTATAGCTGCTGCCGTGGAACTGCTGATCGGGTACCTCCTGCAGGTTGGCCCTGCTAAGGCTCTGGAGCGTTTGAGATTTGAGCTTGAAAGTTTTGGAGTCTCAAAACAGAAAGGAACTTACTCGTTTTTTCAAAGATGCTGGAGCCTTTACGGTGGATGAATCTGAATTTCAATCCGATGCCATGGAACTGCTGGTCAGGTACTTTTCGCAGTAGGCCCACTTGGCTCTTGAGAGTGATATGGTTGCGAACTGAATCAAAGCCATCTGGGCCCTCTTCCACCAGTGGGGCAGGCCAAACAAATCCCTTCGCGAATGTGAATACTGTGCCAGCAGATATGAAATACTGGGGATGTAGGGGGAGTGCATTTTTGATAACATTGTTAGGAATCTCTGCTTACACCTTCTTTCACTTTTCCTAGTACTATGAGCGCTTAAGAAGATGAGACCAGAGATGTGCCTTCTGATCTGATGGCTCCAATGTGGCCTACACAGTACTGGTTCAGGAAGGCATTGCAGCTCAGACTGACACCATTTCTGAATTTGCTGTGCTGATTGAAAAGCCAGATTCCACATACCGACCCTTCGGTTCTGGGTACAATGGATTATACCTCTGGACATACCTTAGAACTGCAGACAAATTCTGTCTCGACATAGACCCATGTGACAGAGTGGAAACATTTCTAGATTTGGTGCAATAATTAGGGTCAACACCCGTTTTCTGCTTTATCTACCCGACTTCTACCAAACATGTTACAGTTAACCCCACGCTTCCATCATAGTACATCATGCAGCAGTTTCCCATTTTAGACAAACTGCTAAGCAGCTGTCAACATTGAATAACATTCATCTAAGAACAGGGGCTTTCAGGGATTAAATCCATTTCTTTGCCAAATGCCTGAAGAAACTCCCTTAGAGTAGAGGAGCTGCTCCTCTGCAGCCGCAGGCACCAAAGACGCAAGGTGCGGTCCACCGAGTTGTCGCCCACCCCAGCCAGCCCGACGCAGCAGCTCCCCAGGAAGAGGACACTGTGCTCCTGAAGGTCCAATCTGTCCTCCCACCGAGTGAAAGGACACCAGGACCAACCGGAGCCTCACAGGACCAATACCCAGGGTACAAGACCCCCTGCAGCAGCCAAGGTTTGTTGTGCCCAGTCAAGACACCAAAGTCTAGGAAAGCTGACCTGCACGTCGAGGCACTTCAGGGATAGTGAGACCCATTTTGTGAGTGGCCCAGCTGACCTGTTTGCCTCTCTTCTGCTAAGCAAAGACCAAGACGTGAGTCTGTGATCGCTGCCACCCGACGCCTCAAAGCACCTATGCACCTGCGCTCTCGAGCCAGAGTCCAAGGGAGGTGACGTGCCAACGGGGTCCCCATACCCAAATGAGCCAAGCCCACGCTTGGGTTTGCCCAGACTGGACTTAGTCGCCACCTGCAGCCTCTTTCTGCAGGCCTCCCTTCAACTTCGAGAGCCACCTGAACCGGGATCCGACGCCAAAAGACACCACTGAACCTGAGCCCACAGCCCAAGGAGAAGTGGACCAAGGGTGTCCCTGTGTGCCCGAGGATCTCAAGGGTCGAGCCACCCTGTGGGTTTGACGTCAGAAGAGGTCCTAAAGTCTGTGTTGATAGAACCAAAGACTTCTGTAAATCAGATTAGTTGTTAGGGGATTTTAGGCCTCTTCAAGAAGACAACCACTCTCTAGACAGAAGATGGCACATTGCATGGTTCAGCTATATTGTTCAATCATTCTAACACTTGACATCTTGTCCAACTCCTTTTTTAAAAAATTTTTTTTTTTTTTTTTTTATGCACATTTCCCTAAAAAAAAACCTAGCGGGCACCAAGTTCCATTCATGGGCACAAATATTTTGCCATGTTGGATTTGCCTCAGAATAATTCACTACAGGACAGTAAGGAAAACAGGATGTGCTGCAAAAGAGGGAATGGTTGAGCTTGGAAACATTTTCCTCATTGTTTAGGGAGTGTCCAGAGGTCCCCACTGGCTAGTGAAAACAACAAAACTGAAACCTCATCTACAGCTTATCTAAATACTCTCTGAACCTGTGTAAGGACAGAAGAGGACAGGAGCTGATTTTGAGACCTGTGTGGAGACCTGAAGGGCTAGGCCTGCTGCCACTTATACCAGGAGTAAGAAGTGGACTGGTTGATTTATTGTGTGGTTATAGAGACACAACAAGGTGCAAGAGACATTTTTCCTGAAGTGCCCAGCTGACCAGTAGCAACTGGAATTGGACTGGACTCTGTTGGTGGCCTCTGCTGGAGGGAGTTCTGGCTCTTCAGTGCTGTCCCTGAAGTCCTGGTACCCCTCAAAGTGCAAAACACACAAGATGATGGACGGAATGCTGCACATTGGCAAACATTCACCCCCAGTCACAGATCTGGGTTTAATCCATCGTTATTTTGCTTCACCACGCCACCCCAGTTCAGACATAGCCCCTCAAAGTGACCAAACTGAGCTGGTATAGAAACACTGAAAGGTTTGGACTTCCAAGACTCTAGAGCGTCAGTGGGACCTTGTCACAAAGGTGTCAAATTTCAAAGCAACTTTGTTGGGTACAGGTTATGGCTTGTCCCACTACAGGTGTTTGAGCTTCATAAAAAGGTTTAAGTCTATAGGTTAAAATCTTAACTGAGTGATGGCCTGAAATGTATCTGCCTGACATGAGGGCTAAATCACCATGAAATTTGTATTTCTCCCACTCTGAGCTTTTTCAACCAAAACCAACAGCTTCAGTGGGACCTCGTCCAGTAGCTACCTGGCTTTGAGAGGGCAATTGCAAATGCAGCCTTGCCTCACTGGAGGATTTCAACTTCCATTTGAAAGACTAAGTCAGAAGGATATTTTTTTGTCCTGGATCAGCCTTCTTGGTGTATCAGATTTGAGCTCCATTGCAGTTGGCCGGAAACTCCACCCAGGTCCTGGTTAACTGGTAACAGTGACTACTGATTTGTGCTTTACTATTTCTTTTTTTTATTATTCAGAGAGACATTAAGCAACAAATCAAATACAAAATTAATCCATGATTAAACATTTGTCATTAATTATCTTACAATCCAAATTAATATTGTTACATAGGAAAAGACATTACTCTAGCACAGATTTGCTCTATATACATTACCCTACCTCTTTTAACCATTTCGTAACCGGAGCCCATAATTTAATGCCCCATTGTTTAACCCGATATCCCTTACAAATGTATAGTGCCTGTTCGATTTTATACACAGCTATAAAACGGGCCAGGTATTCGTGAAAGCATGGGGGCATTGGATCCTTCCATCTAGTTGCAATGAGTAACCTAATTATACTAACTGAAATAAAAATGATGCTGATCTGAGTTTGGTCTAAATCAACATGACTATCATATCCAGTCATCATAAGCGTAGGGGTTAATACCACTGTTTTACCCAGGATCCTCTCCCAAAACTTAACCAAATCGATTTTAATCAGATCCAGCTGTGGACATCTTGTCCAACTCCATTGGACTTCTAGTGTTCTAATGGGCGGCGACCTTGAAAAAGACATACCCCATCACTGCCTAGAAGCAGCAGTATAGAGGGATACACCTGTGAGACAGGCAGTTCTTCAGCATCCTTTTCAATAAGGTGAGCCTATCTTTGTCTACCCATCAGAAACTGTTTCTTGTATATGCTGATTGGTAAACAACTTGCTTTTCTGATTTATGCATGTAAATCTGTGAAAGATCATTGCTGGAGAACAAACGTTACTTACCTGCACCTACAGTCCCCCAGTATTGGTATCTTTCGTAGATTCACTTGCAGCCAACCCCCTAAACATAAGAGACTCACCTGCCAGAGTTAAGTCCTAAAGCTCGCACCTGACATGTAAACTAATTGGGGCATCCAGCTTCTACTACAAAGAGAAAGTGCAAACAAATGGGTATGGAAACCTCAGACTTTATTTTGTAATAGTTTGTAAAACCATGTTTATGTTTATAAAAAGAAAAGTTAAAGTCTATATTTTCAAAATATACTTTTTGGTTACTGTTCACAGCTGTTTTCATCTGATTTTCTTTTGTTTGATTTTATTCTGCTAAAAAATTAAAAATTCAAATGTTATCCTGTGTGAATACCTTTTATAATATGCAGGAAACGGGTTCACTTAAAGAGGTCTATTGGAGTTGTATCTGTTATCTTGGTGTCCATTCAACAAACTCAACTTGTTTTCCGTTTCAGATTTAACAACGATCCATCTATAGATGTTCTGCTGCTGACCACTCATGTTGGTGGTCTGGGCCTCAACTTAACCGGGGCTGACACTGTGGTTTTTGTTGAGCATGATTGGAATCCAATGAGAGACCTGCAAGCAATGGATCGAGCACATCGAATTGGACAGGTAACCTTCTATAAGTTAGTTACCCATGTTAGAATAGACCTGTTTGCAAACCATACAGCTACAGTGTCACAGCACTGGGTACAGAGTTACGACCGCTGTTGAGGTGTGCCACTTTTATACCTTCAGAAGTATTCAATATTTCTAGTAAGTTTACTGGTTCTCGGAAATATTTTAACAAAGCAGGTATTCCCATGTGTGTCAGAGAACCACAGGAGTCTATCCTTGCTACTTCAGTGTTGCTGTGACGATCACTATGTTGTAACTTCTACTTCCTGCCTTATGCACACCCTCTGTTCCTTTTTCCAGCTCCACCACACAGTTAAGAACCTCTCCAAAACATCAAAGGTGTTTTAGCTGAATGGATTGTTTTTCAGGACTTCGTAGCTATGAGCAACTCCACCTCACTTTGGTTGTTTGAAATGCTTAGCAAGTGAAACGAAGCAGGTGTCTTTGAATCCCTGTGTCCCTTGCATGTAGACCCCACATCTCAAGGACATTGTTTTTCACTATAATATTTTCATTGTTTTGTTCCGAGTGATGTGATGTTTATTTGTTTAGCCCACTAATCGCCCAACAGGGTATCCAGGTGCTTGGGCAAGTGGAGTACTATGCATAATTTGTGGCTTTAAAAGCTTTTGTGGGTTCCATCCATGTCCTCAACTTTGTTCCATTTCTGTTGCACTCATTTGGCATAAATGAACAGCAACAAGTAGTTTCCAGGCCAGCTCAAGTCCTCAAATTTGATTGTTCTAACTATCTTATTCTCTTAAAGAGTATAGCAATTGGCATTAGACGCGTTTTGTAGGTTCTGCTCATGTCTGTTGGGGTGACCAGAACTAAAGCGATTGCTGTCTTTTAATATGTACACATGCAGCACTCGGTTGCTACTAATGTTGTACTTTTAAGAAGTCAAGAAATATAATCACTTGACATTCGGAGTAATAAATGCTCCAACACATATGGCAAAAATCACCATACAAGGACACCTTCATAACTTTTACTTAACCAAAACAGGCAAAAGGTAATTTAAAGTTCATATAGAAAGCAATGTGTGTTGCTTTGCAACACCACACTCCTTGCAGGAGGACACAACTTCACTCAAGACCAGGATGGAAGGGTACCGTATTCAGTCCTACTCAGAAACTCAGTGGACATGGTCTTCTATGCTACATGTAGCATCTATCAGTACTTTATAGGCCTGATTACAGGTGTCCCTGTGAAATCAAACCTCTGCGCAAACTAGGGGAGGGTCGGTGCAATAACATCCACAGCTTGCTATAACTTTCGGCAGGTCAGACCTGCCAAAATTTAGCTGGTGAAAGACATACGGATTTTGATGCTGTAAATAGCACAACCGTTTTTTTATGCCCCATTTTCATGAGCAGTGCTTGTGCTAGGTGAAATTTATCTCACCCAGTGAATTCTTGAACCAGGAGTGTCCAATTTTTTGGGTGCAATAAATACCACATAGTATACCAGGGCACTTGTAATCGGGACCTATGCTCATAACATTTTGCTCCCTCAACAGCACACTTCATACTCACAAAATTTTTCTCATAGAACCAATTTGTATGAGCCAGCACACCCTCTTGCACCATGCACCAAAGGCTTATAGCTGGCAAAGCATTGCCAACCCAACTGCACACCTTCATATATCTACAGCCGAACAGAATCTTCAGAAGTCACTTGCTAGAATATGAAAGACCCAGAAGTGCAACACACCTCTAAAACTTTATTGGCAAACCATTTCGCCCAAGAGCACGAACTCTTTAATCTTGCTTAACCTTCTTGGTACGAATCCAACAGTAAACTACGGCGCATGCACCCTTGCAACAGTTAATTGCTAAACAAACATAAACTAGTCTGCTGACAAACACATTTATTGCACACCACTGTGGCTCCTGTTAATGGGAAAGCCCACAACTATGTGGACTGTGGTCCTAGTTTCCAAAAGTAGTAGACAGTGGATACTCTCTATACAGATTCTGTTAGTAGAATGTGTGTATTTTTTGTCGATTTGTTACATTTTAGTTGTGTTGTCCATTCATTGATTGTACTGGATTGCCGATCAATCAAAATGTTGCTTTGTAATGCATACCAGTTAATGTTGATGTTCTAAATGAACATGTTGCTTCTTACAGAAACGTGTTGTTAATGTTTATCGATTGATAACAAGAGGCACTTTGGAAGAGAAAATTATGGGCTTGCAGAAGTTTAAAATGAGTATTGCTAACACAGTAATTAGCCAAGAGAATGCAAGCCTGCAGAGCATGGGTACAGATCAGCTGCTGGACCTCTTTACCCTTGACAAGGTAACATTTATTTTTCATTAACATGAAATATATTTTTATGATTATCTATAACATGTCAACATCTCACAGAACACCACTTGGCTCTATCAATTGTTCCTTTTGTTCTGTTTAGGATGCTTTATATAGGTGATGGTTTCCCACCCGTAAATTCTCCCCATTGTGGTAAATAAAGGAACTGAGGCAAAGATCTGGATTGATTTGTCCAGAGCTACAAACCTTTGACTTTTTTTGGTAGCCATTACTGAAAATTGTGTCTTCTGGTTCCACAAACGTATGCAGCAAAAGTGTTATGAATAGTTGCTTGTTTGTGTGATGTTTAATGCCCCCTTATGGAAAGCCTCCAACTCTGTGTCTTCAGCTTGGCTCTCTGACAAAGACTCTTCCTAACTGATACGTTTTGAAGAAGAAGAGCGAGGGGCTACTTATTGCTGTAGGTGATCACACTTTTGGGAGGTCAGAGGCACCCTGATACAAGGAGGAACCTGCCACATAATCCTGTTGATTTAGTCTTAACACTCACATAGCCTAGTGTAGCAGGTCACATGTTTTTAGTGCTCAAACTAAACCACACCTTGTGTTGCCAAGTTAGATTCTTGAGGCGTTTTTTTCCCTCTTCAGCACAGTTGGCTGGGCCTTGCTTTAGGAATGAATCCTGGACCTCTGAAAGAAGTCTGGTGCTGAACCCTGTCCATTTCATTTCAAGATTTCTGGGTAACTTGTGAGACAGAGTTGGAGAACCTGAGTTTTGTGGCTAGGAGCTCCTAGCACAATAGTGGCAGATGTTTGTGTTTAACCTGGTCATTGACGCACTCTATTTCTTTTTTTCTCTTTTTTTTTTTATTTTTATAAAGTTTTGACAATTTTGGGTGCAGAATAGAGATGCTGTCAGGGCTTTGTTTGTAGAACTCCCTATATATTTTTTAGAGATTGACGCACTCTAAAGTTTGCAAATTTTGGTTAGTATTCCAGAATATGTAAAGGCTCAAACTCATGTTTAACTACAAATCCTTTAATAAACTTAGTGTTCATAGCACGTGTGGCTGTAGATGCACATGCTTAGCATACTCCTGCCATCTAGAATTGTGCTGAGACGTTTGAAAGTTGTTTTTCTTCAAAGAAGTCTTTTGAATCACAAGATATGCTGTGACTCCTCTCTCTGTGTCTGTTGCATCTGGGCACTGACTCCATCTTGGATTATTTATTTCTGCCATTGGCTACTGATGTGCACTAAGTGAACTCTGAGGTACTTGGTGCCGAAATCACCATCTGCTCCAAGAGCATCCAGGGCTCCGAAGGGAAAGGAAAGACCGAAACCACTGTCAGTTTCTAGCAAGAAAGACAACGTCCCAATCCTTGAAAGATTTCAGAAGGAGTTGAATGCTATACAACAGCGAATTGCCATACTCCTGATTGCTTGCAAGATTGCTCCTAAATTGGCTCTACCACCACCACCTTTGGAGCGTATGCCTCACAAGAGAAAACTTGCTTTTGAGAGAGACCCATCTTTGAAGCCTCCTATCCCTCTGCCTCTCAGTCCTCCACCTTCCCTTCCACCACTATGCCCATGCATCGCTCCCTCATTGCCTCCACCAGAGGTCACTTTTCCCCAAACACCACCAAGTTGCCCCTATAGTGCTTTTTACCCTTACGATCAGCCACCAGTTGAGTATCCCTTGGATGATTATAAGGTGGAACTATGAGGCAGCCTTGACTTAGAGCACTAACCAGTCAGAGCCTCACCCCCTAATGACACTGCAGATCATCCAGAGGGCTATAGTATACCATAAAGTTGACATGCATGTCATCTAGAAGGAGGATTACTTCTAGGAGACGCTGTCTAGTTGGAATGTTCAATACAGTTCCTTCCCATGCTCAAGGGCATGTTAAAATCCATTCCTGAGAACTTAAAGGAGGCTGTCAAGGCCAGGGTGGTCACCACTAGTATTGAAAAGAAGTTCAAGCCCTCGCCAAGTGACCCAATGTACATTAGGGTACAGGTTGCACCAGAGTCCCTGGTAGTCCACATTGCTCACAATTGTGCTTCTACCCAAGTCACTGGTGATGCTCCTCCGCCAGACACGGAATACAAAAAGATAGACACAGGAGGCAAGAAGGTGGCAGTAGGAGCAGCTACCCATTGACTAATAGCTAATTTGGCTGCTCTCATATCCAGGAATGACAGGGCACACTGGGAGGAGATGGAGGAGCTCCTTAAGCAACTCCAGGAGGAGTTCAAGGAGAGTGGGGAGGAACTGATGTCTGAGGGCAAGTTCATCTCAAATGCCAACATCCGGTGTGCTTTGGAAGCCCCAGACAGCCTCCAGGGGCATCAACACCAGTGTCATTCTTAGGCATCACAACTTGCTCTGTATCTCTGAAATTCAAATCAGAGGTCTAGCTTCATCCCGTCAATCACCCGTTTGACAGGGAGCACCTTTTCAGGCAACAGGTTGATGAGATGTTCGAGATGATAAAAAAGGGCTAGGAGAAAGCCATGTTCATGGAAGTTCTCCGAGCTACTCCTTACAAGGACTCCTTTCTGAAGCGCCTGCCCAGAGGAGGGACTAAGACCACCTTGCCTGAGCAGCCCCCCTTCTACCAAATGCAGCAGAAGGCTTATCACCAGGCTTGGGGAGGGATTGGGGGGGCTCCAAAATGGGCTCCTATAGAATAAGCGTTGTGTGGGACCGGGGGGGGGGGTGGCTGGCGACTAGCACAGGCAGTACCTCCTCCAAGCTTTGACTTGCCCTGGTTCCCTCCTTTGCCCCATTCAGTCACACATCACCTGTAGATAAAAATAAATACTCCATCGCTAGAACCTCTTTCTGCAGGCCCCATCCAACCGCGGGAGACTCCTGCACCAGAATCACACCCCAAAAGACACCACTGCACCCTAGAAAAATCCAGCGACAGTCTCTACATGTATCATTCTTCTGGACAAATATTCAAGCTCCTGATGATTCGCCTGTCTGATAGGTCATCCTAGGGCTTATTCTGTGGTGATTTAGGAAGCGCAGTATAGATTGCAGAATGCATCCAGGCTCTGCCGTACTCCAGCAGGCAAGGAAGCAAGGCATTTAGAAAACACAGGAAAGAGATTCTCCTCCATGATAGCAGCTACAGTGAGGGCGGCCAATTACTTAGCGATCCTGTCACTATGACAGGCAGATGTGGTTGGACATCGATGCATAAACTGACCTTCTGGCAGAAGGCAAAAAAGTTGAAGCAAAGAAAATTCTTTAAGGCAGGGGTGAGGGTGGTAAGTGGGCGAGCATCATCAGAGATGATACTTATTGCAGTGGATATAGCACCCACTGGATTTCAACGGCTCGCAGGTGCAGCTGTTCTCCAGAGGCAGGGATGACCGAAATAAACTTTTTAAGGCCAGAGGTCCTAAGTAAGGTCTTGAACATGCCCTATGATTGGAGACATGCTCTTTGGCATAACTTGTTGGTGATGCCCTCCCGGCGACCAAAACTGGGCCCCGCATGGTCACTTGGCATATTCCAGCAGAGATTCCAGCCCTTTTGGAGAGTCCGAGGGCAGTTCACATGCAGGGAAGGATATCAGTCTTATCTATATCAACACCCTGCTGGCAACAATACACTCCAAATCAGTGGGAAATGGGCTCAGAGTGGAGTCTCCATATAAATCTGCTAAAACTAAACGCTGTTGCACTAAGTCTTTGGTCAAGCTTTTCTTACGAGGATAAGAGGTTCTTCAGTCATGCTCAATGCTCAATGTGGCGCCAGTGGAAAGTGTTGCCCTACGTAGAGAAGATTATTTCGGACTAAGGAAATATCCCTTTGCCACTTACTGGGACAACATCTTATCTGAATTTCAATCTAACCGCCCACATGATGTAGACAGTGGTGCTGACCCCCGTAGGAAGTTTCAGACATTGCGCCTACCATTGCTACCCATTAGCCCTTCCTTTCGTTAGGTGTGGATGCCCCGTACACATGTTCATATTAGGCTTCAATCATGTGTAATTAAAGACAGTGACATGAGCACTTCTGTTGGCTGTGGTGGGTGTGGAAACTGAGTGGGGCTCCAAGTCATATGGCTTGTTATTAATTTAGATTTATTATTGCTATATTACTACTTATATGCATCGAACCTGTTACCAACATTGTCAGCGGTCCACCTGCCAGCCCGTTTCTCCTGTTTATTCACAAGGGTTAATGTATTGGTCTCCTATCATATACGCAGTGACGTACTATTGAGACATGTCTCATAGATCTGAAAGAGACCCGTTAGTGACAGATTCCTTACCTTAGAATATCCCCAGGCGTCAGGCTGGATCCGGAAAGTTTTTGGTAGGCGGCGTCGTGCGGCTCCGCGTCCGTCGTCGGCGTCGGGACCGCCAGGATGACGTCGCGGGCAGTACTTAGACGCCGCCCCTGCGCGCTGTCAGTTCTTCTTTTTTCCGCGCCAGTAAGCGCAGATCCGGGAAGAGCAGTGCCCTAGTCATTTTTTGACTAACATTTTGGTGATTTTTCACTGTTTTCTTCGAGTCATCTCGGCTCCACAGTGTCGGTAGGGATGCCCGGCTTCAAGCCATGCGACGCCTGTGGTCGAATGATGTCGATCACAGACCCGCACTTAGTGTCTCTACTGTCTCGGCCGCGACCACGACACGAAGTCGTGCTCCGACTGCCGGGCCTTGCACCCGAAGGCTTTGCAAGAGCGGTCTCGAAAGCTCCTCGAGGTCCTTCAGTCGGCTCCACGCCGCACCAAGCCCCGGTCACGCGAGAGGTCGAGGGGCCGGTCGCGGAGTCCTCGCCGGTCATCGGAGTCCAAGTCTTCGCACTCCTCGGGTAAGTCGAAGCACAAGAAGTCTAAGAAGCACCATCGCTCTAAGACTTCACCTCGTCGGTCTCGCGACTCGGCTGAGGCCCCTGTCGGCACCGTCCCCGCGGCTCCGGATGTGCCTGTGGCGCCGCCCCCGCATTACCCGTCCTTCCCGGGTTCGGGGGCGACTCCGGCCGAGATACAGGAATTCCTGTCGGCCATGGCCCGCCTCTTCGGGCCTCAAGGCCCCTCCGGTGCGCCTTCGGGCCCCGCGGGCCCTAATGGGATTGCCCCGGCGCCGCCGACGACTCCGGTCCCGGCGCCGCCTGTCCCACCAGCCTCGCTCCCGGCCCCGGCCTCGATCCCGGCTCCGGTGGTACCGCAACCCCCATCGACGCCAGTTGACCTAACCACGCCTCCGCCGACGTCCCCGGTGCCGTTCCTGACGCCGCCCGGGGCTCCGGGCGGCGTCGTTCCCCGGTTCTCTCCGGATCCGGACGCGGCGTCGGACCGACGTCGGCCGGCGCCCATGATACCTTGGGTCCCGGACGTCCCTCCTCCTCCTTATTTTCAACCGGAGGAGGACCAGGAGAGCTGGGAGGGGTCGGATGACCCTCTCACACAGCAGTGTGACTATGATCAGGACTGGGCAGAGGAACTTGGGGATGCCAGTGGTCTGGACACTTCCCCTGACACTGGCATGCTGTCTCCTCCTTCCGTGGCTACGGAGGAGGGAGCAAATTCGCAACGGTGTTGCGTAGAGCAGCTGGAGCCTTACACCTCCAATTGCCTACAGTGGCTGTCAGGACTAACCTCCTGACGGAAGTGCTTCAGCCGGCAGCTACCTCCTCGGAGCCATTGCTGCCGTTTAATGATGCACTTTCTGACGTTCTTTTGGGCACCTGGTCCAAGCCCGCCACAGGGGCTCCTGTGGATAGGAACGTGGCCCGACGCCATCGCCCTGCTCCGGGCGACCCCTTGTTTCTCTCTCAACATCCCACCCCCGAGAGCTTGGTTGTCCAAGCCTCTGCCTCCCAAACCGCCTTCCCTACCGCCCCTCCGGATAGGGAATCCAAACGCCTGGATCAATTTGGGAAGAAGGCCTTTTCTTCCTCCAGTGCTGGCTTGCGGTCCGTCAACGCCGCTTGCCTTTTGGGCCGATACTCCCACTCTCTGTGGGATTCGGTGGCGCTCGTTTTGCCCCAGTGTCCTGAGGAGGTCCAGACACTGCTTTCCCGCGCCATTGCGGAAGGAAGGGATGCGGCAAAGTACACCATCCGTTGTGGCCTTGATACCGCCGACTCGCTGGGCAGATCGCTTGCAACGACAGTGGCGCTGCGTCGCCACGCCTGGCTGAGGACAACTGGTTTCTCGGGTGATGTCCAAAACACACTCATGGACATGCCCATTCATGGAGTCGGTCTTTTTGGTACCAAAGCAGACCATGCGCTGGAGCGTTTTAAGGACTCACGGGCTACTGCCAAGTCCCTGGGCCTTTCTGCTGTGCGCCCTCCGCTAACCTCTGCTTTTCGCCCATTTCGTGGCCACGGAAGGGGCGCCCAGTCACGTACGCTGCCCAGCCACCGGCCCGCGCAGCAAGCGCCTTCGCGTGGCCGGGGACGTGGCTCCCGCTGTGGCGGGTCAGGCAACCAGCGTGCGGGTCAGGCCACCAACCCCGCCCCGTCCGCGGCCTCCAAGCCCTCCTAGTCCTTCCTTTCAGGTGCAGAGCACGCCAGTAGGGGGCAGGGTCCGCCATCACCTTCACCACTGGCGTGCCATCACCTCGGACAGGTGGGTTTTGGACATTGTCCGAAGGGGCTACTCCCTCCCCTTCGAGACCACCCCCCCAGCCATGCCACCTCAATTCCACCGCATGTCAGGGGATCACTTGGTGCTTCTGCAGAAGGAAGTCACGGCCCTCTTGGCCAAGAGGGCCATCGAGCATGTTCCGACCCCAGAAGTAGGACGTGGTTGCTACTCCCACTACTTTCTGGTGCCCAAGAAGGACAAGGAGGACATGCGTCCTATCTTGGACCTCCGGAACGTCAATCGCTTCCTCTGGAAGGAGAAGTTCAAGATGCTCACCCTAGCTCAGGTCTTGACTGCCATCGACCCTGGAGACTGGTTGGTAGCGTTGGACTTACAGGACGCTTATTTCCACATCCCCGTCCTGCCGGCCCACCGGCGTTACCTGCGGTTCACGGTAGGCCTCGAGCATTTTCAGTTCACCGTGCTCCCCTTTGGCCTTACAAGTGCCCCTCGGGTGTTCACGAAAGTGATGGCGGTGGTCGCAGCTCATCTGCGCCGGGCAGGGGTTCCAGTCTTCCCCTACCTCGACGACTGGCTGCTGAAGGCGGGCTCGTCCCAGGCAGTCGTCTCCCACCTCCAGACTACGGCCGAACTCCTGCACTCGCTGGGGTTCTCCATCAATGTGCCGAAGTCGCATCTGATTCCTTCTCCACAGCTCCTTTTCATCGGGGCAGTTCTGGACACGACGCAGTTTCGGGCCTATCCTCCCGAACGGCGAGTCCGGGATATTCAGGCTATGATTCCGATCTTTCAGCCTCTATCCTGGGTTTCGGTACGGATGACCCTGTGGCTGCTGGGCCTCATGGCCTCCTGCAACCTGCTGGTCGATCATGCCAGATGGCATATGCGGGCTCTGCAGTGGGACCTGAAGTTCCAGTGGGCGCAGCACCAGGGCAACCTGTCCGATCACGTCCAGATCTCGGAGGGGACTGCAAAACAGTTGCAGTGGTGGCTCTCGATCCGGCAATGGGTCATGGGCAGATCCTTCTCCCTTCCCCAGCCAGAGCACACAGTTGTGACGGACGCGTCCCTTCTGGGATGGGGCGGTCACATGGGAGAGGCGGAGATCAGAGGCCTCTGGTCTCCGGCCGAGTCCCGGCTCCATATCAACCTTCTGGAGCTCCGGGCGATCCGACTTGCACTCAAGGCATTCCTTCCCTCTGTCAAAGGGACAGTAGTGCAGGTGTTCACAGACAACACCACCGCCATGTGGTATTGCAACAAACAGGGCGGGGTGGGGTCATGGACCCTATGTCAGGAGGGTCTGCGCCTCTGGACATGGCTGGAACATCAGGGCATATTCCTGATGGTTCAACACCTGGCAGGTTCCCTGAACGCCAGGGCGGACGAACTCAGCCGCAGGTGCATGATGGATCACGAATGGCGTCTTCACTCTGAGGTGGTGCAAGGTCTTTCAGCACTGGGGAGAGCCTTGGTTAGATCTGTTCGCCACCGACGAGAACGCGCAATGTCAGCAGTACTGCGCGTTGGAATTTCCAAGGCGGCACTCGCTCGGCGACGCTTTTCGTCGCGAGTGGAGTTGCGGTCTGTTGTACGCCTTTCCGCCTATACCACTTCTACCCAGAGTGTTGAAGAAGATTCGGCGCGACCGGGCCCAAGTCATCCTTGTGGCTCCGGACTGGGCTCGAAGAGTTTGGTATCCCGAGCTACTCAGTATGAGCGTCGATCCCCCGATCAGTCTGCCTCTTCGGGAGGATCTTATGTCGCAGCAGCAGGGGACGGTCCTCCACCCGAACCTGTCCAGTCTCCACCTGCTTGCGTGGAGATTGAGCGGCGGCAGTTGATTCCTTTCGACTTGTCTCCCGAAGTTTGTGATGTGATTCTGGCAGCCAGGCGTCCCTCCACTAAGGTGGTATACGCCTGCAGGTGGAACAAGTTTGTGGCATGGTGCACAGCAAAGGCTGTGAATCCCCTCTCTGCCCCTCTTTCTGAGGTTCTTCTGTTCCTTCTTTCTCTGGCCCAACAGGGTTCTGCCCTGGGTACCATCAAGGGCTATCTTTGTGCTATCTCGGCCTTCCTCAGGCTTCCTGATCAGCCCTCCCTTTTCAAGTCCCCTGTTGTTAACAGGTTCCTAAAAGGCATTACACACCTCTTCCCTCCTGTTCCGTTTGTGATGCCTCAGTGGGACTTGAACTTGGTTCTTACCTTTCTCATGTGCGCTCCCTTTGAGCCTCTACATAACTGTCCTCTTCGTCTTCTGACTCTGAAGACAGCCTTTCTGGTGGCCATCACCTCCGCTCGGCGGGTGAGTGAGCTCCAGGCTCTATCATGCAAACCTCCCTTTCTGTCTGTCCATCCAGACAAGGTTGTTCTTCGGACGCGTCCGTCCTTCTTGCCAAAGGTGGTTACTGCCTTCCACATTGGGCAGACCATCACTTTGCCCACCTTCTTTCCGCCTCCGCATCCTTCCAGAGAGGAAGAGAGGCTCCACCGTCTGGACCCAAAACGTGCGCTTTCCTTTTATATCAACCGCACACAACACTTCCGGGTGGATGACCAGCTCTTTGTTGGCTACGTGGGCGCCAAAAAGGTCGGGCGGTGCACAAGAGAACCATTTCCCGCTGGGTAACCTTGTGTATCAAAGCCTGCTATTCTTTGGCTAAGAAGGAGCCTCCTGTTGGGCTGCGTGCCCATTCCACCAGGGCAACGGCTGCTACCACGGCTTTAGGCCGCGGTGTTCCGCTGCAGGATATCTGTCAGGCAGCTACGTGGGCCTCGCTGCACACATTTACAAAGCATTACTGCCCTGACAGTCCGGTCCGGAGGGACGGCTTCTTTGGCCGTTCTGTCCTCCGGGACTTCCTTGTCTGATCTTTGTTCGCAGACCCACCACCGGGGTTGGTATTGCTGGGGTATCTATTCTAAGGTAAGGAATCTGTCACTAACGTGTCTCTTTCAGATGCACAAGTTACTAACTTGTGTAACGATATATCTGTAAGAGACAGTAGTTAGTGACAGATTCCTTACCGCCTCATCTATCCTCCCCGTTCTGCGAACTGATTTCTAGGGTTAAGGACATCCCTTTCAGGGCCTTAGTATTTTTCAGACACCTATGTCCGCTTCTTGCATGGCTCTGCGTTCCTGGCGCGGAAAGTCGTGTACAGAACTGACGTCAGCGCGCAGGGGCGGCGTCTAAGTACTGCCCGCGACGTCATCCCGGCGGTCCCGACGCCGACGACGGACGCGGAGCCGCACGACGCCGCCTACCAACGCGCAAGGGTACTGCTACGCAAAAACTTTCCGGATCCAGCCTGACGCCTGGGGATATTCTAAGGTAAGGAATCTGTCACTAACTACTGTCTCTTACAGATATATCGTTACACAAGTTAGTAACTTGTGCTTTAGGGCAGGTCTTAAGTTTTCACTTTCCTTTAACTGGCTTCTTTGAGCCCGTCTACCATTTCCGCCCAACTAGGCTGTTGATGTAATTTGTATGTCACAACATCCTTTATTGATTGTATGACATCTGAAAGAGACACGTTAGTGATAGATTCCTTACCTTAGAATATCCCCAGGCGTCAGGCTGGATCCGGAAAGTTTTGCGTAGCAGTACCCTTGCGCGTCGGTAGGCGGCGTCGTGCGGCTCCGCGTCCGTCGTCGGCGTCGTGATCGCCGGGATGACGTCGCGGGCAGTACTTAGACGCCGCCCCTGCGCGCTGACGTCAGTTCTTCTTTTTCCGCGCCAGCAAGCGCAGATCCGGGAAGAGCAGTGCCCTGGTCAATTTTTGACCATACTTTTTGGTGATTTTTTCACTGTTTTTTCCATCTTTAAGGTGTCGTAGGGATGCCCGGCTTCAAGCGATGCGGCGCCTGTGCGCGGATGATGTCCGTCACCGACCCGCATTGGGAGTGTCTCTTCTGCCTCGGCCGAGGCCACGACACCGAGTCTTGTCCCGAATGCCAGGCCCTCAACCCGAAAGCTTTGCGAGAGCGGTCTCGAAAGCTCCTCGAGGCCCGGCATTCGGCTCCACGGAGGCCCCGGTCGCGTGAGAGGTCCAGGGGTCGCTCGCGGAGTGCACACCGGTCGTCGGCGTCGAAGTCTTCTTCGTCCGGTAAGTCTAAGCACAAGAAGTCCAAGAAGCATCGTCGCTCTCGGACTTCGCCTCGCCGGTCTCGCGACTCGGCTGAGGCCCCTCCCGGCACCGTCCCCGCCCCGCGGCCCCGGACTTGCCTGTGGAGTCGCCCCGTCATACCC
Organism: Calotriton arnoldi; assembly: GCA_963921515.1. NCBI lineage: Eukaryota > Metazoa > Chordata > Amphibia > Caudata > Salamandridae > Calotriton > Calotriton arnoldi. The sequence goes on along the minus strand of CAWUFW010008823.1, from coordinate 81,206 downwards.
GCCCTTCCCGGGTTCGGGGCGGATCCGGCCAAGGTACAGGAGTTCCTGTCGGCCATGGCCCGCCTCTTCGGGCCTTCAGGCCCCTCCGGTGCGCCTTCGGGCCCCGCGGGCCCTGATGGGGTTGCTCCGGCGTCGCCGGCGGCTCCGGCCCCGGCGTCGCCCGGGCCTCCAGCCTCGATCCCGGCTCCGGCTTCGGCCCGGCCTCGATCCCGGCTCCACAACCCCCATCGACGCCGGTCGACCTCACGACACCTCCGCCGGCGCCGATGTCTCCGGTGCCGTTCTCGACGCCGCCCTGGGCTCCGGGCGGCGTCGTCCCCAGTTCCTTCCGGCTCCGGACATGGACCCGGAGCGACGTCGCTCGACGCCGGCTCCGGCGCCGATGGGACCTTGGGTCCCAAATGTCCCTCCTCCTCCTTATTTTGAACCAGAGGAGGACCAGGAGGACTGGGAGGGGTCTGATGACCCTCTGACACGCAACTGTCAGTATGATGAGGACTGGACAGAGAGTCTAGGGGAGGCCAGTGGTCTGGATACTTCTCCTGACACTGGCATGCTGTCTCCTCCCGTGGCTACGGAGGAGGGGGCCAATTTTGGTACGGTGTTGCGTAGGGCTGCTGGGGCCTTACGTCTCCAGCTCCCTACTTTGACGGTCAAGCCTAACATCTTGACAGAGGTGCTTCAGCCGGCAGCCTCCTCTGCGGAGACTGTGCTGCCGTTTAACGACGCCCTCACGGACGTTCTTTTGGGCGCCTGGTCCAAGCCCAACACAGGGGCTCCTGTGGATCGGAACGTGTCACGACGCCATCGCCCGCTCCGGGCGACCCCCTGTTTCTTTCTGTCCACCCCACTCCTGAGAGCTTGGTTGTCCAAGCCTCCGCTTCCCAAACCGCCTTCCCTACCGCTCCTCCGGATAGGGAATCCAAACGCCTGGATCAGTTTGGGAAGAAAGGTTTTTCTTCCTCCAGTGCTGGCTTGCGGTCCGTTAACACCGCTTGTCTTTTGGGCCGATATACCCACTCTCTGTGGGATTCGGTGGCGGATGTTTTGCCCCAGTGCCCTGAGGAGGTCCAGGCACTGCTTTCCCGCGCCATTGCGGAAGGAAGGGATGCGGCCAAATACACTATCCGTTGTGGCCTTGACACCGCCGACTCGCTGGGCAGGTCGATTGCAACGACGGTGGCGCTCCGACGCCACGCCTGGCTGAGAACCACTGGTTTTTCAGGGGATGTCCAGAATACTCTCATGGACATGCCCTTTGATGGAGTCGGTCTTTTTGGGTCCAAAGCGGACCATGCGTTGGAGCGCTTTGAGGACTCACGGGCTACTGCCAAGTCCCTGGGCCTTTCTGCTACACGCCCTCCGCTGCCTTCTGCTTTTCGCCCCTATCGTGGCCACGGTAGGGGCGCCCCTTCACGTCAGCAGCCCAGCCACCGGCCCGCGCAGCAGGCGTCTTCGCGTGGCCGAGGGCGTGGATTCCGCCGTGGCGGATCGGGCAACCAGCGTGCGGGTCAGGCCACCACCTCCAACCCGTCCGCGGCCTCCAAGCCCTCCTAGTCCCTCCTTTCAGGTGCACGGCACGCCAGTAGGGGGCAGGGTCCGCCATCACCTTCCCCACTGGCGCACCATCACCTCGGACAGGTGGGTCTTGGACATTGTCCGAAGGGCTACTCCCTCCCCTTCGAGACCACCCCCCAGCCATGCCACCTCAATTCCACCGCATGTCAGGGGATCACTTGGTGCTTCTACAGAAGGAAGTCACGGCCCTCTTGACCAAGAGGGCCATCGAGCATGTTCCGACCCCAGAAGTAGGGCGTGGTTGCTACTCCCACTACTTTCTGGTGCCCAAAAGGACACGGAGGACATGCGTCCTATCTTGGACCTCCGGAACGTCAATCGCTTCCTCCGGAAGGAGAAGTTCAAGATGCTCACCCTAGCTCAGGTCTTGACTGCCCTCGACCCTGGAGACTGGTTGGTAGCGTTGGACTTGCAGGACGCGTATTTCCACATCCCCGTCCTGCCGGCCCACCGGCGTTACCTTCGGTTCACGGTAGGCCCCGAGCATTTTCAGTTCACCGTGCTCCCCTTTGGCCTTACCAGTGCCCCTCGGGTGTTCACGAAAGTGATGGCGGTGGTCGCAGCTCATCTGCGCCGGGCAGGGGTTTCAGTCTTCCCCTACCTCGACGACTGGCTGCTGAAGGCGGGCTCGTCCCAGGCAGTCGTCTCCCACCTCCAGACTACGGCCGAACTCCTGCACTCGCTGGGGTTCTCCATCAATGTGCCGAAGTCGCATCTGATTCCTTCTCCACAGCTCCTTTTCATCGGAGCAGTTCTGGACACGACGCAGTTTCGGGCCTATCCTCCCGAACGGCGAGTCCGGGATATTCAGGCTATGATTCCGATCTTTCGGCCTTTATCCTGGGTTTCGGTAAGGATGACCCTGAGGCTGCTGGGCCTCATGGCCTCCTGCATCCTGCTGGTCAATCATGCCAGATGGCATATGCGGGCTCTGCAGTGGGACCTGAAGTTCCAGTGGGCGCAGCACCAGGGCAACCTGTCCGATCACGTCCAGATCTCGGAGGGGACTGCAAAACAGTTGCAGTGGTGGCTCTCGAACCGGCAATGGGTCATGGGCAGATCCCTCTCCCTTCCCCAGCCAGAGCATACAGTTGTGACGGACGCGTCCCTTCTGGGATGGGGCGGTCACATGGGAGAGGCGGAGATCAGAGGCCTCTGGTCTCCGGCGGAGTCCCGGCTCCATATCAACCTTCTGGAGCTCCGGGCGATCCGGCTTGCACTCAAGGCATTCCTTCCCTCTGTCAAAGGGAAGGTAGTGCAGGTGTTCACAGACAACACCACCGCCATGTGGTACTGCAACAAACAGGGCGGGGTGGGGTCTTGGACCCTTTGTCAGGAGGCTCTGCGCCTCTGGACATGGCTGGAACATCAGGGCATGTTCCTGATGGTTCAACACCTGGCAGGTTCTCTGAACGCCAGGGCGGACGAACTCAGCCGCAGGTGCATGATGGATCACGAATGGCGTCTTCACTCGGCAGTGGCGCAAGGACTCTTTCTACAGTGGGGAGAGCCTTGGTTAGATCTATTCGCCACCGAAGAGAACGCGCAATGTCATCAGTTCTGCGCGTTGGAATTTCCAAGGCGGCACTCGCTCGGCGACGCTTTTCGTCGCGAGTGGAGTTGCGGTCTGTTGTACGCCTTTCCGCCTATACCACTTCTACCCAGAGTGTTGAAGAAGATTCGGCACGACCGGGCCCAAGTCATTCTTGTGGCTCCGGACTGGGCTCGAAGAGTTTGGTATCCCGAGCTACTCAATATGAGCATAGATCCCCGATCCGTCTGCCTCTTCGGGAGGATCTTCTGTCGCAGCAGCAGGGGACGGTCCTCCACCCGAACCTGTCCAGTCTACACCTGCTTGCGTGGAGATTGAGCGGCGGCAGTTGATTCCTTTCGACTTGCCTCCCGAAGTTTGTGATGTGATTCTGGCAGCCAGGCGTCCCTCCACTAAGGTGGTATACGCCTGCAGGTGGAACAAATTTGTGGCATGGTGCACAGCAAAGGCTGTGGATCCCCTTTCTGCCCCTCTTTCTGAGGTCCTTCTGTTCCTTCTCTCTCTGGCCCAACAGGGTTCTGCCCTGGGTACCGTCAAGGGTTATCTTTGTGCTATCTCGGCCTTCCTCAGGCTCCCTGATCAGCCCTCCCTTTTCAAGTCCCCTGTTGTTAACAGGTTCTTAAAAGGCATTACTCACCTCTTCCCTCCTGTTCCGTTTGTAATGCCTCAGTGGGACTTGAACTTGGTTCTTACCTTTTAATGTGCGCTCCCTTTGAGCCTCTGCATAACTGTCCTCTTCGTCTTCTGACTCTAAAGGCAGCCTTTCTGGTGGCCATCACCTCCGCTCGGCGGGTGAGTGAGCTCCAGGCTCTTTCTTGCAAACCTCCCTTTCTGTCTGTTCATCCAGACAAGGTTGTTCTTCGGACGCGTCCGTCCTTCTTGCCAAAGGTGGTTACTGCTTTCCACATTGGGCAGACCATCACTTTGCCCACCTTCTTTCCGCCTCCGCATCCTTCCAGAGAGGAAGAGCGGCTCCACCGTCTGGACCCAAAACGTGCGCTCTCCTTCTATATCGACCGCACGAAACACTTCCGGGTGGATGACCAGCTCTTTGTTGGCTACGTGGGCGCCAAAAAGGTCGGGCGGTGCACAAGAGGACCATCTCCCGCTGGGTTACCTTGTGCATCAAGACCTGCTATTCTTTGGCTAAGAAGGAGCCTCCTGTTGGGCTGCGTGCCCATTCCACCAGGGCAACGGCTGCTACCACGGCCTTGGGCCGCGGTGTTCCGCTGCCGGTTATCTGTCAGGCAGCTACGTGGGCCTCGCTGCACACGTTTACTAAGCATTACTGCCTTGACAGTCAGGTCCGGAGGGACGGCTTCTTTGGCCGTTCTGTCCTCCAGGACTTCCTTGTCTGATCTTTGTTCGCAGACCCACCACCGGGGTTGGTATTGCTGGGGTATCTATTCTAAGGTAAGGAATCTATCACTAACGTGTCTCTTTCAGATGCACAAGTTACTAACTTGTGTAACGATATATCTGTAAGAGACAGTAGTTAGTGATAGATTCCTACCGCCCCACCCATCCTCCCCGTTCTGCGAACTGATTTCTAGGGTTAAGGACATCCCTTTCAGGGCCCTAGTATTTTTCAGACACCTGTGTCAGCTTCTTGCATGGCTCTGCGTTCCTGGCGCGGAAAGTCGTGTACAGAACTGACGTCAGCGCGCAGGGGCGGCGTCTAAGTACTGCCCGCGACGTCATCCCGGCGATCACGACGCCGACGACGGACGCGGAGCCGCACGACGCCGCCTACCGACGCGCAAGGGTACTGCTACGCAAAACTTTCCGGATCCAGCCTGACGCCTGGGGATATTCTAAGGTAAGGAATCTATCACTAACTACTGTCTCTTACAGATATATCGTTACACAAGTTAGTAACTTGTGCATTGCGCCTTTAAATGTATGCTATACTATCCGTTGTTTGCTTTATCTTTGTATTGCAAAAATGAAAAACTAAATAAACAGATAAAAAAAGAGGTTCTTCAGTGCTGGTGCGCACAGATATGACAACGATGCATTATATAGACAAGCAAGGCGACACAAGATCTCAAACACAACAAAAAGAGCCACCCTATTATTCAAAATAGGGACAGGGTAACTACAGTCAACAAACATCAAGTCCCTAGTGGAAATATGTGGATCAAATGCTGTAATCTAAATGTGTAAAACCTAAAAAATGAAAAGGCAGGACTATCCACTGTGAATATAATGCTCAATGACAAGCCCAATCTTCCCTTTCCAGGTTATTACAATGAAACTTGACAATCAACCAGACAATAATCCCAACACAATATTTGTAAAATGTACAAAATCGATTTTATTCATAATACTTTTAAAAAAACATAATTGGCAAATATTTAAAAATGTCATTAAAAAATCCTTTTCACCTAATACATACAACAAATTTCATCAACAATGGTAAGAAACCAGAAAACTACATAAAAGTCGAAGCAGCGTTTCGGTGAAATGCTGATCACCTTCTTCAGGACAGAGTTTTCTACGAATTGAATACACAAAAATATGTAAGGTTAAGTTTTCTATTATCCTCTATAATCATATTGCCACATTTTTATATTTGTTCACATATCTTTAAAAAATATTTTAATTTTTTGTTTTATTATAAAAAAATTAGATTGCCATTCTAAAGTAACATTCATTGTAATTAACCACCTCTACGTGGTTTTCAACATTTGACACATTAACAATGGCCCTCTCAACATCATATTTACAACATGTAGAAACAAGATATGATCCGACATATTTTGGTAATGACCTACCTATTATAGATATGAAAAGTGGTGAATCCCCTATTCGCTAGAGATGGGAAACACTCTTCTTGATTTAAAAACAAGGAATGACCTAAAATAATACAAATAGTGTTAAGTCATAGGAAAAAGTTTTTTTTAACCGAACTCTTTCTTATTATTCGAAAAAAGACAAACAGAGCTAAAACTCCGCTCTATATTTATTAACAAATCTGTCTGGATATGAAAGATATGTGGTAGCGTACCTTTTTATGTGGTACTATTCCTTTTTTTCTTTACGCGTTACATAGGAGCCACCGATAAATATAATCATCAATTTCCCTAAAAACCAAAATTAAAAGTTTCAGCTCTCTATTACAAAAAACGTATCTCCTGTCACAACTAATTACTCGTAACTATCTCTATACCTATTAAAAGCCAGTGGCAGTATCCTCCGCACAGTAGGATGAGCCGTAATTGGACTCTCTTCTAGTCATTTAATCCTCGTTGTCTATGCAGGAGGGAATACTGTAAGGCTGAATAAATCGTAATCATTATTCAATCGCGTTTTATTTTTAATAAAAAACGAACATCGTGGACTATATCGGTAGTTAATCAATGTTACCTGGTTGTTTTGCTTTTCTTGATTGTGCAACTTTAATAAAACATTCTGTATGGGTTAAAGTACACAAAGACTCGGTTAGTGTATATTCCTCATTGGTTTTTTTGGAAATATCTTTCCGATCAAATAGTTTTAGCGTGATGCTCTCCATTATACAGATTAATTTGGGGCCCTACATCTAAGTATTGTGATATTGTAAGTTTATGTAAAAAGTTTATTAGAGCAACTCTTTTATCCGAGCAAGACTCGTACGTATCCCAAATCTCACCGTCTTGCCCCCCTCAGTCATAGCACCCTTTTAAACCTTTGAAAGCAGTTATTTAATTTTTTTTTACTACTATCGCGTTCATCATAACTTACTTGAAACAGATGAGCCGGCCTCCCTGCTCCTATGTCAACGCCTTCTGGGTCAGGATACAATGGTCTGCCCCTTCCGGGTTGTACATTTAGATACTATTACCATAGTCATGTGATACAATTAACTAAGATGTATGGAGGGAAACATTTCTCCGTACTACGGCGGACATCTTACTATGGCCCACTATGCCCTATCTTGTGACTGTTTTGTTAGTAAAGACATATAAAACTAATTCGATTGCGATGTTTACAGGGGGATAAAAGCTACTACAACCACAAGTCTCTCCAATCCGGGGTCCTTGGGGTGGTTTAGTCCTAAGATCTACATTTATCTGACAATTCCAATCCAGCGATAATCTTGTAATGAAATAAGGGTGTGTTAAGTTCTTGGGATACATCATCTTTCACCTCCTATTTTTTTCCCTGTCGCGTCAATCACTCGAAAAGTTAATAACTCTAAATGGATATTTTAACCGTCTTATGGTGGCGGCCATCTTGTAATATATGGTGTGGACGCTACAAGCATCTAAAAAGTGCTATATATGCAATTTACGTTCTTTATGTGCACATAATTTACGATCTTATTATTGTACACAATACAACCATTATCGGATTCAATTTCACAAGGTTTTTTAATCACTCCAAAAGTTAATGAATATATTTAACCGTCTTATAGTGGCGGCCATCTTGTAATATATGGTGTGGACGCTAAAAACTTCTAAAAAGTACTAAATGTGCATTTTACGATCTTTATGTGCACATGATTATCGATCTTGTTATTGTACACAATACAACCGTTATCAGATTCAATTTCATACGGTTTTTTCATTCCTTACTTCTTTAGTCGTTTGGTTAGTGAAATTTACTGCAGGGAAATTTTAGCTGCAGGGGATCTTGATACTAGAGAGCCAACAAAGAGTCCAATTTAGATGATCTCCTTATTAAAAATCTCTATTAAATCAATTTCTCCCACTCTTCTTTACTGTTAAGGCCCAGTCTAAATGTCTGAAATTTCGACATGTAGAATTGTTCCCGTTTTCTCTGTTTAATAGTTACGTCACCGCCTCGTATGTTTGTTTGGATTGTCTCTATCACACACCACCTAAGGTGGTCAATCGTATGTCCTTTCTCTATCTAATGTTCTACTGCTGGTACGAGTAGAGATACTCTTTCTTTTTTAGACAAACGACCAGCCAATCGAGGCCAGAACAGGGGCAGAACCAGAGGGAGGGGTTTTTTTACCCCGAACCCGGGACAAAATCGCCCACACACAAGGAGCCAGAAACATTGGGACTAACTGACAGGGCACCAATTATCAATCTCTCTAATAGAGTTCTCACACAGGAGGAAATCAGTGTTTTGGAAAAAGGATTAGGATATGCTACAACTTCCCCCGTAGATAGGTATAATTTGGAAAGAGATGTCCAAAACTTTTTTAGAAAGGTAAGTTTGATTTGTTTTTTTGAGGGAAAAGACAAAACTCTTACGACAAACAAATCAGGCCTCAAACCAAAATCTACGTGGACTCCATCATTACAACTAGTCCACAAAGACATTGAAACTTTTGAAAGAGTTGTCGATAAAAGTATAAATGACCTGTTGAACAAAAAGATTTGGACCAACAAAAATTTGACAGCCCAACAATATATAGCACTGTCGAATTTAGAACAGTGCCAAAATATAACTATAAAACCCGCCGATAAAGGCGGTGGCATTGTGATTTTTAACACTCCAGACTACAATGCAAAAATGATGTCCCTTTTGAACAATATACAACATTACCAGAAATCGAATAGAGATGAGTGGGACGTCCTAATTCGAAAAGTTACCAGACTTTTACTTCTAGCTAAGGAAGATGAAGTTATCTGTCAGGATGAATTTAATTTTCTAAACAATACACATCCGAGAATACCTGCCCTATATGGGCTTCCAAAAATCCACAAAGACACCAAGAACCCACCTATGAGACCCATTGTATCGAGTATTGATTCCCTCACTGAGCCATTGAGTAAATATGTGGACATCTTTCTACAACCGTTAGTTGTCCGACAACAAGCATATATAAAGGACACGACGGCAATGATCAGTAAAATTGAGAATCTTCCTTTTAATATCGAGACCCAATGGCTTGTGACTCTCGCTATAGAAGCCTTATATTCGAATATCCCTCAAGAGGCCACTATTCAAATGATAAAAGATCTTATGTGCAACAACGAGGGAGATCTCACGACACATGCAATCTTTATTATTGAATGTGTGGAGATTATTCTTAAGAACAATATTTTTTTATTCTAAACTGAATTCTTCAAACAAATAAAGGGGACCAGCATGGGAGCAACTTGTGCTCCTAGTCTGGCGGGCCTGTATGTCAGCAGGTTCGAGGAGAGGCACATTTTTAATTCGATAGCACCGTTCTATGAAAATATTACAGCATGGTCACGCTATATTGATATTTATTTCATCTGGACAGGCAACAAAGATACTCTTGGATTTTATCGATTGGCTTAATTTGGGAGACGAGAACCTCCGTTTCACGTCCTCCATCAATAAACAAAGCTGTGACTTTCTAGACATCAAAATTAAAAATTCGAATAACCAACTTCAAGTAGAGTTATTCACGAAGGCCACAGATAAAAATACGATTTTACATTATAATAGTAATCATCCAACATGCCAAAAAGATAACATCCCATTCGGGCAATTTCTTAGAATTAGACGTAACTGTAGTGACATCAAGGACTACACCATTCATGCTGACAGACTATCAAGAAAATTGGCTGAAAGGGGATACCCCAGGAGGATCATCAAACAGGCATACAAACGTGCCAAATATTACAATAGGGACTCCTTCTTTGAAAACACTGTGAATAAACCAGAGGTTCGCCAATTACCTATGATCTTTGTTACGAATTTTAGCAATATAAGCAATACAGTGAAAAACATCATTAATAGGAATTGGCACTTATTAAATAGACAGGGAAAACCAAAACTGGAAAAACCTATGTTCTCATTCCGGAGGAATAGAACAATTAGAAACAGTCTAGTACATACATATAATAATGTCATTACAGAAAAACAACTTAGTATAACCAACGCCCCGTTACCGGTAGGCACATTTCCGTGTAGTACCTGCAATTACTGCAGTAACATCATGAGAGGCACCAATGTTTAACACAATAAGGTAATTCATAGATGTAAAAACATGACAAACTGTCGGTCTAAGAATCTTATTTACTTGATCCTATGCCCATGCAATCTGCGCTATATAGGAGAAACATCTAGAGAAATTAGGATTAATGACATAAATCTGCCATCCGCACCTGCAAGAAAAATGCCCCCTCGTAGAACATTGGATAGAGAAAGGACATACGATCGACCACCTTAGGTGGTGTGTGATAGAGACAATCCAAACAAACATACGAGGCGGTGACGTAACTATTAAACGGAGAAAACGGGAACAATTCTACATGTCGAAATTTCAGACATTTAGACTGGGCCTTAACAGTAAAGAAGAGTGGGAGAAATTGATTTAATAGAGATTTTTAATAAGGAGATCATCTAAATTGGACTCTTTGTTGGCTCTCTAGTATCAAGATCCCCTGCAGCTAAAATTTCCCTGCAGTAAATTTCACTAACCAAACGACTAAAGAAGTAAGGAATGAAAAAACCGTATGAAATTGAATCTGATAACGGTTGTATTGTGTACAATAACAAGATCGATAATCATGTGCACATAAAGATCGTAAAATGCACATTTAGTACTTTTTAGATGCTTGTAGCGTCCACACCATATATTACAAGATGGCCGCCACCATAAGACGGTTAAATATATTCATTAACTTTTGGAGTGATTAAAAACCTTGTGAAATTGAATCCGATAATGGTTGTATTGTGTACAATAATAAGATCGTAAATTATGTGCACATAAAGAACGTAAATTGCATATATTTTTTTTTTTTTTTAAACTTTATTTTCAATTTTCAGAAAAACAAAAAGAAACAATACATTGGCATCAATAAAGAACATATGCATACACATCATTAAATGCAAGTACAGTCGCATGAGACACATGGCCGAACCAAAGAATGTAGGTACAAGGGGTCTGGAAAGCCCTCCAGAAGCCCAGCCCAAAGGGACGAGGTCGACAGGCAGGGCAGGGCAATCCCCAATATCATGCGCCCCATCAAGGTTAAGTGTCGCTTTCCTCCGCAGGGACAATCCCCCGGGGAGTTCTGCATCACTCTGCTCACTCGCAGTCGCCTCCCGTGAGGGCGAGTCCCCCTCCATCAACCCAGAGGCACACAGGGTCCGCCAAGCTAGCAGGTCATCCTGCAATTTCTCATCCCGCCGGGAGAGTTGCATGTGTACCTCTTCGGCCAGTGACCACTCTCGAGCATCCCTGAGCCAATTCGAAAGATCAGGGGCCCTCTGCCCCATCCAAGTTATTGCCACCCTACGCCTGGCGAGCACCAGCATCAGCTGTAGGAGTTTATAGGAGAGTTTCTTCCTCTTGGGCCTACGAACCATCCCCAGTAAACAGTGCAAGGGGTCGAGATCCACCTGAATCCCCGTGGCGGCTACCACCCTCGTCACCACCCCCGTCCAGAACTGTGCCACCAATGGACATTGCCACGCCAAATGTAGGAACCCGGCGTCATCTGCGGCACAGCGAGGGCAACCAGCGCCCCTGGTACTGTCAATGCGCCTCAAAGACACCGGGGTAAGGTAGGTGCGATGCAGATAGTTAAAGTGTGTAAGTCGGAAGCGGGCATTGCATGAGACAGTGTGAGTAAGGGAACCAATGCGCATCCACTGTGCCTCCCCCAGCGGGGTAGCAAGGTCCCGCTCCCAGGCAGCCCTAGACGGTGGGACCGGCGGGGCAGAGTCCTGTTTCATTGCTGCATATAGAAGGGATATCAAACCGCGCCCCTTTCCACACATAAGTATAACATCCAGCGTACGTGTCAACGGTGGAATTTCTGGGTATTGCGGCCAGGTGATTCGCGCTACCTCTTGTAGTCCCCCAAACTGCAAAAATTGGCCTTGTCCCAGGCCAAAGCTATCTACCGCCTGCTCATATGTAAGAAAGGTTTCGTTGGGATACAGATCGGCGAGGACATCGCACCCACCCTCTCTCCAGGCCCGGAAAGACACGGACCGCTCCATGGTCATAAATGGAGCCAGTATCCAAAGCGAGAGCTCCCTGTGAAAGGGCGCCCTTCGAAGGACCCTCTCCACAAAGTGTTGCCAGACGGCGGCTGTGTGCCTGACAGCATAGGGGAGACCCACCTCAGACCCCGCCCCGTAAATTGCATATATAGCACTTTTTAGATGCTTGTAGCGTCCACACCATATATTACAAGATGGCCGCCACCATAAGACGGTTAAAATATCCATTTAGAGTTATTAACTTTTCGAGTGATTGACGCGACAGGGAAAAAAATAGGAGGTGAAAGATGATGTATCCCAAGAACTTAACACACCCTTATTTCATTACAAGATTATCGCTGGATTGGAATTGTCAGATAAATGTAGATCTTAGGACTAAACCACCCCAAGGACCCCGGATTGGAGAGACTTGTGGTTGTAGTAGCTTTTATCCCCCTGTAAACATCGCAATCGAATTAGTTTTATATGTCTTTACTAACAAAACAGTCACAAGATAGGGCATAGTGGGCCATAGTAAGATGTCCGCCGTAGTAGGGAGAAATGTTTCCCTCCATACATCTTAGTTAATTGTATCACATGACTATGGTAATAGTATTTAAATGTACAACCCGGAAGTGGCAGACCATTGTATCCTGACCCAGAAGGCGTTGACATAGGAGCAGGGAGGCCGGCTCATCTGTTTCAAGTAAGTTATGATGAACGCGATAGTAGTAAAAAAAAATTAAATAACTGCTTTCAAAGGTTTAAAAGGGTGCTAAGACTGAGGGGGGCAAGTCGGCGAGATTTGGGATACGTACGAGTCTTGCTCGGATAAAAAGAGTTGCTCTAATAAACTTTGAACATAAACTTACAATATCACAATACTTAGATGTAGGGCCCCCAAATTAATCTGTATAATGGAGAGCATCACGCTAAAACTATTTGATCGGAAAGAGATTTCCAAAAAAAACAATGAGGAATATACACTAACCGAGTCTTTATGTACTTTAACCCATACAGAATGTTTTATTAAAGTTGCACAATCAAGAAAAGCAAAACAACCAGGTAACATTGATTAACTACCGATATAGTCCACGATGTTTGTTTTTTATTAAAAATAAAACACGATTGAATAATGATTACGATTTATTCATCCTTACAGTATTCCCTCCTGCATAGACAACGAGGATTAAATGACGGCTCATTCTACTGTGCGGAGGATACTGCCACTGGCTTTTAATAGGTATAGAGATAGTTACGAGTAATTAGTTGTGACAGGAGATACGTTTTTGTAATAATAGAGAGCTGAAACTTTTAATTTTGGTTTTTAGGGAAATTGATGATTATATTTATCGGTGGCTCCTATGTAACGCGTAAAGAAAAAAAGGAATAGTACCACATAAAAAGGTACGCTACCTCATATCTTTCATATCCAGACAGATTTGTTAATAAATATAGAGCGGAGTTTTAGCTCCGTTTGTCTTTTTTTCGAATAATAAGAGAGTTCGGTTAAAAAAACCTTTTTTCCTATGACTTAACACTATTTGTATTATTTTAGGTCATTCCTTGTTTTTAAATCAAGAAGAGTGTTTCCCATCTCTAGCGAATAGGGGATTCACCACTTTTCATATCTATAATAGGTAGGTCATTACCAAAATATGTCGGATCATATGTTGTTTCTACATCATGTAAATATGATGTTGAGAGGGTCATTGTTAATGTGCCAAATGTGGAAAACCACGTAGAGGTGGTTAATTACAATGAATGTTACTTTAGAATGGCAATCTAATTTTTTTTATAATAAAAAAAAAATTAAAATATTTTTTAAAGATATGTGAACAAATATAAAAATGTGGCAATATGATTATAGAGGATAATAGAAAACTTAACCTTACATATTTTTGTGTATTCAATTCGTAGAAAACTGTCCTGAAGAAGGTGATCAATCAGCATTTCACCGAAACGCTGCGTCGACTTTTATGTAGTTTTCTGGTTTCTTACCATTGTTGATGAAATTTGTTGTATGTATTAGGTGAAAAGGATTTTTTAATGACATTTTTAAATATTTGCCAATTATGTTTTTTTTAAAGAATTATGAATAAAATCGATTTTGTACATTTTACAAATATTGTGTTGGGATTATTGTCTGGTTGATTGTCAAGTTTCATTGTAATAACCTGGAAAGGGAAGATTGGGCTTGTCATTGAGCATTATATTCACAGTGGATAGTCCTGCCTTTTCATTTTTTAGGTTTCATTTTTTAGGTTTTACACATTTAGATTACAGCATTTGATCCACATATTTCCACTAGGGACTTGTTGTTTGTTGACACAAGATCTCAACCATTGTCAGTGGAATCTCCAAGGGTTTAGGAATGGTCAATGCAACATCACATCTTGCAAGCCGCAAATCATGTGCTCAGCACTTGGGCAACTGGTTGATCAGAGCCAGGTTGCCAGAGATGGTGTTGCACCATCTGCAGTCAACAGTCTTGCTACTGTTCAACCTGGGCTTTCGAATCAACAAGCCCATTTCTCACCTGAGTCCCTCCCTGCATCTCCAGTACATAGGACCGGTTCTGAACACTTCTTGTGTTCGCGCTTTTCTTTCACCTCCGAGGATTGCTGACATCCAGGAAATGGTCCTGAAGGTCCTCCAACTACTAGGTATGCTGGCTTAGTCACATATGCACATTAACATACAAGGAACCGGCAGTGCCGCCTTCACAGGCAGCAGCTCTTATACAAAGAACTGCTGCACCCCATCATAATCTGCTCTAGTGCTGTAGCGGAGGTGGTTTGGAGGGGGAACGAGGTGAACCTTTGCTGCGGTATGGCCTTCCCTTTCCTCCTACCGTGGCTATGGTAGTGATGGATGCCTACACCTTGGGCTGGGGGGCTTATCTGGAGATCAGAGGCCTGTAGCCTACAGAAGAGCAGGTGCTTCACATCAACCAGCTTTAACTGCGGACGATTCTGTTGGCGCTCAAGGACTTCTTTCCCTCCATCCCTGGTCACTCTGTCCAGATCTTGAAAGACAACACTACAGCAATGTCTTATGTGAACAAGCAAGGCGGAGTAGTGTCACAAATCCTTGCCTGGAAGCATTGAGGCTCTGGTCTTGGCCACACTACCAAGGGATCTGGTTGACTGCCAATCAAATAGCGGGGTCTCTGAATGTCAGAGCCGTCAACCTGAGCAGGGATTATATTGCCTATCACGAGTAGCAACTTCGACCAGAGGTAGTCCAGCACATTTTTTGCCCAGTGGGGCACTCCTCATGTGGACTTGTTAATCTCCTTGGAAAATGCTCCATGCTAGCAATTCTGTGCCCTCTACTAGCCACTTAGAGGAGCCTTAGGGGATAAGTGTCAGTTGAGGTGAAACTTTCAGCTGCACTACGCGTTTTTCCCCGCCCCCTCCCTATACCCTTCATTCCTCGAGTTCTGAGGAAGATTCACCAAAATCGGGCCCAAGTGATTCTTGTCACCCCAGATTGGCCAAGAAGGGTGTGGTATGCAGACCTTCTGTGCTTCTCACTATGTCCCACGCTCAAGCTGGCATTCAGACGGGACCTCTACCAGTCAGAGAACGGTACTGCATCCCAGTCTCTGAGGCCTCCACTTTCATGCCTGGAGATTGAGTGAGGACATCTGATCTCCTCCTAGCTGCCACTGGAGGTGGTAGACATCATCTTATCAGCTTGTCGCCCCTCACTAAATCTGCTTATTGTGGGAGATGGAACAACTTTGTTGCATGGTGCATGAACAACAACGCAGACCCTTGCAAGCTACGTTGTCCCGGGTCTTGCAGTTGTCACTTTCCCTGACACAGACAAGGTGGGTGCCCAGCACTGTTGAAGGGTATTTGCTTGTGTTGTCATCGATACTCTGTCTCCCATACCAGCCTACTGTGTTCAGATCCCCTATTGTGATGTTTTATTTGGTGGGGTTGACTAATCTGTGTCCGCCAACTCCTTTTGTTGTGTGCCTGTGGAACCTCAACCTTGTTCTAACTTTTCTAATGGGGATTACATTTAAGCCCTTTCATAAATGCAAGTTACTATTTTTAGTGTCTAGGTTGGATCCTAAGTGGGTGGTCAACTACTACCTAGATCGCACTAAGGACATGCAACTAGATGACCAGCTGTTCATGGGGAACTGTGTAGCCAAGAAAGGCAAAGCAGTGCAGAAGCTAACTCTGTCCCATTGGACCATCCTCTGCATCAAGATATGCTATGGCCACGACTGAACCTCCATAAGGGATCTGGGCCCATTCCACCAGGGCCAAATCGATCACTTTTGCCCTTGCTAGAGGGGTCCCGATTGGAGAGATCTGCAAGACCGCAACATGGGTCCCCCTACACACTTTCAATAAGCATTACTGCTTGAATTTTGAAGTGGATAGAGGCCACCACTTTTCCAGATCTGTTTTGCAGGATTTCCTCAGTTCACCATCCATCAAGCCGCCTCCATGGAACGGTACTGCTTTGGAATCTATTCTACAAGTGAGGA
Source organism: Calotriton arnoldi (assembly GCA_963921515.1). Taxonomy (NCBI): domain Eukaryota; kingdom Metazoa; phylum Chordata; class Amphibia; order Caudata; family Salamandridae; genus Calotriton; species Calotriton arnoldi. Next base: position 64,692 of record CAWUFW010008823.1, on the reverse strand, counting down.
ATCCATATGTAGAAGTATCCATCAGAAGAAAGTTAGTTATCCTCAGGAACCGTCTTTCTGGTGGATACTCTGGTCTCCCTGCAGATTCCTCACCGTTTGATAAGATCCCAAAATATTTCACTTTGGTACTGCACTGCTCAATGTAGATGCCAGTCCACCCGCTTTACTCAAAGGCTTGGAAAAAATGGATGGAAACGGATGTTGCGTGGGGTGGGCGCTATATGGCGTCAGTGACGTCATCTGATACCACTTTCGTGTCCATACAAAGCCAGCTCATCCTACCAGCGATGTTAGAGCTGTGAAATCTCCAGATCCAGTCTGACACCCGGGATTATAATACTGGTGAGGAATCCGCTGGTAGACAGAGTATCTACCAGAAAGCCATTACCACAGGTAAGTAGGTTTTCTTCATAAAATGCTGAACCAAGATGAAGAGGGAACCATGTCAAATCACACTAGTGACATGACCCAGACAGTATTGGTTCACTGAACAAGTTCACCTGTCACAGCAGTGTCCCATTCAGCTAAAATAGATTCATAATTTGTAGACCCTTCACAAGGGCCAAATACTTCATCCGGATCTGAAATCCTTACACTTGTTGGCTTGGCTCCTGAGCATAATGAATTCTCACATTTAAACCTTGTAGAGGATTATAAACATATCTTGGCTAAAGCCAGAACAAACGAACAGAGCTAACAAATTTAAATGGAAATGATTCCGTTTATGGTGTCAGAATAATAATAATCATCCTATATTCTCCCCATTGGAGCAAGCCTTTACCTTATAGACTTGCAATGAGCAGGCCTCTTTCATGCATCTGATAAAGTGCATTTAGCAGCTGTATCACATTGTAAGTGATCCGTCTGCAAATCATCTGTGGTCAAATGAAAGTGTGAAGGAGTTCTTAAGAAGACTTTTTGGAGTTGACACCCACTTGACTCACTCCAACGTCTCGGCAATTAAATACAGTCCTTTCACAGTTAATTAAGAGCCCTTTTGAACCCATATACAAAGCAGAGCTGAAATATTGTTCCTGGAAAACAGCATTGCTGTTTGGAATTAACTTCTGCAAGACAAGGAGGTGAGATACAGGCATTTAACATCAAAAAGCTGTATATGCTGTTTGAAGACGACCGTATTATATTAAGGACAAATACCAGATTCATTCTAAAAGTTACATCAGACTTTCATCTAAATGAACCTTTGGTTTTAAAAACATTCTTTTAAAATCCTATTGATGTAGCAGGAAAATCACTTCATACGCTAAATTTGAAAAGGTGCCTAAGATTTTATATTGACAGGTTTAAGTGTCAGATCAACTGTTAGTGTACGGCACCCCTTGTAAAGATCCTTCTTTTAAACAAAAAAACATAGCCTGCTGGATTTCCATGGCCATTGTGTTCTGTCCTCATAAAGCAGGAGGAACTTTGGAAGCAGAAGTGAGAGCACATTCAACAAGGAATGGTTCAACTTCTACTGCTTTATTTGCTAATGTGTGTCGATACAAGAGATTTGTAAGGCAGCAAAGTGGAAGAATAGACACATGTACATTCAGCATTACTGTTTGGATTCAGCAGTACAAAAGGATGCAGCAGCGGGACAGGCAGTCTTTCATCATCTTTTTCAATAAGGTGAGCCTTGTTTCACTGTTTACCCACCATCCACAATAAAGATCATGCTTGTATTGTTTAACTGCTTGCTACTCTGATTCAAGTATGTGAATATATGAACAATGCAATACCGGAGAAGGGAAAATATTACTTACCTGTAACTGTAGTTCTCCAGTATTGGTATCTTTTATAGATTCACAGGTGACTGACTATCCTCCCTACAGAGGCTTACATATTCAACTAGGCTAACTATTCTTCACACTTGTACTAGAAAATCTGAGATATGGTTACCTCTGAGGGGAGTGGTTATCAGGGTGCTGCAATCAGATTGGCTGATTTTATTTTTTTCTACTGTGAATACAGTACTAAATTTGATGTTTCTAGTCCTTACAGTCTATTTATAATACTGTACTGATTTCTAATTTTACCATGGGACTCCCACTTCGATGACTAGGAATGATGATTTAAGTATGTGAATTTAAGAAAGATACCAATACTGAAGAACTACAGTTGCAGGTAAGTACGTTTTTTCCATTTGCATTGTCTGTAACTGTGCCTGTACATATGTGTATACCTCTATGCCTGTATAGCTGTTGGTCAGTATTCATAGGTACCCGCAGGTCTGCTCTGTGCCTGATGTCTCTGCCCCATATTCATAACTGGTTGTATGTCTTTCTGATGGATACTTCTAACTCCAGATTCCTCACCTTGTCAATATTCCCCAGGTGTTTCAAACCGCATCCGGAAATATTTTGAGCAGTACTTCTGTGCACTGGTAGGTGGCGTTGTGTGGCTCTGTGCCAAAGTTCTATTCCGGAAATGGCGAGCTAAGTAGCATATAAGCGCCACCTATGCATGCTGGCACATTTCCTTTCTTTCCTGCCCTCGAGACGCAGATCAGGAGTCGCTCCTTGAGTTCAACTCTTTTTCCTCAAATTTAGTCTTAAAGTGCAGTGTGTACAGGAAATGACACTTCCCAAAACGATAGGGTTTAAGACTTGTAGAGATTGACACAAGCAGATGAGGTATGCCTTTGGTGCATGGGGATGGAACACAGCTTCAGGGCCTGCTACAACTGCACCCAGATAAATCTGAAGGCCACCTGGGACCGCGAGACGAAGCTTTACATCACCAAACACTAAAAGACTCCATGTTGTGCCTGGTCGAAGTCCAATGGAAGGTCCCTGGTGCACTGGCGAAGTTGTTCCTGCTGCACATCTTCATTCTGTTCGAAGTCCTTGAGTAAGTACTTAAAGTAGTATAAAAAGTCTAAGTGGAACTCTGCCCCTTTCCGCCACTCTCGAACTCCATTGAAGGCTTGCAGGCATCAACACACCTCTGTCTTGCTCCCATCTCAACCTCCATCAGAGCAGATTCTAAGCTTATTCCTGATACATCCCGAATTCCCAGGTCCATTGGTGATGCTGCAGCAGGTTGAGGCTTTCCTTTTAGCCATGTTGCTCCTTTTTGGCACCTTACCGACTTAACCTGTAGCACCTTTGGACCCCAAGGATCCTGGAGAGCCTGCAATTGGACTTCTGCCTGCAGGTTCACCCTTGGTGCCATCTAGACCCTTCAAACCAGCTTGGTGTTCCACAACAGCTCCAGTGCCGAACTCAATTCCAACTTCACGACCTGTGCAGGTTCATTTTGCATCAACACCGGTGCCAGCATGAGAGGAGGAAGCATAGTCCATCTTGCTATCCAACTCCAAGCTGGACTCTTCTTGTCAGAGGCCAGGCCGCGCTCCGATCCCACTGGGGCACAGCCTTCCGGCAACCCAACATATTCATATACAGTTCCCTTACCACATGGCAAGGCCCAGGAACTCCATAACATTTTTGGGCGTGGACTCAGACAACATTTTTGATGATGGGGATGAATTTATCCCCAGTATAGTCGAAAATTATTATGAGGGATTACAAGATATTAGTTGTCTGGACACTTCTTCAGACACCTGCCTAGTCTCTCCCGGCCCTGCAACAAAGGAAATCGCCTCCTTCGCCGTTGTTATGAGAACTGCTAAGTAAGTGCTTGACCTCTAGTTGCCCACAATGGAAATAACAAACAGTATCCTCACGGAGGTCCTCCAGCGAAGTCAGACACACATGGAACCGCTGCCCTTTTATCAAAACTCTGACAGATAGTCTTTTGGGCACATGTATGAAACCATGCTCTGGTCCCTCCGTTAACAGGCAAATAGCCTATTGCCCAGCACCTGGTGACACAGAATTTGACTCACCACCCTACACCCGAAAGCTTGGTGATACAGGCATTTACGAGTAGAGTAAGCCCTAACACCGTCCCCACCATCCCACCTGATTGTGAGTCGCATCGAAACATCTGGCAAGCTGATGTTCTCCTCCACCAGTATTGCTTTTCCTCTGTAAATGCAGAATGCCTTCTAGGTTGCTTCTTCCACGGATTTTGGGACAAAGTTTCCCAATTGTGCCAGCAAATCCGGATGACCTCCGGACTTCCCTGACTCCAGCCATCCAAGATGGCCCTGATGCAGAAAAATGTGTTATTCATTCTGGATATCACCAGTTACGTAGGCTGAACAATGGGTACTAGTGTGGCACTCAAACATCACGTATGGATGAGGTTTACAGGCTTTTCTAGGGATGTTCAGGCATCCTTAATGGTCCTTTAATAGCTCCTGTCTTTTCTGCAAGAAAGCAGACTCTGTGCTGGAACGGTTTAAGAATAGCAGGGCCACAGCACTTTTCTTGGGCCTGTCCGCCCCACTCAGTTTCATCAGTAATTTTGTCTCCTCTGTGGCTACGACAGGGGTTCACAATATAGTGAAAGCCAGACCACACTACAGATCCAGAAGCACTCCCTGCTTTTTCTTTGCCATTGTTCACAAAAGAAATGCCCTGGGTAACAGAGGAAATTGTGCAGCTCAGTGCCCTGTTCCCCCAGCTGCTGCTGCCACCACCACTAAACCACTTTAGTATGTCCTTCCCGATGCATAGGCAAGATTCTGCATTCCCTCCAAGGGTAGCAAGCAATTACTTTGAACAAGTGAGTCCTTCATCTGGTCTATCGGAGCTATTCTGTTCCATTCCTTTCCCCTCCGCCACACCTTCCACCACTACCAGGGTGGATGACAGAGGATCACCTGTCCATCTTGCTGCAGGAAGTGCAGGCCATTTTAGCCAAAGGGGACAGTGAGAGGATTCTGGCATCAGAAATAGGAACTCTGTTACTCCTGTTACTTCCTAATGCTGAACAAGGACACAGGCCTTTTTTCTCATTTATATCTTAGCCCTTTCAATGCCTTCCTGCGAAAGGACAAATTCAATATGCTCATGTTAGCTCAGGCACTTTCTGCCCTGGACCCAAGAGACTAACGGCCTGATTTAGATTTCGGCGGACAGATTACTCCGTCACAACGGTGATGGATATCCTATCCGCCAAAGTATAAATCCCATAGGATATTATGGGATTTAAATTTTTGCAGACGGCATATCTGTCACAGTTGTGATGGAGTAACCCGTCAACTGAAATCTAATTCAGGCCCTAAATGGTAGTGTTGGATCTGAAAGCTGCTTATTTTCACGTCCATTTCCTAAAAGCCCACGCAAGCTATCTGCAGTTCACCGTTGGCGAGGAGCATTTTCAGTTTGTGGTGCTCCCCTTTTGCCTCACCAGTGTCCCTTGGGTGTTCACGGAAGTGATGGATGATCATAGTCGCAGTACATCTTCAAAGGTTGGATGTTTAAGTCTTCCCCTGACTCGGCGACTGGCTGTTGAAGGTGGGGTCCTCCCCGACAGTCATAGACCACCTCCTCCAACATTGTTGAGGCTCACTACAAATGGGCTGAAGTCACATCTGACTCCTTCAGAAGCTCCTGTTCATTGAAGCCTTTCTGGACACTGTACACTTTCGTGCTTTTCCCGCAGATTGGCAAGTCTAGAACATTCAGGCTATATAATCTTATTGTTTCATCCTCTGTCCTGGATCTAAATGAGGATGACTCTGAGGCTGCTAGGATTGCTGACCACCTGCTTGCAAATCCTTGCCAGATGTCGCTTGCAGGCTCTGCAGAGGGATCTGAAGTCTCAGTGGGCACAGCACCAGGGGTGATCTGTCAAATTGTGTCCAGATTTGTCAAATTGTGTCCAGATTTCGGAAAAGACTGCAAAAGACCTGCAGTGGTGGCTGACAGATGCATCACTTCTGGGTTGAGGTGGCCATCTCGGACAGGTGGAGAGGCGATGATCAGAGGTATCCGGCAGAGGCCCAGCGCCACATAAATCTGTTGGAACTGCGGGCACTTCGCTTGGCATGGAAGGTTTTCTTGTCCACCATCAAAGGGAGGCTTGTAAAGGTGGTTAGACAACACCACCGCCATGTAGTACTGCAACAAGTGGGGCAGATTGGGATACCGTGTCCTGTGGCAGGAGACTCTACACATCTGGAAGTAACTGGACTGTCAGCGAATTTCCCTGGTGGTGAATCAACTGGCAGGATCTTTAAACTCCAGGGCAGACAAACTCAGCCATCGATTCCTAGCGGACCACGAATGGCAGTTATATCTGGAAGTGGTACAGGGTGTTTTTCAAGAATGGGGAGTGCCATGGCTCTATCTGTTTGCTACTGCAAAGGTGCAATATCAGCACTTTTGCATACTGGAGTTCCCATGATGGCTATCTGATGCATTCCGCATATAGTGGAGCTCTGGACTCCTGTATGCTTTTCCCATACTGCCCCGAGTTCTGTCCTGAGAAAAATTGGAATGACCGGGCCCAAGTCATTCTGGTGGCACCAGATTGGGTGAAGAGTGTGTGGTACCCAGAACCTCTGGGTATGAGCATCTGTCCTCCGATCAAGCTGCTGCTTCGGTATGATCGTCTGTCACAGCGACAAGGCAAAATCCTGCACCCAGTCCTGCGCAATCTATATCTGCATGCTTGGAGATTGAGCAGCAGCCGTTGACCCCATTCAACCTACCTCTGAAGTTGTGCACTCGACCGCCCTCTGAAGTGATTGAAGTAATCTTGGCGGCGAGGAATCGCTATAAAAAATTTGTATACCCCAGCTGTTGGGACAAGTTTGTGGCTTAGTGCGGTACCAGTCAGGTTGAGCCACTACAATCCAAGTTGTTGAAGTGTTGCTGTTTTTGTTATCCCTGGCCCAACAGTGGCTTGCTTTGAGCCCTGTTAAAGGTTGTCAGCCCTTTGGTCTTTTTGGCGATTGCTGTATTAGCCTTTTTTTATTTAAATCACCTGTTGTGATGCGACTGCATCTGCAAAAGCCTTTTGTGATGCCACAGTGCAGAGGACTTCAAACTGTGGATCCCGTCATGCTGGTGCTCTGTGGCATGTTCCTGGGGGCGGTCGAGGGGGTGCAAATGCCTCAGTAAGTACTTGTAAATGAAGATGGTCTAGAAGCCCTACTTTGATTATTTTTCGCATTTACAGGCTATCTTCATTTACACACAGCATTTAAAGTACATAAAAAAGTATGGCAACAGTGATCCTGAGCTCTATAGTGGCAGGTTTAAAGAGGTGGCTGAAATTATCAAAATATTCTAAAATATTTTGTTGGTTTTTAACGCTGGGAGATGCACTCTTATGTTATGAAACATCAGTTGGTTAATGCTAGCACTTCAGATGTCTTTTTGTAAGACCAGAGAGACAGATTATGCAGCAGATGACTTATTACGTGGCAAATGCGGAAAACGCTGCAGCCGCAGAATCCCATTATTTCAGTGGCCTTGATAAGATAGGCTGCCACAAAATGATTTTGTGTTTAAGATAAAAACAAGTGCTTTAAAAGAATACATTTTAGTACTAGGTAATCAGACTGTACCTAGTGCAAACATTTTTATAAATCCATTAAAAGGGCACTTTCTCAGTTTCTGCTAGTGAAGCATAAGAGCCCAAAAGTGCGAGGGGTGCACCCTTTACAAAAGAGGCATGGGGGTTAATTTTCCTTGCTAGCATTAGGCCTGAGGGCTCCCTTGCTGTGAAGAGGCTGGCAACATGTTGAAGCTCTGTGTTTTTCTGAAAAGGGACCGTCCTTTTCAAGATTGGAGTGATGGTCTGGCATGGTGGGTAAAGGGTAAAAAAAGGCTACTCAGGGCTGCTGCCTTTATTAGTACAGCAGGTGCAGCTGCATTGGGGCCCAGGAGTGTGAAGGGCTCACTGCGCGCCAGTTATGGGGAGTAGTGTTTTTTTGGTCAATTTCTGTTTTTGTTTGATGTATTTGTTCTTTTATATCTGATAGACATCTAGCCGCAGATTCCTTATCTTAGAATTCTCCCAGGCACCAGACTGGGTCTGGATTCTTTTTACAGCAATACCTCTGCACGTCAGTAGAGGGCGTCGAGCGACTCCATCGCAACGTCGTCCTCCGGATGTGATGTTGAGTGAGTACCTGTAAGCCCTCTTCTGATGCACTGAGGCCAGTTTCTTCTTTTCCACGCTTACAATGTGGATCCGATAAGCTGTTCATCAGGCCGTATTTTGGCCTACCTCAACGGTTTCGCTGAACAGGACAGTGTGCCTTTAAACTACTTTTCATGTTCTCGGGTACAAGCCTTGTGGGTCCTGTGGACGACAAATGTCTGCCACGAACACCACATGTTTCCTGGTATGACTGCTGTAAAAACTCAATACTCTTATGGAATCCATTCATACCAGGAAACATCATGTGGACGATCAGGTCTTTGTTGGATTCTCTGGGGCAAAAAAAGGGAAGGCAGTGCGAAAAGGACAGTCTACAGATGGATTGTCCTCATAATTAAAATCTGCTACCCACTGGCTAAAAAGCAGCCCCTAGAAGGTTTGTGTGTTCACTCCGCCAGAGCCAAGGCTGCTACTACTGCATTGGCACACTGAAAGCCTGTCCTGGATATATGCAAGGCGGCTACGTGGGCACTGGTACATATGTTAACAAACAACTACTGCCTCAGCAATCTGGTCTGTCAAGAGGGACATTTTGCCCTCTGTCCTTCAGGACTTTTTGGTCTGAGCCAGTTCCAGACCCATCACTTAGGGAGGGTACTATTATGGGATCTATTCACAAGGTGAGTAATCTGCGGATATAAGTATCCATCAGAAGAACAAGTTACTTACCTTGGGTATTGATCTTTATGGTGGATACTCTAACTCCAGATTCCTCACCGACTTTCCTTTCTCTGTTCTGTGAAATGGACTCTTTTTCCATATTAAAGTCCCAATGTAGAGACCTGCACACTGGTCATGTCAATGATAAGGGGATAAGCTCTGCGTTTGAGGGCGCAGGCAGCCTAGAAAGCAACAGCTCCACTAGTGACTTCGGAGCAGAGCGACACGTGTGGAGCTTCACAGTTCCACCTGCCATCACACAGGAGTACTGCTCAAATGGTTTTCGTATCTGAAAGAGACACGTTGGTGATAGATTCCTTACCTTAGAATATCCCCAGGCGTCAGACTGGATCCGGAAAGTTTTTCGTCAGCAGTACCCCTGCGCGTCGGTAGGTTGCGTTGTGCGGCTCCGCGTTAGTCGCTGGCGTCGTAAGTGCCGAGATGATGTCACGGAGACTACTTAGGCGCCACCCATGCGCGCTGACGTCAGTTCTTTCTTTTTCCGCGCCAGCAAGCGCAGATCCGGTTAGAGCACGTACCTTAGTCACTTTTTGACTAGTTGTTTTTTGGGACTTTTGTCTCTAATTTCTATATTTGACTCCTGGTGCCACGTAGGGATGCCTGGTTTTAAAACCTGCGGAGCCTGCCGCCGTACGATGTCGGTGGCCAATCCCCATGGCGTCTGTCTCTACTGTCTAGAGCGCAACGATGACTCCCAGTCATGTTCCGACTGTCTGGCCATGGCTCCGAAGGCTTTGCGGGAGCGGTCCCGAAAGCTGCTGGAGGCCCGACAGTTGTCTCCGTGCCGTTCCAGGGGTCGCTCGAGGAGCCGACCGCGGAGTCGCCATCATCGCTCCTCGGGGTCCAAGTCGTCGCCCTCGGATTCCGGTAAGCGACGTCATAAAAAGAAGTCGAAGAAGCGCGTACGCTCTCCGACCTCCCTTTGTCGGTCTTCTGACGCGGACAAGGGGACCCGGGGTCTTTCCCCCGCGGCTCCGTAGGAGCCTGTCAGTCCCGCGGCCTACCCGCCATACCCGGGTCCGTCGGCGACTCCGGCCCAGGTGCAAGAGTTTCTTGCTGCCATGGACCGCCTTTTCGGGCCTAGGGCTCCCGCCGGTGCGCCTTCGGGCCCCGCGGTCCCTTTTGGGGGGCCCCTGGTTGCCTCCGGCGCCCCAAGGTCCTCCGCCTGTGGCTCCGGCGCCGCAAGGTCCTTCGCCAGCGGCTCCGGCCCCGGCGCCGCAGGGTCCTCCGCCGGCAGCTCCGGCCCCGGCGCCCCCTGCGGCTCCCTTCCTGGCGCCGCCCTGGGTGTCTTTCGGCCCACCTCCGCCCTTGTCCGCGTTTCCAGCTTGGACCCCGGATTGGGCCTTGGAGCCGGAGCGGCGCCGTTCTTGGCGCCGTTCCCGGCGCCGGTGGAGCATTTCTTTTCCCCTGTGCCTCCCTCGCCGTTGCAGCCTGTGCCTCGGGCTGTTGGGGAAGAGGAGGACTGGGAGGGGTCAGAGGACCCTCTTGCACAGCAGTGTGAGTCTGAGCAGGAGTGGGCAGAAGACTCGGAGGATGCCAGTGGCCTTGACCTCTCCTCTGAGCCTGGGTTTGTGTCTCCTCCCACTCTCATGGAGGAAGGCGCCACCTACACTGTGGTGCTCCGTAGAGCAGCTGAGACTCTTGGCCTTGAATTGCCTACTGTTGCCCTCCAAACTAACCTCCTTACTGAGGTGCTTCAGCCTACAGCAGGTTCTGTGGAACCTCTGCTTCCGTTGAATGAGGCCTTGACGGATGTTTTGATGGGTACCTGGTCTAGGCCAGCCACAGGGGTCCCTGTGGATAAAAATGTGGCCAGACGTCACCGTCCGGCACCGGGTGACCCTGCCTTTCTGACAACTCATCTGACACCGGAGAGCCTGGTCATTCAGGCTTCCACTTCCCAAACAGCATTCCCTACCGCTCCACCGGATAAGGAATCAAAAAAGCTGGAGCAGCTTGGCAAAAAGTTGTTTTCCTCTGCCAGCCTGGGGCTGCGGTCGGTCAACACCACATGCCTCTTGGGCCGCTATTCTCACGCTGTGTGGGGCACAGTGGCGTAAACTCTGCTCCAGTGCCCTGAAGAGGTTCGGGCTGTGCTTTCCCAAGCTGTTGCAGAGGGGAAGGATGCCGCGAAGTTCGCCATTCGGTGTGGGTTGGACACTGCAGACTTTTTAGGAAGAGCCATCTCCACCACAGTGGCCTTGCAGCGACATGCCTGGCTGCGGTCCACGGGGTTTTCGGGGGATGTCCAGAGTTCCCTCATGGACATGCCTTTTGATGGTACTCGTCTTTTTGGCGATAAGGCAGACAGTGCGCTGGAGCGTTTTAAGGACTCTCGGGCTACAGCCAAGTCCTTGGGTCTCTCCACCTCCCGCCCAGCCACGTCTACTTTTCATTCCTTTCGTGGCCGCGACAGGGGCGCCTCTACACGTCCGTTCCAAAGGCCTGCGCAGAATCAGCAGGGCCGCAGGCGCGGTTGCCGCCGTGGCGGCACAGGGGGCCAGCGTGCGGGTCAGCCCACCTCCGCTCCCGCAGCATCCGCCTCAAAGCCTTCCTAGTCCACGCTTTGGGGTGCACCCCCCGCCGGTGGGCGGCAGGATTGAACATCACCTCCCCCACTGGCGCTCTGTCACTTCGGACAGCTGGGTGCTACAAATCATCCGAAGGGGCTATTCCCTCCCCTTCGAGTCTGCCCCCCCCATCCATGCCACCTCAGTTCCACCGCATGTCGGGGGATCACTTAGCGCTTCTCCAACAGGAAGTCACGGCCCTCTTGGCCAAGGGGCCATCGAGCGCGTTCCTGGGCCTGAAGTAGGACATGGATGTTATTCCCACTACTTTCTGGTCCCCAAAAAGGACAAGGGGGGCTTGCGCCCCATCTTGGACCTCCGGAACGTCAATCGCTTCCTCCGGAAGGAGAAGTTCAAGATGTTAACTCTGGCTCAGGTCTTGGCTGCCCTCGACCCTGGAGACTGGATGGTAGCGTTGGACTTGCAGGACGCATATTTTCACATTCCCGTCCTGCCGGCGTTACCTGCGGTTCACGGTAGGCCAGGAGCATTTTCAGTTTACCGTGCTCCCCTTCGGCCTTACAAGCGCCCCTCGGGTGTTCACGAAAGTGATGGCGGTGGTCGCAGCTCATCTGCGCAGGTCAGGGGTGTCAGTCTTCCCCTACCTCGACGAAGGCGGGCTCGCCCCAGGCAGTCGTCACCCACCTTCAGACTATGGCCGACCTCCTGCAGTTGCTGGGGTTCTCCATCAACGTGCCAAAGTCGCACCTGAGTCCTTCTCGGAAGCTCCCCTTCATTGGAGCGGTTCTGGATTCGACGCGGTTTTGGGGTTATCCTCCCGAGCGGCGAGTCCGGGATATTCAGGCTATGATTCCCATCTTTCAGCCTCTATCCCGGGTTTCAGTCCGGATGACCCTCCGGCTCCTGGGCCTGATGGCCTCCTGCATTCTGCTAGTGCAACATGCCAGGTGGCATATGCGGGCTCTGCAGTGGGACCTGAAGTTCCAGTGGGCGCAGCATCAGGGCAACCTGTCCGATCTTGTCCAGATCTCGGAGGGCACTGCACGACAATTGCAGTGGTGGCTCACGAATCGCGATTGGGTCAATGGCAGATCCCTCTCCCTTCCCCAACCGGAGCACACAGTGGTGATGGATGCGTCCTTCCTGGGATGGGGCGGCCACCTGGGAGAGGCGGAGATCAGAGGCCTCTGGTCTCCGGCGGAGTCCCGGCTCCATATCAATCTTTTGGAGCTGCGGGCGATCCGACTTGCACTGAAGGCATTCCTTCCCTCTGTCCGGGGAAGTGTAGTGCAGGTGTTCACGGACAACACCATCGCCATGTGGTATTGCAACAAACAGGGCGGGGTGGGGTCGTGGACCCTGTCAGGAGGCTCTGCGCCTCTGGACATTGCTGGAACATCAAGGTATTATCTTGGTGGTTCAACACCTGGCAGGTTCTCTGAACGCCAGGGCAGACTAACTCAGCCGCCGGTGCTTGATGGATCACGAATGGCGTCTGAACTTGGACGTGGCGCAAGGTCTCTTTCTGCAGTGGGGAGAGCCTTGGTTAGATCTATTCGCCACCGAAGAGAGCGCGTAATGTCATCAGTTCTGCGCGTTGGAATTTCCAAGGCGGCACTCGCTCGGCGACGCTTTTCGTCGCGAATGGAGCTGCGGTCTGTTGTACGCTCTTTCCGCCTATACCACTTCTGCCCAGAGTGCTGAAGAAGATTCGCGCGACCGGGCCCAAGTCATCCTTGTGGCTCCGGATTGGGCACGAAGATACTGGTATCCCGAGCTACTCAACATGGCGATCGATCCCCCGATCCGACTGCCTCTTCGGGAGGATCTTCTGTCGCAGCAACAGGGGACGGTCCTCCACCCGAACCTGTCCAGCCTCCACCTCCATGCGTGGAGATTGAGCGGCGACAGCTGATTCCATTTGACTTGCCTCCTGAAGTCTGTGATGTCATTCTGGCAGCCAGGCGTCCCTCCACTAAATCGGTATACGCCTGCAGGTGGAACAAATTTGTGGCATGGTGCACAGCTAAGTCTGTGGATCCCCTTTCTACCCCTCTTTCTGAGGTCCTTCTGTTCCTACTGTCCTTGGCCCAGCAGGGCTCTGCTCTGGGCAAAGGTGATCTTTCGGCCATCTCCGCCATTCTCCAGCTTCCAGATCAGCCTTCTCTCTTTAAGTCCCCGGTTGTTAACCGTTTCCTCAAAGGCATTACACACACGTTTCCTCCTGTGCCTTTCATAATGCCTCAATGGGACTTAAATCTTGTCTTGACCTATCTGATGTGCGCTCCTTTTGAGCCCCTTCATAACTGTCCTTTACGTCTTCTTACTCTCAAGACGGCTTTCCTGGTAGCTATCACCTCTGCCAGAAGAGTGAGTGAGCTCCAGTCTCTTTCTTCTAAACCTCCTTTCCTTTCTGTTCATCCGGACAAGGTGGTTTTAAGGACCCGTCCTTCGTTCTTGCCAAAGGTAGTCACGCCCTTCCACATCGGGCAGACCATCACTTTGCCCACCTTCTTTCCGCCTCCGCATCCTTCAAAAGAGGAAGAGAGGCTCCACCGTCTGGACCCAAAATGTGCGCTCTCGTTCTATCTGAAGCGCACACAACAGTTCCGGGTGGATGACCAGCTCTTTGTTGGCTACGTGGGCGCCAAAAAAGGTCGAGCCGTGCACAAGCGTACCATCTCTCGGTGGGTCGTTTTGTGCATCAAAGCGTGTTACTCTGCTAAGAAGGAGCCTCCTGTGGGGCTGCGTGCCCATTCTACCAGGGCCACAGCAACCACTACTGCATTGGGACGCGGCGTTCCCTTGCAGGATATTTGTCAGGCAGCTCCGTGGGCCTCGCTGCACACATTTACCAAGCATCACTGCCTTGACAGTCAAGTCCGGAGAGACGGCTTCTTTGGCCGTTCTGTTCTCCGTGACTTTCTGGTGTAATCTATTCGCAGACCCACCACCGGCGTTGGTATTGCTGGGGTATCTATTCTAAGGTAAGGAATCTATCACTAACGTGTCTCTTTCAGATGCACAAGTTACTACTTGTGTAAAGATATATCTGTAAGAGACATTAGTTAGTGATAGATTCCTTACCGCCCCACCCATCTTCCCCGTTCTGCGAACTGATTCTAGGGTTAAGGTCATCCCTTTCAGGGCCCTAGTTTCATGGCACCAGTGGTCAGTTTCTTGCATGGCTCTGCGTTCCTGGCGCGGAAAGTCGTGTACAGAACTGACGTCAGCGCGCATGGGTGGTGCCTAAGTAGTCTCCGTGACGTCATCTCGGCGCTTACGACGCAAGCGACGAACGCGGAGCCGCACAACGCCACCTACCGACGCGCAGGGGTACTGCTGACGAAAAACTTTCCGGATCCAGTCTGACGCCTGGGGATATTCTAAGGTAAGGAATCTATCACTAACTAATGTCTCTTACAGATATATCGTTACACAAGTAGTAACTTGTGCATCCAGTCTGACACTAAGGGAATATTCACAAGGTGAGGAATCAGAAGTTACATAAGGGTATTCACCTGAAAGATTGTTACCGAAGGTAGGTAACTTGTTCATCTGGGTGCTTTTATGTATGTTGATGTATGTGCATTGCTGCTGGTACACATGTCACACTTCATTTTTGCGTGCCTGTGCCAGCACTATACAAAGCCGAATCTACTGTCGCAGTCAGTGCTTGTATTGTACATTTAAGTAAGTGGTTTTATAAGATGCAGCCACCGTTAGCCTTCTGCAATCAAAAGGTAAAGCAATGTCTTTGGAACTGGTTTGTCACAGTAAACAAGTAATATCTGGTGATACTGCCTTCTCCCCTTTCCCGAGACGGTGTCTGGCTTCCTGCTGTTGGCGATGGAAATTCAGGTTTATGTCAAGAAGCGATAGGATTTCAATACTAACTACAGTGGTTTTTTTTTGTTTTGGTTTTTTTCTAGGATGGAACAGCTGAAAAAGCGGACACCTCATCGGGGAAAACCTCCATGAAATCAATTCTAGATAACCTCGGCGACCTCTGGAGTCAAGACCAGTATGACTCTGAATACAGTCTTGATAGTTTCATGCATTCACTAAAATAGGGAACCGGTTTGCACAGTACAGTTGCTGCTACTCACGTTCACATATTGCTGATATTCAGCAACGCGTAAAAGCCTAGACTGAACCTTAGCTGAATTTGTAAATAGATGTGAAAATATCAAGCCGCTAGCAAATCCGTTGTATCCATTTTATAGGGAGATGCGACTTAATGTCCTATATTTGCACTGTATCAAACTTTACATGTAAACATATATTTTGTGAAGTGGTTTGAATATTATATGCTCAACAGATGCAAAGTCATTGGCAGTGAAATAAAACCAGGCAGATTTTACATGTTGCAACTTGAGCTCTTTATCAATTATAACATTGTCTATACACATTATGCTGCTGCTTTGTTAGTCTGAGGATGGGAGTGATTGATTTCTGTATTAACGACTCAAAAGGAGAATCTGATCTTTGATTTTATGCTAATCAAGCGGCCAAGACTCGTCCTGCAATTGTGACTTCAAGTGCGGGGGATAACAAATGCACATACAGTTTTTAAGATAGATATCTTTGGCACAGTAACCACACTCTGAGCTAGCCTCTTAGCATTACTATACCGGTCTCCTGTGAAATCAGCAATCTTAAATGGTTAAACGATCTGCTTTGTCCAAATACATTTGGCTTGACTTGATTGAATTTTTCTCTATGGTCAATGGATGATGTTTTTAAAGAGCACATTTGCTTAAGTGCCATAGCGCAAAGTACCAAATGGTTACTGAGCACTGCTTGCAGATAAACAAGAATGTTTTTATGTCTTACCTGGAATTTATTTAGTATTCTACACAACAGAGAGAGGGGGAATCATTCCAGGCCTAGGCTGCTGTCACAGAAAAGTCCCTATGTACATGTGCGGGTTGATAAGCTTTAGTAGAACAGTTGTAGGTGGCGAAGTGCTCTTGTGGGGGGTATCGCTTAACAAACGTCTTGCTAAAAATTCTGGGGACTGTTGATACACCGCCCTGTGCACAGTGATCATTGCTTTAAGGAAGATTCTGCTTTTCACTGGAAGCCAGTGAAGCTGACTTAGAACTGGGGTGATATGTTGTTTTCTGGAGGAATTTGTTGTCATCCTTGCAGCTTCATTCTTTATCAGTTGTAGTTGATACATGTAAGGAAATGGGTCGAGAGTTGTGTGACCTGCATAAGTAATGGGTCAACAATCCCCCCCCTCACTGGGAAACAAACACCCCTTTGTAGCACTTGGCTCTCTCAGAGTAGGGAAACAGAGCAGTCCAAGGCCTACTCAGGGAAGGTGCTGCGGGCTATTAATCACCATACACTGGCATGCAATAATACTAAATAAATGATTGTCCAGTCTGCTTTTCTTCAGAAAATAAAAAGTACTTTTATTACACACACTACTTGATAGTACGCAGTAATTTACAAATATACTTACGGCTGGTGGAAAACACCTTTGACAACATTGCATTTGACCATAGAGGGTCATGATTCCACACATCACAGTACCCTTCACATACAAGGTAGCATATAACCATATAGGAGAGTGTCACTTCAAATCATGTCAGTGCTACCACACTAAAAGACCATCATATATATCTCCTTTTTTGGTGTTTTTACAATTTTCCGCTTCAAATTCCTTGTGTTTGAAATATAGGAAAGCAATTGGGTAGAAGGATATTAGACTCGTATTGCTAACTTTAGTACAAAATGTTTTGTGTTGTATCAACATTTTATCTTGATGGACTATCTTGATCTGTGCGCATATCATAAGGGCAGCATTTCCGGCTGTTGGTCGCGCCAGGGTGCAGACTGGCTTTCCTTTGGCACAGACACACAGCCCCCTGATTTAGGTCAAATCTACCAGACCGTGCAAGCTGTCTGGTGGTGATAGATAATTAGTGGGCTTGCCAACAGCATATTGGTGCTTGAAACCCGCCTATTACTTAACTTTGGTTGGCTTTACTGTCACTCTTATTTGCTTGCTTTCTATTCAGTTGCTTTCCTTCTTTCAGATTGTCCATTTTGTTTGTCCCCTGAAGCATAGCCTCTACTAGACCCTCCAAGACTTCACAATTTGCAATAAAATCACAATTTCAGCACTTTTGTAAAAAGCCCTTGCTTTTTACGAAAGTGCCCGTGAAATTTGAAGGTGCTAGGCCTCTGAGGAAGGGAAAACCCAGATGTTGTGTGCACGAGCCAAACTTGTGAATCTGATGGACATCTAGCCGCAGATTCCTTAACTTAGAATATCCCCAGGCTTCAGACTGGATCCGGAGAATTTTTCTCAGCAGCACCTCTGCGCGCAGGTGGACGGCGCCGCATGGCTCCGCCCTGACGTCGTCCACGGACATAACATCAGTTGAGCCATATAAGTCCCTCCCGGCGCGCTGACATCAGTTTCCTTCTTTTCCGCGTCCCAACGCGGATCCAAGAGTAGCGGTTCCTCTGGCCAGTTTTGTTTTCAGGCCTTCTCGACGCCTTCAGCGTCCGGGAACAGTGTGCGATGCCTTCGGGCTTCAAGTCGTGTGAGACCTGTACGCGACAGATGTCAGCAACGGATCCGCACGTGCTCTGTATGTGGTGCCTGGGAGAGCACCACGACTCCGAGGAGTGCGACGCCTGCCGGCAGCTGAAGCCGAAGTCTCTGTGGGAGCATCGGATGAAGTTGCTGACCACCCGGATGTCCCGTTCGGAGTCTTCGCGTTGCCGGTCTCCATCTCGAGCTGGGGCTCCTGTTCGGGTCCGGTCACGGAGTCGTTCCCGCGGACGTCGTTTGCCTGACGCAGGTACGCGCAAACACAAGTCACGGAGGTCGTCTGCCTCGCATAAACGTGACGGCGGGCCCCGCTGCTCCCGGTCTTTACCGGACACAGGCACCCAGGAGTCGGGGCCCCCCCCACCCACCATTTCCTGGTGTTGGTGCGACTCGTGCCCAGATGGAAGCCTATTTTCAGGCTCTTCAGTCCATCTTTGGGTCACCCCCTCTCCCTGGCGCGCCTTCGGGCCCCACAGAGGGGGTAGGGACTCAGGTCGGGTTTTCGCCGGCGGGTTCGCCCTCGGCGCCGATCGAGTGCCCTGACTCTGGTTCCGGAGTCGCTGCGACGTCGGGACACGGCCCGGAGGGGAATCCAGGTCGGACGTCAAGCCCTCCTGTGATGTCTCCACATGCCCTGTGAGGCTCCCTGCGCCGACGCCCGATGCGGCTGCAGCACAGTGCTTGACTCCGAGTCGACACCGTTCTTCTCCGCAGTTCCCCATCTCGGTGGAGGTCGAGTCGACGCAGGGTGGACGAGTCACCTTCGGTGGTCATCGACATGACGCCATCTCGACATCGGTCAACGCCGGTGCCGACCCCTGCTGTTCCTCTGTTGGAGGATGAGGCCCCTGAGGGTTCCCCGTACGCAGGGTTGTTGCGGTGCTCTTCGGAGCAGGTGCCCATAGGACAATGGTCCTTTGATCGACCTCGTGCTACTGCGCCTCTACTGTCTGGTGGACGGGTTAGCCTCCAACCGTACCCTACAGATGGTTTATTGTCGCCACCTAAAATGGCTACGGAGGCTAGTGCAGCGTTTGCGAGGGCTGTTCGCAGGGCTGCAGATATTTTACACATGCAGCCTCCCTCAGTCTCTTTGCCTTCTGATCCTTTATTGTATCTACTCCACCAGGATGCCGTTGAGGTGGAGCCCTTGCTGCCGTTTGGCGGGTCGTTATTTGACACCCTTCTTGGGACGTGGGCGTGGCCCTCATACGGGGACCCAGTGGATCGGGCTATAGCACATCGTGTTCGCCTGGCTCCAGATGACCCAGTCTGTTTGTTCCTCCAACCTAGGGCTCAAGGACTGGTTGTCCGGGCGGCTTCAGCCTCGCTACCTTCCTCCCCTCCTGCTCCCTCCCACTAGGGAGTCTCTCTGGTTGGAGTCGTGTGGCTGTCATATCTTTGCGTCCACCAGTTCGGGCCTCCGTGCTCTAAACACGTCTTGCGTGTTTGCACGGGCTACTTTTGCCCTTTGGACTCAGTCGCGTGTCTTCCTCCATCGCTTCCAGAGGGTCCCCGTGCTGGATCGTCTGTTGCATGATGGCCGGGAAATGGCACAGTTTTCCATTAGATCAGCCATAGACACCACTGACTCTGTGGGTCGGGCGATGGCCAGGTCAGTTGCTCTGTGTCGCCATGCCTGGCTGCGCGATGGCAGTTTCCCTGAAAATGTTCAGGAGCGTCTTAGGGATCTGCCCTTTGGGGTTGCCCTTTTTGACAGGCATGCTGACTCAGCGGTCCACCGTCTCATGTCTGAGCTTCCATGACTTTGTATTTTCTAGTCCTTCTGCGGACTTTTACTTTCATATGCAGTGTTGTCTCGGTTTGTTCTGGTATCCGTCAATGGGTTCATGATGTTAATTCTCAGACGGTCTGTGCGGCTACTCTGCCGTTTTTGCCCATATTTGGTGCAGCTGTCCAGCTGGTTCTGCTTTTCCTTTCGCGTCCTCTGTCTGAGTTCGTCTCAAGAGGTGCCCCCCCTTGCTTATGGGGATGAGACTTACCCTATGTGGGGTATCCGTTGGCTATTGTATAGCTGTCCATCCTTGCCGGGAAGCTTCGTAGGCTCCTGCGGAGTCTTGTTAGGCTGGGTTGTCCTACGGATCAGACTGTGGTCTTTTCCTGCTATTGTGGGACCCCCCTCTTCCTTCCCTCCCCCTGGTGCGACCCACAGGTTGGCGTCGCTTTCTTCTAGGGCTTCTGCATTGTGGTCTGCGGTTGGTCCGTAGCACTCCCCTGCATCTGTGGATGCTGACTTCTTCGAGGTGGTGTTGGGTTTCTGCCACGACTGGCTCACCCCTGCGTGTTCTTTCAGCTTCGCTGTGCTCTTTTTGTCTACGTTGGCTGTCATTGCCGTCAGCAAGTGTCCCTTGGGGGCATGTTGTTCTGTTCCGGCACAGTTCTTACGTGTTCTATGCGGGCACGTCATGTGGGTACACCCAAGTATGTTCACTGTCACGGGGTGACTGCGAAATCCCTTGCGCCTCTGAATTTGCTGTTTTCTACTCTCCACCCTTTGGGGTGGGGAAGTGCTTTGGTCTATTCTCGTGGCTCAGACCCTGTCTGGTCTTTGTCTATGGGCGGTGGAGTCCCCGCCAGACATGTCAATGCTGTACGTTGCCGTGTACCCTACTTTCCTGTGCACTTCCCTGGCAGGGGTTCAAGTTCCTCTGCTCATTGCCGCGCAGGAGTTCAGATACTTTCTGCTCCGGGCTTCTGCTACTGTTGTCAGTGGAAGTGCTCTCTTTAGGATACTCACTGTCATTGTGCGGTCTTTGTATATGGATCTCTATACAATTTCCTGTTACTCTATGTATGTGTAGTACTAACTCATTCCTCGTTCGTGTGGTGGTCAGTCTCACCGTCGGTCACGCGGGGGACCGGGGTTCCTCTCCGACAGGTAGCTTGATGTTGCTTTACGTGTCTGGACATTGTCCTGTCCTGCTGTGCTTCTCACCGGTACTGTTGTTACCTATGGTGTGGCCTTCTTTCTCTAGGGTATGCTCTTCGAGCCCTTTTCAATTTTTTCATGGCTGTGTACATGTCTATATGTATATCTGTCTTGCGATCTACACACAACGAGAGGTCACGCATACAAGGTTTTCCTTGCTGCTGTATCTGAGGTATTTTGCCCCAACCTCTCTCTCTCTCTCTCTCTCTTTCTCTCTTTCTCATGGGAGCGAGC
Organism: Calotriton arnoldi; assembly: GCA_963921515.1. Lineage (NCBI taxonomy): Eukaryota > Metazoa > Chordata > Amphibia > Caudata > Salamandridae > Calotriton > Calotriton arnoldi. Next base: position 43,691 of record CAWUFW010008823.1, on the reverse strand, counting down.
CTTCTGTGTGTCCGGCTTGCCGGGTCCCCTTCGCCGGTTGGCTGGTTGACTACCTGGTGATGCGCCTCTCTCTCTCTGCTGACGCATCCGTGCTGTTAACGCTACATTACATTGGGCATTACAAATATGTGGTGTGGTTCTCACAGTACTCACTGTCTGCTCATGTGTACTCCTGTCCTCCACATACATGTATCTCCTGGTAGTCATGTTTCTATATATACTCTGCATGGTGACATCTGTCCCCTCACATGTCATTGTTTGTGTATCCACTGTTGTGCATGCTCAACCTGTATGCTCTGACTCTGTCATACCGTCTTGTCCCTTCTCTGGGTCTTTATCTCTTGCGGATCCATCAGATCCTGTGCTCAGTTCACCTTTTTTTGCAAAGGTTTCTGGAGACTCTCACGTTCAGCACTACCATTCTGGTTCTGTGCTTCCTTTCATCCCTGTCTGGACGAGAGAGTTTTCGTACCGTCCCTTGACGGATTGTGGTGCCTTTGCCTCCCCTTGGTTTTCTGCTCCTTACAGAGCTTACTGGTCTGGTGTCGGCCACGCTGGCATTACTGTCCCCACCGTGTTTTAGTCAACTTGTTGGCAACTAAGTTCTCTTTGGTACTTGGTGGGTTTCTGTCGCAGACCCTCCTCCAATGGGGTATGGCTTTGGTATCTATTCTAAGTTAAGGAATCTGCGGCTAGATGTCTCTATTAGATGACTGAGTTACTTACCTTCGGTAACTATGTATCTGGTAGAGACACAGTCTAGCCGCAGGTTCCTTAACGCCCACCCATCCTCCCCGCTCTGCGAGGACCTTTTCAGGTTGGGTTTTACTCACTCGTCTCCTTTCAAGGGGCTTTTGTCTTACTGCGGGGTGGCCTCTTTCACCTCTCTCCTCGGCAGGATGGCTCATTCTGTTTTATCTGTTATTTCTCCACCCATTATCGTGATTGGGTAGTAGGTTCATGTGTCCTTCTACGCTCCGACACCCTGGTCCTTCCAGTATGGGGCTTACTCATGTTCTTCTTCCCTCACTCCCACCATCCCCTGTCTTTTCTCCATTACTTGGGGTCTCTTGACTTTGCTACAGTCAATTGGTTCGGGGTCTATTTGACTGTGCCTCAGTCCATAGGCCTCTTATAGTGGGTATGGTTGCACATTCCCTGTTGTTGCCGACCTGTGGTTGATTACCGTGAGTCATGTTGTTCCGGTCTTGTTGCCCTTCACGGTTGCATCCTTTGGTTGCGGACTTCCTGTCGTTTGCAATGACATTAATTTCAAATGCCGTTTTGCCTCATAGGAGGGCATAGTTTTCGCTTTTCTAAGGGCGGTACTCTGCTCTTTTCCTTCAATTCCTTTCAGTATAAAGTGCTCTTTCGCTGTCAATTATGGTGATTTTCTCACCATTCTGTTCTTTCTGTCATTGTTTCAATGTTTTTTCATCTTTTTTGGCACACTGTTCCCACACTCTCACAGTTTTAGTAGTGGCTCCGCGTTGTGGCGTGGAAATGTTTCACCGAAGAAAACTGACATCAGCGCGCCGGGAGGGACTTATATGGCTCCACTGACGTCATGTCCGTGGACGACGTCCGGGCGGAGCCATGCGGCGCCCTCCCCCGGCGCCCAGAGGTGCTGCTGAGAAATTCTCTGGATCCAGTCTGACGCCTGGGGATATTCTAAGTTAAGGAATCTGCGGCTAGACTGTGTCTCTACCAGATACATCGTTACCGAAGGTAAGTAACTCGTTCTTCTCAACCACTTCAGGAGCTAAAAATTTCAAGGGAATTAGCACAGCAATCAAATTAATAAGAGGTTACTAAACAGCTCAAAGGCATGTCCAATTAATATGTGAACAGTGCTGCCAATTTTCCCTGATGAGGCAAATCTGCTATTGAAAAGAGGAGGTTGGCAAGTTTTTTGCGCCCATTCGCCTTTCAGCATGCTTCTTTCTCCGCACGGAGTTTGGATTGTGTGTTCGGGATACCTACAGCCCGCAGAAAGCCCAGAATTTTCCATTGCTACCTTCCCAGGTTTCAAGACCCACAAAGCTGATGAGATTGCAGGTTTCGTGTGAAAACATAGGCCCTCATAAAATGTTGTGCAGGAAAGCGAGGTGGCAATGCCATACCAGTAATTACCATACGAAATTGTATCTGCATAACAGGTTTGGTATTACTGCACCATGGGTTTTCACTGATGGAAAGGGGAATATTATTAATCTGTGTTTGTGCAGCAATTTCTGTAGGGTTTCCCACATTCTGCACACTTTTCCCCAGATACATTCCATCAGGTTTTCACTAGAGAAAAATATCTGCAGAGCTTCAGGTGTGTAAGGAATCTTCTGAACCGCATTTGTGGCTTTATTTCAGTACCCGACTATGGACAAGAATCCTTCCCTGTATTAGAACGCAAGGCATCCGTGCTAAGCCACTGGTCTTTGTTTATGCAAAATATTCTTTAGTGGTCGGTCTATGCTACTCACTATGGTGCCCATCAACCTGTACTAGGAGCTAAAAGCAGATACAGAAAACGTTTTTATACCAAGCTACAATGCAGAGAGAGATAGCATGGTCGCCAAGTCCCACTCTCTCCAGAAGTTCTCCCAATCTATTTTAATCTATTCTAAAAATAAAAAAATGGGACCAAAACCTTAATTGCACAGCACAATTTCCTAAATTGATTTGCATAAAAACATTTTATTAGCAGATTTTTAGAGGAATTCATGAAATATTACAATAGTTCCTGGCCTAGCAGGGGTACCCTGGAGCTTTCTCACTCTCCAGCAGTACATCTTGTCTGTGTCTTTTAGAAAATTGTGTGCTTCATGGCGGAGGATGAAAGTGTTGTGATCCTCATTCTGGCCGGCATGGCCTGGGTTTGAGGCAAACAGTGAATGTCACAGTAGTATCTGCCTCAATGAAAATGTAAACTGTCCAGTCAGTTAAATGCATCACACACAACACCTGATCCATCAAAGTTACACAAGTGCCAAGGTCTGGCGTGTTTCCGATAAACTGTCTAAATCATGTTGCATACCGCTGCCTGGTTGGCTTTCATGATGGCAAACTAAATTTTAACTGTTGGATGCCAGTGGCTTCTTTGCTGCCCCACATCCCTCCGCGGTCATTGAAAATGTGTTTGTGCTATGTGTTGAGTTGTGTATTTGTTTTGGGAATTTGTGTAATCCCAATTTTTGATGGCCTTACTTGTTGAGTTCAGCAGGGTTTCTCCTTCCTGTATACCAAACAAACACTCTCAGACACTTTAAACCTGCCTATTTCAAAGTGGAATACTTAGCTAAAACAGTTTTTTGTGCTGCAATATTTCAAATGTATGCCGCAATATCCGGGGGGGGCTCTGCTACCATTTCACTGGTTGGCTGGCTACAATCCTTCCACTAATGACTTTTAGGGGACTTTTTTTTCTTTTTGCTTTGACACAGAGTGCACGTGTTTTCTAGCTTCCCTTCTCTCCCCCCCCCCCCCTCCAGTGTGCTCGCTCCAAATATGCCCCTCTCCTGTGTTTCTCCAGTACTACTCACCAGTCGCCCCCTGTTTCTCCTGTACTACTCACCAGTCACCCCCTGTTGTTTTGTCCAGAACATCTTCGAGCAGCACACAATCCAAAACTGTACATTACGTTTTTAGGACTCGCCTAGGCAGCACATGCACTATCTTCGAGACATGTGGTATTCGGTCTAGGGGCTTTAAACTCGCCCAGCGCTTTCCATTGGTTTTAGTCTACCTCTACAAATCCCTTTGTTTTCGTTGATCATTAGCATACATTTGTCACACCTTGGGGCTTTTTTGTTCTGCCCTGGAGACTGCCCCTGCTACCTGGATCCTTTCACTATGGGCTATATGTTTTGCTTCAGTGCACTACTTTCTTTCCGCTCTCTCCTTGCCGCTGCTCCCAGTTCACCTAATCTCCCATCCCTCGTTTTTTACGTCCCAACACCGCAAGGTCGTGCACCTTTATTAATTTACTTTTTCTTTCTTTAAAATTTTTGATGCTGACTACATATGTTTACCCAGAAAAAAAACCTCCTTCCCCCAACTTGTTCCTACGTTGTTCTTCCACCCTGACTGACCTGTCACTTTTTTTTTTTTTTTTTTTTTGAAGGGCCCAGCATGTGCTGGGCTGCTCCAAAGTACAAAAAACATTTTTGTGCAAAACATTTCATTTTTATTTATTCAAGCAGTATCCGCCGTCTTGGATCAGTAAATAAAAAAGAGCAAATAAATTTTCCTGCATCATACGTGTTCACAGGCATACATCATTATGCGTTTGCATGCCAATAGAATGACAGTGGCTGTGTCATTTGTTTTTATTTTTTCTGATGCTGCACAGCCTCAGCAGAGAACATTTTGATTTTTCCTAATGCTCTACTGCATTGGTAAACAGCATCTGCAAATCTCATTGGTTCAATAGGTGAAACCTATTGGGTTAGCCAGTGCTAGATTACCTTCTCTCCCAAGTGGTGAAATATGATACTAGAACATAAACCTTCCTTCCGATGACCTTCCTCCACTTAAAATGACCGTCTGATAGACACTGAACATAGACTGAGTCATTTACCAAAACCCAACCAATACAATTATTAGGTACAAACTATTTAAAAAAGTGCAAATGTTTTATGGAACATTGGCCCCAACATCAACAAAATAATAATATACTAAAATCTTTTGAGATGCCAAAGGTAAATAATTTCCAGCTTAAAACTAAATCAATAATTCAAATGTTAAAATTGCTGTAGTGTAAGCAGTTGTGCAAACAATCGAATTAGCAAGTGTAGCGGGTATTGCAGCAAGTAGAGTAGAAAACTATGGTACTATCTATATTCAGTAATGTAGTAAATGCATTCACTGTTGCACCTTGCTAATGGCTACTCCGCAAGTTCCTCAATGTAAGAAATAGAGTTGAGAGGGGTGGAAGCCCCACTCAAATAATCCCTGTCAGCGTGAACCACAAATGTCACTAAATTAACATGCGCTTACGCCTCTGGTAGCTTGACACAAAGCAGTCAGGCTTAACTTAGAGGCAATGTGCATTGTATTTATGCAGCATTCAAACAGTAATAAAGTAAAAACAAGAAAAATTCCAAACTAATTTAGAAAAAGAGTAAAATTGAAAAAATAAAATCACACAAAAATGACAGAAATCCAATCAGTAAAATCTGAAGTATGGGTTTTTAAAGTTTTAGGTGAAAATAGTGTCACAAAGCGCCACTCGCGGTTATATGGTCGCGCTGGACTAGAGTCTCCAGTTCAGGCTGACCCTGATGGAGTGTGGGTCAGATATAGGGACCACGTTTGTCCCACTGAAGAGTTATCTTAAGTCTGTGTGAAGAGTGCTGTTCATGTTGGGCAAGAGGAGGCGGCTCTTGGTGTGAAGAGCAGGTCACATGTCACAGATACAGATGTTCACTGCTGTAGCACGAAAAGCCTGTAGTCGCTGGAGCTTCGCGTTGCTGATATCGACACAGGCTGTTGCTGTCACCACAAAGAGCTGGTCTCACTAGAGCTTCGCGTTGCCGATCAACTTGGGGGGCAGCTCATGGGGATCAGTACTCACTCCAGCAGAGGGCAGGAGCAGGCCTCAGGCAGGTCCAGTTGGTGCTGGACATTGCAGGGAGGTCTCGGGAAGCTTGTTGTGTCCCTGTAGCTGAAACAGGTCAGTCAACAGACCCTTGGAGTCACTTCTGCAGAGCCTTGGATCTGAAAGAGACACGTTAGTGATAGATTCCTTACCTTAGAATATCCCCAGGCGTCAGACTGGATCTGGAAAGTTTTTCGTTAGCAGTACCTCTGCGCGTCAGTAGGTGGCGTTGTGCGGCTCCGCGTCCGTCGCTGGCGTAAGCGCCGAGATGACGTCACGGAGACTACTTAGGCGCCACCCATGCGCGCTGGCGTCCGTTCTTTCTTTTTCCGCGCCAGTAAGCGCAGATCCGGTTAGAGCACGTACCTTAGTCACTTTTTGACTACCCTTTTTGAGACTTTTGTCTCCTGTAAGCTTTGGTTTCCTTGGTGCACGTAGGGATGCCTGGATTTAAGTCTTGTGGGGCCTGCCGTCGCAATATGTCGGTGGCGGACCCCCACGATGTCTGCCTCTACTGCCTGGAGACCGACCACGACTCCCGGTCCTGTCTGGACTGTCGGGCCATTGCCCGAAGGCCTTGAGGGAGCGGCACCGGAAGCTGCTGGAGGTCCGGCACTCGTCCCAGCGCCGTTCCCGGTCCAGGGGCCGTTCCTGGGAACGCTCGCGGGGCCACAGTCATCGGTCCTCGGGCTCCAAGTCTTCACCCTCGGATTCGGGTAAGAGACGACACAAACAGAAGTCGAAGAAGCGTGTTGGCTCTCCGACGTCCCCCCCGTCGGTCCCCAGATGCGGACGAGGGGGACAGGGGCTTTGCCCCTGCGGCTCCTTCGGAGCTCGAGAGTCCCGCAGCCTACCCACCTTACCCGGGTCCGTCGGCGACTCCCGCACAGGTGCAAGAGTTTCTTGCTACCATGGACTGCCTTTTTAGGCCTCGGGCTCCCGCCGGCGCGCCCTCGGGCCCCGCGGTCCCGTGTCAGGATCCTGTTGGGCCGCAGGCGGATCCAGCTTCGGCGCCACAGGATCCTGCGCCGTCGGCTCCGGCCTTGGCGCCACAAGGTCCATCGCTTCCGGCCCCAGCGCCACCCTCGGCTCCGCCTCCGGCGCCACAGTGGGTGCCATTTGTCCCGACCTTGCCCAGGTTCCAGGATCATTTTGCTCCTACCTGGGATCCGCATTGGGACACGGCGCCGGTCCCGGCCGGCGCCGTTCCCGACGCCGTTTGTTCCTTCTCCGGCTCCTGCCCTGCCGCCGCGGTCTGTGCCACATGCGGCGGAGGTGGAGGACGACTGGTAGGGGTCCGAGGACCCTCTTGCTCGTCAGTGTGACTCTGAGCAGGACTGGGCGGACGATTTGGAGGATGCCGGCGACCTCGACGTCTCCTCTGACCCGGGGTTTGCCTCTCCCCCGCCTACCGTGGAGGAGGGCGCCTCCTACACGATGGTGCTCCGTCGGGCAGCTGAGGTTCTCAACCTTGATCTCCCTACGGTGGCCCTCAAAACTAACCTCCTCACTGAGGTGCTCCTGACGGCGTCCACCTCGTCGGAGCCCCTGCTGCCATCTAATGACGCCCTCACTGACGTCTTGCTGGGCACTTGGTCGCGACCAGCCACAGGGGCCCCTGTGGATAAGAACGTCGCCAGGCGTCATCGCCCGGCGCCCGGTGACCCTGCCTTTCTGACCACTCATCCTACGCCTGAGAGCCTGGTCATCCAAGCTTCGACGTCCCAGAGTGCCTTCCCCCACGGCTCCGCCGGATAAGGACTCCAAGAAGCTGGAGCAGTTTGGCAAGCAGTTGTTCTCTTCGGCCAGCTTGGGGCTGCGGTCGGTGAACACCGCTTGCCTATTGGGCAGCTATTCCCACGCGGTGTGGGATACAGTTGCACAGGTGTTACCTCAGTGTCCTGAAGAGACCCAAGCTGTGCTGTCCCAAGCTGTTGCCGAGGGTAAAGATGCGGCTAAGTTCGCCATTCGGTGTGGTTTGGACATCGCGGACTCACTAGGTAGAGCGATTTCTACGACTGTGGCGCTTCGTCGCCACGCCTGGTTGAGATCTACCGGGTTCTCGCGAGATGTCCAAAGCTCGCTCATGGACATGCCCTTTGATGGCACTCGCCTGTTTGGCGATAAGGCCGACAGTGCGCTGGAGCGTTTTAAGGACTCGTGGGCCACGGCCAAGTCCTTGGGTCTTTCCACGAAAAGCCCAGCCACTCCTGGTTTTCGTTCCTTTCATGGCCACGGAAAGGGCGCCCAGGCATGTTCCTTCAGCAAACCTGTGCAGAACCAGCCTCAACGCGGACGCGGTTTCCGCAGGGGCGGGTCTGGGAATCAGCGTGGGGGTCAGTCCACCTCCGCCCCCGCTGCTTCTGCCTCCAAACCTTCCTAATCCGAGCTTTGGGGGGCACCCCACGCCAGTGGGTGGCAGGATCCACCATCATCTCCCCCACTGGCACGCTATCACATCGGACAAGTGGGTGTTGCAGATCATCCGCAAGGGTTACGCCCTTCCATTTCGGCCCCCCCCCCCTCCAGCCATGTCACGGTAGGCCAGGAGCATTTTCAGTTTGCCGTGCTCCCCTTCGGCCTTACAAGCGCCCCTCGGGTGTTCACGAAGGTGATGACGGTGGTCGCAGCTCATCTGCGCAGGTCAGGGGTGTCAGTCTTCCCCTACCTCGACGACTGGTTGTTGAAGGCGGGCTCGCCCCAGGCAGTCGTCACCCACCTTCAGACTACAGCCGACCTCCTGCGTTTGCTGGGGTTCTCCATCAACGTGCCTCAGTCGCACCTGAGTCCCTCTCAGAAGCTCCCCTTCATCAGAGCGGTTCTGGATTCGACGCTGTTTCGGGTTTATCCTCCCGAGCAGCGAGTCCGGGATATTCAGGCTCTGATTCTGATCTTTCAGCCTCTCTCCCGGGTTTCAGTCAGGATGACCCTCTGGCTCCTGGGCCTGATGGCCTCCTGCATCCTGCTGGTGCAACATGCCAGATGGCATATGCGGGCTCTGCAGTGGGACCTGAAGTTCCAGTGGGCACAGCATCAGGGCAACCTGTCCGATCATGTCCAGATCTCGGAGGGCACTGCACGGCAATTGCAGTGGTGGCTCACGAATTGCGATTGGGTCAATGGCAGATCCCTCTCCCTTCCCCAACCGGCGCACACAGTGGTGACGGATGCGTCCCACCTGGGATGGGGTGGCCACTTGGGAGAGGCGGAGATCAGAGGCCTCTGGTCTCCGGCGGAGTCCCGGCTCCATATCAATCTTTTGGAGCTGCGGGCGATCCGACTTGCACTGAAGGCATTCCTTCCCTCTGTCCGGGGAAGTGTAGTGCAGGTGTTCACGGACAACACCACCGCCATGTGGTATTGCAACAGGCGGGGTGGGGTCGTGGACCCTATGTCAGGATGCTCTGCGCCTCTGGACTTGGCTGGAACGTCAAGGCATTACCTTGGTGGTTCAACACCTGGCAGGTTCTCTGGACGCCAGGGCGGACGAACTCAGCCGCAGGTGCTTGATGGATCACGAATGGCGTCTGAACTCTGACGTGGCGCAAGGTCTCTTTCTGCAGTGGGGAGAGCCTTGGTTAGATCTATTCGCCACCGAAGAGAACGCGCAATGTCATCAGTTCTGCGGGTTGGAATTTCCAAGGCAGCACTCGCTCGGCGACGCTTTTCGTCGCGAGTGGAGTTGCGGTCGGTTGTATGCCTTTCCGCCTATACCGCTTCTGCCCAGAGTGCTGAAGAAGATTCGGCGCGACTGGGACCAAGTCATTCTTGTGGCTCCGGATTGGGCACGAGGATACTGGTATCCCGAGCTACTCGACATGGCGCTCGATCCCCCGATCCGTCTGCCTCTTCGGGAGGATCTTCTGTCGCAGCAGCAGGGGACGGTCCTCCACCCGAACCTGTCCAGCCTCCACCTCCATGCGTGGAGATTGAGCGGCGACAGTTGACAGCTTTCGATCTTCCTCCCGAAGTCTGTGATGTCATTCTGGCAGCCAGGCGTCCCTCCACTAAATCGGTATACGCCTGCAGGTGGAACAAGTTTGTGGCATGGTGCACAGCTAAGGCTGTGGATCCCCTTTCTACCACTCTTTCCGAAGTCCTTCTGTTCCTTCTTTCTTTGGCCCAGCAGGGCTCTGCTCTGGGCACTATCAAAGGTTATCTTTCGGCCATCTCCGCCTCTCTCAGGCTTCCAGATCACCCTTCCTTGTTTAAATCTCCGGTTGTTAACCGTTTCCTGAAAGGCATTACGCACACGTTTCCTCCCGTGCCGTTCATTATGCCTCAATGGGATTTAAATCTTGTCTTGACATATCTGATGTGCGCTCCCTTCGAGCCCCTTCATACCTGTCCTTTGCGTCTTCACTCTCAAGACGGCTTTCCTGGTAGCTATCACCTCTGCCAGAAGAGTGAGTGAGCTCCAGTCTCTTTCTTCCAAACCTCCTTTCCTTTCTGTTCATCCGGACAAGGTGGTTTTAAGGACCCGTCCTTCTTTCTTGCCAAAGGTTGTCACGCCCTTCCACATCGGGGAGACCATCACTTTGCCCACCTTCTTTCCTCCTCCGCATCCTTCAAAAGAGGAAGAGAGGCTCCACCGTCTGGACCCAAAACGTGCGCTCTCGTTCTACCTGGAGCGCACTCGACAGTTCCGGGTGGAGGACCAGCTCTTTGTTTGCTACGCGGGTGCTAAAAAAGGTCGGGCTGTGCACCAACGGACCATCTCTCGGTGGGTCGTTCTCTGCATCAAAGCCTGTTACTCGTTGGCTAAGAAGGAGCCTCCTGTGGGGCTGCTTGCCCATTCTACCAGGGCGACAGCAGGCACTACTGCCTTGGGACGCGGCGTCCCCTTGCAGGATATTTGTCAGGCAGCTACGTGGGCCTCGCTGCACACGTTTACCAAGCATTACTGCCTTGACAGTCCGGTCCGGAGAGACGGCTTCTTTGGCCGTTCTGTTCTCCGTGACTTTCTGGTGTAATCCATTCACAGACCCTCCACCGGGGTTGGTATTGCTGGGGTATCTATTCTAAGGTAAGGAATCTATCACTAACGTGTCTCTTTCAGATGCACAAGTTACTACTTGTGTAACGATATATCTGTAAGAGACATTAGTTAGTGATAGATTCCTTACCGCCCCACCCATCCTCCCCGTTCTGCGAACTGATTTCTAGGGTTAAGGTCATCCCTTTCAGGGCCCTAGTTTCATGGCACCAATAGTCAGTTTCTTGCATGGCTCTGCGTTCCTGGCGCGGAAAGTCGTGTACAGAACTGACGTCAGCGCGCATGGGTGGCGCCTAAGTAGCCTCCGTGACGTCATCTCGGCGCTTACAACGCCAGCGACGGACGCGCAGCCGCACGACGCCACCTACTGACGCGCAGAGGTACTGCTAACGAAAAACTTTCCGGATCCAGTCTGACGCCTGGGGATATTCTAAGGTAAGGAATCTATCACTAACTAATGTCTCTTACAGATATATCGTTACACAAGTAGTAACTTGTGCTTCAAAACAAGCAGGTCCAATCTCTTCAGACAACAGAGCAGTCCTTCTTGTGAATCTTCCATAGTGCCAGCCTTTGTGTGGTGGGAATTCCCTGGCCTACCCCCAAAACTGGTTCTGGTCAGTTCTTCTCCTGGGTTTAGGGAGACAAAGGCAAGGGAAGGTCTGATGTCAGGTTCCTGTGTGTGTGTTGCAGGCAGGGTTCTTTGAAGTGTAATCAGGGCAGGGCACAACCCCATCCCAGCTATCCTGTCAGGAAGACACTCCTCCTCCACACCTAAGCCTCTTGTCTGTCTGGAAGCAACACACAAAGCACTACTGGTGAGCCATTAAGTCATGTTATCCTGGACACAGGCAGAAAGGCACAATTGGTATAAGCAGAAACATTCCAACTTTCTAAAAGTAACATTTTCAGAATAGTATCTTAAAATACGACTTTACCATTAAAGAGGATTTTAAGTTACCATTCATTTGAGTGTAAACAGGATATCTATCTGATTCCAAACTGAAGTTAGCACTTAAGTGTAATAATGTAACCCAGTGTTATTCTATGACAGAGAAAGGCCTTGCAATGAAAAATTGCTTTAGGAGTTTTTCACTGTCAGGACATGTAAAACTTCAGTACACATGTCCTGTTTTTTAAATACCATGTATCTTGCTCTAAGACCCTTTCGGGCCTACCTTAGGGGTGACTAAAAGGAAAATGTATGCCTGTCAAAAAGTTTGTTTTGCAAAGTCGAAATGGCAGTTTAAAACTTCACTACCGGTTGCAGTGGCACGCCTGAGACACGTTTTAAAAGGCTACTTTAGTAAGTGGAACAGTGAGCACTACAGCCCACTGGTAGCATTTAATTTACAGGCCCTGGGTACAGGTAGTACCATATACTAGGGACTTGTAAGTAAATTAAATTTACCTATCAGATGTAGGCCAATTTTACCATGTTTTCAAGGGAGAGCACAAGCATGTTACCACTGATTAGCAGAGGAAAAGAACACAGTCCTAAAAGCCAACAAAAACAGGTTCAACAAATGAAGGCAGAGGATCGCAAAAATCTGGGGTGATCGTCTTAAAAATGTCAAAAGCCTTTTGCAAGAGTGCTATGGAAATTCATAAAATATGAAATACTAAAGAGGTTCTGATCTACAACATTCTCTATACCCACTATCCATAGAAACATTCAAAACATTAAATAAACTCTTGCTATCGCTGATCTGGTTGGGGAAGCGTAGTAGAGATGTCTTCGAAACACACAAACTAGACCAGGAGGGGGAGGGCTCGGTCTACTTGACATTGAGTTGTATTATAATGCAGCACACATACAACATGCGACGTAAATAGACCACAGTTGAGCACAATTAGAAAAGTGCCTTCTGAGCGGGACCTGCAATGAAGCCTTGTTGATAGAACTACTAATGAGGGGGTTGACGATTGACTGGTAATATCCTTGCATAGTAAGGCAGACTTACTGTGTCTGTGAGAAAATAGTAACCAGGGTTATTGTGCATTCACTCTTCTCAAGAGATCTGGAACTGTGAGTGTTGCAACCCGTTAGATGCATACACACAGGCAGGACGCTTACATTGTGGCATTTGCCTCTTGGGAGAACTATACTCCAGGGCCAGGATCATCACCTTTGTAAGAGGCACAGGAGATGTTCAGTGTGGGGGAAGGCCATATTTTGCAGTACGCCAGGCTTAATGGAACCACCAGAAAGGTTTGGACTGGGTTCCCTGAGACGCCTCCTCAAACGGAAACCGTTCAGGCAATACTTAGTTTGGGCATGGGGAACATTTGGTGACATGGCGCTATAAACAGAAACCCTTCAGGCAATCCTTAGTTTGAGCAAAGGTTGATATTTTGTGACCTGGCCCTATGAAACCATAAAAGCGGATAGGGTAGCGGGGCACGTAGCCCGAGCTCGCAAGATGGTGGACGTGTTCCCTTGAGCTCCGGCCCAACGGCCCATTAATCAGACATCATCCTTCTTGGCACGGTTATATCTGTGCCGCACTTGGCCTCACATCCACCCTGGGAGCTAGGCTTGTGCTAGCCAAGGACTGGTAGGCAACAAAAGTGAGCTGGTGCGGCCCGGGCGAGGACGCCGCAGCTGTGCAGTTAGGAGGGCTGCCTTCCTGAACCTTCCCCAGTGATCCGGGAATCCCGGGGCATGAATCGCCAGTATCGGTGCAGCCAGGGTAACTCTGCTTGTTGGAACCCGGGCTTGGCAGTGGAAAGTGTGCCCCCTTCCTACCCTCCCCCATTTTTTGACAGCCAAGCAAGGGCCTACCGGTGACTAGGGGCCGCGAGAAGGACCCCGGTGTGGAGCATGGTCACTCAAGTGTAGCTCCCTAAGTCCAGTGGCAGAGCGGGAAGTGCTCCTTGGCCTCCCACCCTCGAGGGGCCTGGGAACTGAAAGAGCTGGTTGGGTTGCATGTGCCGCCCAGGTTTGAGGCTGGCAAACCCACCAGCAGGCAGGACCGGACTGGCCTTAACAAGCAGCAGGCGTATTCCTGCTGGGCTGGAAGGGTGGGGGCTGGTTTCGGACCCGTGGGGGCTGGTTTTGTTGCTGGGGGCTGGTTTTGTTGCTGGGGGCCGGTTTTGCAGCAGGCCCCCTGTAACAAGAGGCAGCGGTGCTTTTCACTAGCACCTCCCCACCCCGCTTCCAGTCGACTAGATTGCCAGGGCTGGTTGCTGTTCCCAGTCCGGCCGTGCCAGCAGCAGGGGGCTTTCTGATTTTCTCCCTCTTCCTGAGAGTCGGGGGTGGGGGGAGGAGTGGTGACGCACATGTTTGGACATCCTGTGCAGCATCTGGGCATATACCAGAAGGCGCGCTTAGACTTTGAGGGCTGATCGCTGGCTGCACGTGCCGTCCCGTGACACTGATCTCCTTGGTGGGTCTCTCTCTTTACCTTGTTTTGACCCTTCCCCAGCACCTTCAACCTACGACGAAAGATAAAACCATGGCCCCCTGAAACAGGCAAAAAAGGGGTGAGGGTGGTGCCTCATGTTAGAATAGGCCAGACCCACCACATTATTTTATTTAAAAAATATATAATCCTGCCATACAGTGGGCTTCCCCCCTACCCTCCCCAGGGGTAAATTGGCGGCACAACTTTTGTCTGACCCTGAAGACTGGTTTGTCCCTTTTGGGGTGGGGGTGTGGCTGATAGTGCACCAGCTGCAGCACTTTGTTTTGCTCCTAAGGCAAAATCCCTGGTGTCTGGGGGGCAAGTTTGGGGCAACATCCCCAACTGGGACAAGCCATCTATATGGTCCCAGGGGAGCAGAAAGATACTATTGACCCCATTGGGGCAGGGGTATGGCTCGATGCCAGGTTAGCTCGCCACATCCCTTTGTTTTGATGCCATTTTGAATTCCCTGGTGTCTAGTGGGCTTCCCCCAGGGGCATGGGGGGGGGGCCAGATTGAGGGTGAATATCTAACCCCCAGGAAGGGGAGACAAACAATTTGGCCCCAGGGTGGGGCGGAGCACAGACTCATGCCCAAGGGGAGTCGCTCTCTCCCCCCAAAAATATTGCCTGATTGCAGTTCCTAGTGTCTAGTAGCCTTTATCCTGGGTAATCACCCCCATCTGCGCCCCGGGGGGGGGGGGGAGGACCTTAAAGACGGATGCCCCATTTAGTTGGGGTGGGGGTATGGCCATGCCCATGGTTAGCAGTTCCCCCCCTTATATTTTTTTAAAAAGCTTTCCCTCATGTTTGGTAGGCGGGGGCAGATTGATGGTAATTACCCTCCTCTGTCCCGCAGGGAGGCATAAAGACTGATGCCCGATTTAATTAGGGTGGGGACATGGCCAAACCAACACCTATTTTTTTGGGGGGGGGGGGTGGTGGTAAGATTTCCCTGGCGTCTAGTGGGCTTTCTGTCCCCTCGTAGGTAGTAGATGTGGTAATTAGCCTCATCTGCCCCAGAGGGTTTGGAAAGACTAATGCCCCGTTTATCTGATAGCGACTTCTAGCTGCCGATTCCTTACCTTTGAATTTTCCAGGCATCATGCTGGATCTGGAAACTTTTGCTGGGCAATACCCCTTGCTTGTGCCGTTGAGTGGCACCATTTAGCTACGCGTGACTTCAGCAGCGTCTGTTATGACGTTGCGGTACCTATATAGGTGCCACCCAGGCGCGCGGACATCAGTTCTTTCTTTCCACGCCAGTTAAACGCCGATCCGGGAAGCGTAACCCCTCTGTTGCTTTTTGACAGGCCTTTTCTCGACTTTTTGTTGAATTTGGAATTTTTCCAACTTCGTGCGCAAGAATTTCTTCAAGGAAGACCGGGTTCGAAGCCGTGCTCTGACTGTCGGGCTATGGCTCCAAAGGCCTTGCAGGCAGGCAGTCAACACCGTCCAGCGAGACTCCGCGGATGTCCCGGTCCCGATAGCAGAAGAGGTGGTCGCGAGACCGCTCCTAGAGCCCAAAGTCCTCTTCGTCCCACTCAAGGTTCTCGGGACACTCTGGGAAGAGGCACAAAAAGTAGTAGTCCAAGCGGATTTAATCTTCGCCTCGACTGTCATCCGTCGACGAAAGAGGTAAGGAGCACCGACGCTGTAGGCACGGTTCTGCGGAGCCAGGGTCGACTTCACGCCTACCTCCCTTTCCAGGAGCTGGATCGCCCCCGCTCAAATTAAAGAGTTTTACGAGGCCATGCCCCACGTATTTGAGCGGGCCAACCCCTCTGGTGAGCCTTCAGGCCCCGCAGGTCGGAAGGGGCCTCATCCGATTCAACACCGTCGGCTCCAGCCATGGCGCCGGTGAGGCCTCCAGGATCCGATCCCGGATCCGGGTCAACGCCGGTCGTGCCATCGCAACCTCCACGGGTGTCGGACCCGAAGTCGGTGCTACCGGGGCCCATCGGCGGCTCCAGCCCCATCCTTATCCCTGATGACACGGAGTCGGAACGATGTCGCTTGATGCCGATTGAACCCAGGGTTTCTATGTTGTAGCCTGAACACTTTGAGGATGTGTTAGGTTCAGGGGAGTAATGGGAAGGGTCTATGGACCCTTTGGAACACCAGGATGACTCTGCAGAGCAGTTGGACTGGTATAGGGAACTTGGGGAAGCCAGTGGACTGGACACTTCTCCAGAGACTGGCATGCTCTCTCCGCCAACTGTGGTTACGGAGGAGGGGGGCATCCTATGCCATGGTGGTTAAAAGGACAGCCAGGGTCCTTGGACTAGAGCTGCCTTCCGTGCAGGTTGGTGTAGGAAAGTAGTAACCCACCTTCTCACAGTCAGGACTAATCTCCTGACTGAAGTGCTTCAACCTGGGGCTTCCACCTCCAAATCCCTTTTGCCCTTTAACGAAGCACTAACTGATGTCCTTCTAGGCACGTGGTCCAAGCCTAGCACAGGGGCTCCTGTGAATAGGACAATGGCATGCCGCCATCGCCTAGCTCCGGGCGACCCAAAGTTCCTCAGCCACCACCCCACCCCAGAAAGTTTGGTGGTGCTGGTCTCCACATCCCAGGGCTCGTTCCCTCCCGCCCCTCCGGATAGGGAATCCAAGAGGCTGGATTCATTTGGTAAGAAGATGTTTTCTTCCTCCAGCCTGGCATTGCGGTTGGTGAATACCGAATGCTTATTGGGCCGTTTCTCCGACTCCCTTTGAGAGACGGTTGCGCAAATGCTGCCACAAGCCCCGGAGGAGGCCCGGGCTGTGCTCTCTCAAGCAGTGAAGGACGGGAGGGATGCAGCAAAATTCGCCATAAGGTGTGGCCATGATACGAAGGATTTGCTGAGCAGATCGGTTTCCACAACAGTGGCCTTGAGGTGCCATGCCTGGCTTAGGACAACTGGCTTCTCGGGCGATGTCCAGGCAAATTTGATGGACATGCCCTTTGATGGAACCAGTCTTTTTGGGGAAAAGGCAGATTCTGCCCTAGTGAGGTTTAAGGTCTCTTGTGCTATGGCCAGATCCTTGGGCCTCTCTTCTACTACTCGTGGCCAGTCTACCGTTCGTGGCAACGGAGGGTTTTGCACCTGCGTCAGCCCTATCCCAGCCACCATCTTGTGCAGGCTTCCCAAGCCGTGCGGGGACGTGGACACGGTTCATTCCGACCTAAAAATAGGAGCCAGAAGTCGTTGGCCACCCTGCCCTCTGCAGCCGCAGCCTCCAAGCACTCCTAGAAGATGAGCATCGATCCTCCGATCTGAAAGAGACTGTAGTTCTAGATCTGAAAGAGACACGTTGGTGACAGATTCCTTACCTTAGAATATCCCCAGGCGTCAGACTGGATCCGGAAAGTTTTTGCGTAGCAGTACCCTTGCGCGTCGGTAGGCGGCGTCGTGCGGCTCCGCGTCCGTCGTCGGGACCGCCGGGATGACGTCGCGGGCAGTACTTAGACGCCGCCCCTGCCCGCTGACGTCAGTTCTTCTTTTTTCCGCGCCAGTAAGCGCAGATCCGGGAAGAGCAGTGCCCTAGTCATTTTTTGACTAACTTTTTGGTGATTTTTTCACTGTTTTTCTTCGAGTCATCTAGGCTCCGAGGTGTCGGTAGGGATGCCCGGCTTCAAGCCATGCGACGCCTGTGGTCGAATGATGTCGATCACAGACCCGCACTTAGATTGTCTCTACTGTCTCGGCCGCGACCACGACACGAAGTCGTGTTCCGACTGCCGGGCCTTACACCCGAAGGCTTTGCGAGAGCGGTCTCGAAAGCTACTCAAGGTCCGGCAGTCGGCTCCGCGCCAAGCCCCGGTCACGCGAGGGGCCGGTCGCGGAATTTTCGCCGGTCGTCGGAGTCCAAGTCTTCGCACTCCTTGGGTAAGTCGAAGCACAAAAAGTCTAAGAAGCACCATCGCTCTAAGACTTCGCCTCGCCGGTCTCGCGACTCGGCTGAGGCCCCTGTCGGCACCGTCCCCGCGGCTCCGGAGGTGCCTGTGGAGCCGCCCCCGCATTACCCGTCCTTCCCGGGTTCGGGGGCGACTCCGGCCGAGATACAGAAATTCCTGTCGGCCATGGCCCGCCTCTTCGGGCCTCAAGGCCCCTCCGGTGCGCCTTCGGGCCCCGCGGGCCCTGATGGGGTTGCCCCGGCGCCGCCGTCGACTCCGGTCCCGGCGCCGCCTGTCTCACCAGCCGCGCTCCCGGCTTCGGCCCCGGCCTCGATCCCGGCTCCGGTGGTACCACAACCCCCATCGACGCCGGTTGACCTAACAACGCCGACGCCGATGTCCCCGGTGCCGTTCCTGACGCCGTCCGGGGCTCCGGGCGGCGTCGTTCCCCGGTTCTCTCCGGACGCGGCGTCGGACCGACGTCGGCTCCGGCGCCAATGAGACCTTGGGTCCCTGACGTCCCCCCTCCTCCTTATTTTCTGTCGGAGGAGGACCAGGAGAGCTGGGAGGGGTCGGAAGACCCTCTCACACAGCAGTGTGAGTATGATCAGGACTGGGCAGAGGAACTTGGGGATGCCAGTGGTCTGGACACTTCTCCTGACACTGGCATGCTGTCTCCTCCTTCCGTGGCTACGGAGGAGGGAGCAAATTTCGCAACGGTGTTGCGTAGAGCAGCTGGAGCCTTGCACCTCCAATTGTCTACAGTGGCTGTCAGGACTAACCTCCTGACGGAAGTGCTTCAGCCGGCAGCTACCTCCTCGGAGCCATTGCTGCCGTTTAATGATGCACTGTCTGACGTTCTTTTGGGCACCTGGTCCAAGTCCGCCACAGGGGCTCCTGTGGATAGGAACGTGGCCCGACGCCATCGCCCAGCTCCGGGCGACCCCTTGTTTCTCTCTCAACATCCCACCCCCAAGAGCTTGGTTGTCCAAGCCTCTGCCTCCCAAACCACCTTCCCTACCTCCCCTCCGGATAGGGAATCCAAACGCCTGGACCAATTTGGGAAGAAGGCCTTTTCTTCCTCCAGTGCGGGCTTGCGGTCCGTCAACACCGCTTGCCTTTTGGGCCGATATTCCCACTCTGTGGGATTCGGTGGCGCCCGTTTTGCCCCAGTGTTCTGATGAGGTCCAGACACTGCTTACCCGCACCATTGCGGAAGGTAGGGATGCAGCAAAGTACACCATACGTTGTGGCCTTGATACCGCCGACTCGCTGGGCAGATCGCTTGCAACGATGGTGGCGCTGCGTCGCCACGCCTGGCTGAGAACAACTGGTTTCTCGGGTGATGTCCAGAATACACTCATGGACATGCCCTTTGATGGAGTCGGTCTTTTTGGTTCCAAAGCAGACCATGCGCTGGAGCGTTTTAAGGACTCACGGGCTACTGCCAAGTCCCTGGGCCTTTCTGCTGTGTTATGTGTTATGTTATGTTATAGTGAACTTATAAAGCGCTCAGCTACTCAAGAGTGTCCCGGCGCTGGACGGAGCCCTACAATACCCTGCTAATACCAGGCTAACGTTTCTACTGAAATAACCAGGTTTTAAGTTGTTTACGGAAAGTCAACAGATCGGGAACTTGTCTGAGATGCTGAGGCAGACTGTTCCAGCTACGGGCAACCTGAACTTGAAAAGAGCGGCCCCCTCTGCACACACGGGAGAATCTAGGGACCGCTAGGAGATACTGATAAGAGGATCTTAAAGATCTCCTAGGTGCATAACGAAGTACTCTCTTCCTGATATAATGGGCCCCCAAACCATGAAGGGCCTTAAAAGCCAGAACTAATGCCTTGAAAAGAATTCTGTTTCGAATAGGGAGCCAATGCAAAGCAATCAGGTGGGGGGAAATCCGGGTTCTGGGGCCAATCCTGAGAACTGCCCTGGCTGCCGCATTTTGGACAACCTGAAGCTTGTTTATCAGAAACTCCGGAAGGCCTAAGTATAGAACATTTACGTAGTCCAGCCTGGAGGTAATGAGGGCCTGAACCACGATCTTTCGATGAGAGAAAGATAACATGGGCAGAAATTTTCTAAGCATTTTAAGAAGACCGAAGCAAGAACCTGCGACAGACTGGATCTGGGATTTCATGGACAAGGAATCATCCAATTTCACCCCCAAATTCTTGACTGTCCTGACCGAAGACTGAGGGGGTGCCATATCAGCTGGCCACCATTGTTTCCATACATCCTGGGTGGTGATCCGAAAAAATAATTTCGGATTTCTCAGGATTACATTTAAGTTCATTCAGTCTGAGCCAGGTAAAAACTTTTTTCAAGCAATTTTTAATCAGCTCTCCGTCAAAATCTTCTCCCTTCTCGCATGTGAACAACAGCTGCGTATCATCAGCATAAGAAATGATAGTTGCCTCACAAGCTTCAACCAAAGGGGCGAGAGGGGCCATATACAGATTGAACAGAGTTGGGCTCAAAATAGAGCCCTGTGGAACTCCCACTTTCAGAGGTGGGATAGTGGCAGAAAAGGGGGGGGACCAGACCTCCTGGTTTCTGTCCTCTAAAAATTAAGAGAACCATTTCAGCACCGTGTCCCCAAGGCCGCACTCCCGCAGTCTCTGCAGGAGGCGGACATGGGGCACAGTGTCAAACGCTGCAGATAAATCCAAAAGGATCAGCACTGCTTTACCTCCATTATCAAGTTTTCCTTTTATAGCCTCAGAGATTTTAAGTAAGGCAGTTTCTGTACTGAAGTTGGAGCGGAACCCGGACTGGCTCGGGTGAAAAAGATTATTAGATTCCGCGTACTCTGTAATCACTGAGTTTACATATTTCTCTAAGGTCTTTGCGAGAAACGGAAGGAGAGAAATTGGTCTGTAGTTGGTAAGAATTAGAGGATCAGCGGAGGGCCCCTTTCGCCCCTTTCGTGGCCACGGAAGGGGCGCCCAGTCACGTCCGCTGCCCAGCCACCGGCCCGCGCAGCAAGCGTCTTCGCGTGGCCGAGGATGTGGCTTCTGCCGTGGCGGGTCGGGCAACCAGCGTGCGGGTCAGGCCACCAACTCCGCCCCGTCCGCGGCCTCCAAGCCCTCCTAGTCCTTCCTTTCATGTGCACAGCACGCCAGTAGGGGGCAGGGTCCGCCATCACCTTCACCACTGGCGTGCCATCACTTCGGACAGGTGGGTCTTGGACATTGTCCGAAGGGGCTACTCCCTCCCCTTCGAGACCACCCCCCCCAGCCATGCCACCTCAATTCCACCGCATGTCCGGGGATCACTTGGTGCTTCTGCAGAAGGAAGTCACGGCCCTCTTGGCCAAGAGGGCCATCGAGCATGTTCCGACCCCAGAAGTAGGACGTGGTTGCTACTCCCACTACTTTCTGGTGCCCAAAAGGACAAGGAGGACATGCGTCCTATCTTGGACCTCCGGAACGTCAATCGCTTCCTCCGGAAGGAGAAGTTCAAGATGCTCACCCTAGCTCAGGTCTTGACTGCCCTCGACCCTGGAGACTGGTTGGTAGCGTTGGACTTGCAGGACGCTTATTTCCATATCCCCGTCCTGCCGGCCCACCGGCGTTACCTGCGGTTCACGGTAGGCCTCGAGCATTTTCAATTCACCGTGCTCCCCTTTGGCCTTACAAGTGCCCCTCAGGTGTTCAAGAAAGTGATGGCGGTGGTCGCAGCTCATCCTCGCCGGGCAGGGGTTCCAGTCTTCCCCTACCTCGACGACTGGCTGCTGAAGGCGGGCTCGTCCCAGGCAGTCGTCTCCCACCTCCAGACTACGGCCGAACTCCTGCACTCGCTGGGGTTCTCCATCAACGTGCCGAAGTCGCATCTGATTCCTTCTCCACAGCTCCTTTTCATCGGAGCGGTTCTGGACACGACGCAGTTTCGGGCCTATCCTCCCGAACGGCGAGTCCGGGATATTCAGGCTATGATTCCGATCTTTCAGCCTTTATCCTGGGTTTCGGTACGGATGACCCTGAGGCTGCTGGGCCTCATGGCCTCCTGCATCCTGCTGGTCGATCATGCCAGATGGCATATGCGGGCTCTGCAGTGGGACCTGAAGTTCCAGTGGGCGCAGCACCAGGGCAACCTGTCCGATCACGTCCAGATCTCGGAGGGGACTGCAAAACAGCTGCAGTGGTGGCTCTCGAACCGGCAATGGGTCATGGGCAGATTCCTCTCCCTTCCCCAGCCAGAGCACACAGTTGTGACGGACGCGTCCCTTTTGGGATGGGGCGGTCACATGGGAGAGGCGGAGATCAGAGGCCTCTGGTCTCCGGCGGAGTCCCGGCTCCATATCAACCTTCTGGAGCTCCGGGCGATCCGACTTGCACTCAAGGCATTCCTTCCCTCTGTCAAAGGGAAGGTAGTGCAGGTGTTCACAGACGACACCACCGCCATGTGGTACTGCAACAAACAAGGCGGGGTGGGGTCGTGGACCCTCTGTCAGGAGGCTCTGCGCCTCTGGACATGGCTGGAACATCAGGGCATGTTCCTGATGGTTCAACACCTGGCAGGTTCCCTGAACGCCAGCGCGGACGAACTCAGCCGCAGGTGCATGATGGATCACGAATGGCGTCTTCACTCGGAAGTGGCGCAAGGACTCTTTCTACAATGGCGAGAGCCTTGGTTAGATCTATTCGCCACCGAAGAGAACGCGCAATGTCATCAGTTCTGCGCGTTGGAATTTCCAAGGCGGCACTCGCTCGGCGACTCTTGAAGAAGTGTGTTGAAGAAGATTCGGCGCGACCGGGCCCAAGTCATCCTTGTGGCTCCGGACTGGGCTCGAAGAGTTTGGTATCCCGAGCTACTCAGTATGAGCGTCGATCCCCCGATCCGTCTGCCTCTTCGGGAGGATCTTCTGTCGCAGCAGCAGGGGACGGTCTTCCACCCGAACCTGTCCAGCCTCCACCTGCTTGCGTGGAGATTGAGCGGCGGCAGTTGATTCCTTTCGACTTGCCTCCCGAAGTTTGTGATGTGATTCTGGCAGCCAGGCGTCCCTCCACTAAGGTGGTATACGCCTGCAGGTGGAACAAGTTTGTGGCATGGTGCACAGCAAAGGCTGTGAATCCCCTCTCTGCCCCTCTTTCTGAGGTTCTTCTGTTCCTTCTTTCCCTGGCCCAACAGGGTTCTGCCCTGGGTACCATCAAGGGCTATCTTTGTGGCATTTCGGCCTTCCTCAGGATTCCTGATCAGCCCTCCCTTTTCAAGTCCCCTGTTGTTAACAGGTTTCTAAAAGGCATTACACACCTCTTCCCTCCTGTTCCGTTTGTGATGCCTCAGTGGGACTTGAACTTGGTTCTTACCTTTCTCATGTGCGCTCCCTTTGAGCCTCTACATAACTGTCCTCTTCGTCTTCTGACTCTGAAGACAGCCTTTCTGGTGGCCATCACCTCCGCTCGGCGGGTGAGTGAGCTCCAGGCTCTATCATGCAAACCTCCCTTTGTCTGTCCATCCAGACAAGGTTGTTCTTAGGACGCGACCGTCCTTCTTGCCAAAGGTGGTTACTGCCTTCCACATTGGGCAGACCATCACTTTGCCCACCTTCTTTCCGCCTCCGCATCCTTCCAGAGAGGAAGAGAGGCTCCACCGTCTGGACCCAAAACGTGCGCTTTCCTTTTATATCAACCGCACACAACACTTCCGGGTGGATGACCAGCTCTTTGTTGGCTACGTGGGCGCCAAAAAAGGTCGGGCGGTGCACAAGAGAACCATCTCCCGCTGGGTAACCTTGTGTATCAAAGCCTGCTATTCTTTGGCTAAGAAGGAGCCTCCTGTTGGGCTGCGTGCCCATTCCACCAGGGCAACGGCTGCTACCACGGCTTTAGGCCGCGGTGTTCCGCTGCAGGATATCTGTCAGGCAACTACGTGGGCCTCGCTGCACACATTTACAAAGCATTACTGCCCTGACAGTCAGGTCCGGAGGGACGGCTTCTTTGGCCGTTCTGTCCTCCGGGACTTCCTTGTCTGATCTTTGTTCGCTGACCCACCACCGGGCTTGGTATTGCTGGGGTATCTATTCTAAGGTAAGGAATCTGTCACTAACGTGTCTCTTTCAGATGCACAAGTTACTAACTTGTGTAACGATATATCTGTAAGAGACAGTAGTTAGTGACAGATTCCTTACCGCCCCACCCATCCTCCCCGTTCTGCGAACTGATTTCTAGGGTTAAGGACATCCCTTTCAGGGCCCTAGTATTTTTCAGACACCTATGTCAGCTTTGCATGGCTCTGCGTTCCTGGTGCGGAAAGTCGTGTACAGAACTGACGCCAGCGCGCAGGGGCGGCGTCTAGTACTGGCCGCGACGTCATCCCGACGCCGACGACGGACGCGGAGCCGCACGACGCCGCCTACCGACGCGCAAGGGTACTGCTACGCAAAAACTTTCCGGATCCAGTCTGACGCCTGGGGATATTCTAAGGTAAGGAATCTGTCACTAACTACTGTCTCTTACAGATATATCGTTACACAAGTTAGTAACTTGTGCATTCCTTACCTTAGAATTACCCCCAGGTGTCAGAATGGGTCCGGAGAAATTTTTCCGTAGCAGTACCCCCTGCACGTTGGTAGGCGGCGTTGGTCGACTTCGCGTTCGTCGTCCTCATCGTGGTTGCTGGGATGACGTTGCGGTGTCTACTTGGACGCCGCCCCTGCGAGCTGACGTCAGTTCTTTCTT
Organism: Calotriton arnoldi; assembly: GCA_963921515.1. Classification (NCBI taxonomy): domain Eukaryota; kingdom Metazoa; phylum Chordata; class Amphibia; order Caudata; family Salamandridae; genus Calotriton; species Calotriton arnoldi. The sequence goes on along the minus strand of CAWUFW010008823.1, from coordinate 19,127 downwards.
TTTCCGCGCCAGCCTGCGCAGATCTGGAGAGAGCATGACCCTTAGTCACTTTTTGACTAATCCTTTTTTGACCTGTCAACATTGTTTTGAGTCTTCGACTCCTGGTGCACGAGGGATGTCCAGCCGTCGGCCCGGTTTCAAGCCCTGTGACTCCTGTCACATGTTGTCGGTCACCGATCCGCACCTCGTGTGTCTCTGGTGCCTGGAGCGCGACCATGACCCGAAGTCGTGCTCCGACTGACGGGCCCTGAACCTGAAATCTTTGCGAGAGCGGTCCCGAAAGCTTTTGGAGGTCCGACAGTCTTCTCTGCGCGGTTTGAGGTCCCAGTCGCGGGGAAGGTCGCGGGACCGGTCGCGGAGTCACCACCATTCGTCCTCGAAGTCTTTGCACTCCTGGGGTAAGTCGAAGCACAAGAAGGCGGCGAAGAAGCATCGGCCCTCTTCGCCTTCTCCCCATCTGTCGGCCGACGCGATGCCGGACCTGGAGTGTCGTCGCTCTCCGGCTCCTTCCTCGGAGCCCGCTGGGACGGCTCCGCGCTTCCCTCCTTTTCCCGGAGCATCCCCTGCCCAGCTTCGTGCATTTTACAAAGCGCTGCACAGCATCTTTGGGCAGCCCGACTCCGCTGGTGCCCTGGGCCTTCGATGCCGGCGGCTCTGGCCTCGGCACCGCAGGGTCCCCAAGGATCCAGGCCTGGATCCGGATCGGCGCCGGTCGACCTCATGGTACCTTTCCCGGCACCGATTCAAGTGACGAGGGCCCGGCGTCAGTTGCGCCCCCCACCAGCGTTGACCCCAACCTCACCCCCGATTTGGACACTGCGCCGGACCAACATCAACCAACGTCGGTACCGGCGCCGGAGGGTACTTTTGTCCCGCTGTTCATCCCTGGCGTTCCCTACTGCCCTGAGTGGCAGCCAGAGGAGGGTGAGGAGGACTGGGAGGGGGGTCTGTTGACCCTCTAGCAGACCAACTTGAGGAGCCGGACTGGCGAGGGGAGTTGGGTGATGCCAGTGGTCTGGATACCTCCCCAGACCTTGGTATGCTTTCTCCCCCTACCGTGGCTAGGGAGGAGGGAGCTTCCTACACTGTGATGTTGCGTAGGGTGGCTGAGGCCTTGGGCCTCGAGCTTCCTACGGTGGCTGTCAGGACTGACCTGACTGAGGTGTTTCAGCCGGCAACAGCCTCTTCGGAGCCCCTGCTGCCTTTTAATGAGGCTCTCACTGACATCCTTCTGGGCACTTGGTCAAGCCCAGCACAGGGGCTCCTGTGGACAGGATGATTGCCTGACGCCACCGCCCGGGCGACCCACTTTTCCTCTCCCAACACCCTACCCCTGAGAGCTTGGTGGTCCAAGCCTCATCCTCAAAAGGCACATTCCCTACTGCTCCCCCAGATAGGGAATCCAAGAAGCTGGACCATCTTGGGAAGATGTTTTCTTCCACCAACTTAGGACTGCGGTTGGTGAACATAGCATGTCTCTTTGGCCGCTATACACACACGGTGTGGGATATGGTCACACAAGTGCTGCCACAGTGCCCGGAGGAGCTCTGGGGCGTGCTCACCCGCGCTGTTGCTGAGGGTCAAGACGCAGCTAAGTTCACCATCCGGTGTGGGCTGGATACTGCTGGGTAGGACCATTTCCACGTCGGTAGCCCTGAGCCGCTACGCCTGGCTGAGAACGTCTGGCTTCCTTTGGTATGTCCAATCCACACTTTTGGACATGCCCTTTGATGGCCTTCGCCTGTTTGGTGACAAGGTGGACAAAGCGCTCCAGTGCTTCAAGGACTCTAGGGCTATGGCCAGATCCTTGGGCCTCGCATCAACTTATCGCCCCATGCAGTCTGCCTTTCGCCCCTTTTGTGTCTACGGAAGGGGTGCCCCACCACGTTCCACCCAGAGCCACAGGGCCACGCAAGCTACCCAGCCTATGCGTGGCCAGGGACGTGGGACCCAGCTTCGCGGGTCTGGGGGCCAGTGGCCGGGCCAGTCCACCAATGCCCCCCTGCAGCAGCCTCCAAACCTTCCTAGTCCGACTTTTCAGGGCCACCAGTTGCCAGTGGGCGGCAGGATCCGCCATCACCTCCCCCACTGGCACAACATCACGTCGGACAGGTGGGTTTTGCAGATAGTCCGAAGGGGCTACTCCCTCCCCTTCGAGACTACCCCTCCCTCCATGCCACCAACACTCCATCGCATGTCGGAGGATCACTTGGCCCTTCTCCGCCAGGAAGTTACGGCTCTCTTGGCCAAGGGAGCTATCGAACGAGTCCCTGTGCCAGAAGTAGGTCGTGGTTGTTACTCCCACTACTTCCTGGTACACAAGAAGGACAAAGGCCTGCGTCCTATCTTAGATCTCAGGGACGTCAACTGTTTCCTCCGGAAGGAGAAGTTCAAAATGTTGACCTTGACTCAGGTCCTGTCTGCCTTCGACCCTGGGGTCTGGATGGTAGCGTTGGACTTGCAGGACGCTTATTTTCACATCCCTGTCTTGCCTGCCCACCAGCGTTACCTACGGTAGGCCACAAGCATTTTCAGTTTACTGTGCTCCCCTTTGGGCTTACCAGCGCCCCTCGGGTGTTCACAAAAGTGATGGCGGTGGTCGCAGCTCATCTGTTCAGATCAGGGTTCCAGTCTTCCCCTATCTCGACGACTGGCTGTTGAAGGTGGGCTCGCCCCAGGCTGTCGTCTCTCACCTCCAGGCTACGGCAGACCTCCTGCATTCGCTGGGGTTCACTATCAACGTGCCGAAGTCACACCTGATTCCCTCTCAGAAGCTCCTTTTCAACGGAGCAGTTCTGGATACAGCGCAGTTTCGGGCTTATCCTCCCAAGCAGCGAGTCTGGGATATTCGGGCTATGATACCGATGTTTCAGCCTCTATCCCGGATTTTGGTGAGAATGACCTTGAGGCTGCTGGGCCTCATGGCCTCCTGCATCCTGCTGGTAGATCATTGCAGCTGGCATATGCGGGCTCTGCAGTGGGACCTGAAGTTCCAGTGGGCGCAGCATCAGCGCAATCTTTCCGATGTCGTCCAGATCTCGGAGGGGACTGCGAGTCAGTTACAGTGGTGGCTCACGAACCGAGATTGGGTCCGCGGCAGATCCCTCTCCCTTCCCCAACCATAGTTCACAGTGGTGACGGATGTGTCACTCCTGGGATGGGGCGGCCACATGGGAGAGGTGGAGATCAGAGGTCTCTGGTCTCTGGCGGAGTCCGGGCTCCACATCAATCTTCTGGAGCTTCGGGCGATCCGTCTTGCACTGAAGGCATTCCTTCATTCTGTGAAAGTAGTGAGTAGTGCAGGTGTTCACGGACAACACCACTGCCATGTGGTACTGCAACAAACAGGGTGGGGTGGGGTCGTGGACCCTATGTCTAGAGGCTCTTCGCCTTTGGACATGGCTGGAACATCAGGGCATATCCCTGGTGGGTCAACAACTGGCGGGTTCCCTGAACGCCAGGGCGGACTAACTCAGCCTCCGGTGCATGATGGATCACGAATGGCGTCTTCACTCGGAGGTGGTGCAAGGTCTCTTTCAGCAGTGGGAGAGCCTTGGTTAGATCTATTCGCCACCGAAGAAAACACGCAATGTCAGCAGTTCTGCGCGTTGGACTTTCCTAAGCGGCACTCGCTCGGCGACGCCTTTCGTCGTGAGTGGAATTGTGGCCTCCTGTATGCCTAGAAATTCTGCCTGTACCACTTCTACCCAGAGTGTTGAAGAAGATCAAGCTCGATGGGGCCCAAGTAATTCTTGTGGCTCCGGACTGAACGTGAAGAGTCTGGTACCCCGAGCTCTTGAGCATGGCCATTGATCCTCCGATCAGACTGCCTCTTCGGGAGGATCTTCTGTCGCAGCAGCAGGGGACGCTTCTCCACCCGAACCTGTCCAGCCTCCACCTCCTTGCGTGATTGAGCGGCGAAAGTTGACAGCTTTCGACCTTCCTCCCGAAGTCTGTAACGTCCTCTTGGCAGCCAGGCGTCCCTCCACTAAAACGGTATACGCCTGTAGATGGAACAAATTTGTGGCATGGTGCACAGCAAATGCTGTGGATCCCCTTTCCGCCCTCTTTCCTAGGTTCTCCTCTTCATTCTTTCTTTGGCCCAGCAGGGCTCTGCTCTGGGTACTCTTAAAGGCTATCTTTTGGCCATTTCGGCCTTTCTTCGCCTTCCTGATCAGCCTTCTCTTTTCAAGTCCCCTATTGTTAACAGATTTCTGAAATGTATTACTCCTCTCTTTTCTCTTTCTCCTTTCGTAATGCCCCGGTGGGACTTGAATCTTGTCCTCACGTATCTTGTGTGCTCCCTTTGAGCCACTACATAATTGTCCTCTTCTCCTTACTTTAATGACTGCTTTCCTGCTTGCCATCACATCTGCTCGCAGGGTGAGTGAGCTTCAGGCTCTTTCTTCCAAATCTCCCTTTCTTGCTGTCCATCTGGACAAAGTGATCCTTCGTACTAGGCCTTCTTTTCTGCCCAAGGTGGTTATCTCTTTCCACATAGGCCAGACCATCACATTGCCCACCTTCTTCCTGCCTCCACACCCTTCCAAAGAGGAGGAGAGACTCCACCATCTGGACCCAAAATGTGCGCTGTCCTTCTACCTTGACCGCAATAAAGACTTCCGGGTGGACGATCAACTCTTCGTGGGTTATGTGGGCGCCAAGAAAGGTCGGGCAGTGCACAAATTTACCATCTCTCGATGGGCTGTCTTATGCATTAAGATCTGCTATTCTTTGGCAAAAAAGGAACCTCCAGTAGGGCTACGCGCCCACTTTACAAGGGCGACGGCAGCCGCTACTGCCTTGGGACATGGTGTTCCGTTGGTTGACATCTGCCAGGCGGCCACGTGGGCATCCCTGCACACGTTCACAAAGCATTACTGCCTGGATAGCCAAGTCCGGAGAGACGGCTTTTTCGGCCGTTCTGTTCTACAGGACTTCCTGGTGTGAACTTAGTTCGCAGACCCACCTCCGTGGTAGGTATTGCTGGGGTATCTATTCTAAGGTTTGGAATCTATAACTACAGTCTCTTTCAGATGAACAAGTTACCGAAGGTAAGTAACTTGTTCATCAGGCTGCCCCTTCGTGAGGATCTTCTGTTGCAGCAGCAGGGGAGGGTTCTCCACCCGAACCTGTCAACTTGCGCCTCCATGCATGGAGATTGAGTGGCAGCAGTTGATGGCTTTTGACCTTCCTCGCGAAGTATGCAACGTTATTTTGGCGGCCAGGCGGCCCTCCACTAAGACGGTATACGCCTGCCATTGGCAGAAACTTGTATTGTACTGTACAGAAGGGTCTATTGACCCTCTTTCTGCTTCTCTTTCCACTGTTCTTTTATTCATTCTAACCCTTGCCCAACAGGGCTTTGCTTTGGGAACTCTCAAGGGTTATCTTTCTGCTCTGTCTGCTTTTTTGCGGCTTCCAGACCAGCCCCCTCTCTTATGTTTCCAACTGTACATAGGTTTCAAAAAGCGCTGGCTCACTTATTTCACCCACACCCATTCTTATGCCGCAGTGGGACCTTAATTTGGTCCTCGCTTATCTTGTGTGCTCCCTTTGAGCCTTTACACAGCTGTCCCCTCCGGCTGCTTACTATCAATACAGTCTTTTTAGTAGCGATTATATCTGCCCAGAGGGTGAGTGAGTTACAGGCGTTATCTTGCACGCCTCCCTACATGTCTTTCCCAGCTAAAGTGGGCTTCATTTTTGCCAAAAGTCGTGACCCCTTTCCACCTGGGTCATCCCATCAACCTGCCCACCTTCTTTGCTCCCCCGCATCCCTCTAACCAAGAGGTGTGTCTCCACTGTCTGGACCCAAAAAGAGTGTTATTTTTCTACCTTGGCCGCACAAAAGCGTTCCGGGTTGACGACCGACTCTTTGTGGGATATGTGGGAGCTAAGAAGGGAAGGGCAGTGCAGAACAGGACCATCTCTTGCTGGGTCTGCATTAAGATCTGCTATGCCCTGGCTAAGAAGCAGCACCCTGGGAGATTAAAGGCCCATTCCACCAGGGAAAAAGGTTGCGACTACGGCCTTGGCTCGGGGTGTTCCAGTCCTTGACATTTGCCAGGTGGCAACGTGGGCATCCTTGCGCACCTTTCCCAAGCACAACTGCCTGGACAGTCAGGTCCGCAGGGACGGGCATTTTGCCCGTTCGGTCCTGCAGGACTTTCTAGTATAAGATATTGGTTTCTCCCCTTTTCAGGGCCCTGGTTTTGCACACGACTACGTCACTTACTTCATGGCTCTGCACTTCTGGCTGACATCCGCGCGCCTGGGGGGGGGCGCCTATATAGGTACCGCGACATCCTAACCAACGCCGTCACGCGGAGCCGAATGGTGCCACCCGACGGCGTGCGCAAGGGGTATTGCTCAGCATAAGTTTCCGGATCCAGCCTGACGCCTGGAAAATTCAAAGGCAAGGAATCTGCAGCTAGATAGTCTCTACCAGATGATGCGTTACTGAAGTTAAGTAACTTGTTCTTTTGGTGTGGAGGCATGGCCATGCCAGGCAGCCCCCAGTCCTAGATACAAAAAAATCTTTACATGGTGTCCAGTGGTGTTTCTTTTCTGCGATCGGGCTGATCGGAAAGCTCTTCCCGAGTACCCTGATGTAAAACAAAAAGGGCTCTCTGTGGTGCAGAGCACCAGGGGGGCCTTTAAGTACCTCCCCAGTGCCGGCTAATGCCAGACAGACACACTTATAGGGTTATGTTCAGTGTAACCAGACATGTATGTCAGTCTTTCTTTCATCTTTTCAGGCCACATAAGGCAGCCATAGGACCAACCACTAGAGTACTCTGCACTCCTGAGCTGGAGAGCAATAGCTACTGCTCTAGGAGTGCTTGAAACCATCACAAACTTCTCCTGGGGTCAGGAATGCAATACCCCGTGTGACCTATGGGTGGGTTTCCTAAATAACTTTCCTGGGGACTGCTGCATCTTCTGTTGACCCACACCATGATTGCCTTTTAGGTGACCAGAATTGCACTGGGGCACCATCACTGTTGTTCAATCAGAGCCCACTCACGGCATTATGAGGCACTCTTTGACAGAGAAGAGTGAATATTTTATTAGCAACTCATCCCGCTCTGTTTAGTTTGCGGTCTCACGCCAAGTCTGTTTTCTTTTAATTTTTATCACTGAGCTGCCTTGTTGATCACTGAGCAGCGGGGGTTGTGAGGGTATGGGGCAGAACCCCAATGCCCCACAGAACTCCTCCTGGCAGGCACTGCTGCATGATCTGGAAATATGCAGCCTAATCCTGGGGTTAGCTGGTGATAAAGTCCTTGGTCCATATTGCAGGACATTAGGTGTCTCCTCTTTCCAGCTGCCATGCTTCCGCTGTTACAGCCCAGTTCGAGGATCATCTTCTTTGTTTCTCCCTTGTGCAAGGGCTTCTAAGTGGGGGTGGAAAGTTCTAGATGGCAGGCACCTCTGCCATATCCTAGGATGCCACATACCCTAACCCTTCTGCACAGCATTCTGGGACAATCCAATATGGTGTTGTCAAGATTTCTCTGTGAAGAGCGCCTCTGATGGTTAACTGCCAGAACACTTCACACCAAATCTTCAAAGGGAAGCCCCTACTGGGTTGGCTCCAGTTGACATTTCGCCTTTGTTCCGTGGGCCCAGGCTGACCCAGCCTAGGTGCAGTGTGACAGCTAATTATCAGTTGTAGATTATTCCCACACCCCTTCCCTCTCCCAGGAACTTGGCCAGTCACTGATAAAGGCCTCCCCACACATAAGGAGCTATTGTTTCCTCTGCTGGGGAGCAGAGTAAAATAACTTGGCCCAGCAGGTGGGACAAAGGCATGGGATCTGTTTGAGCTGAGCCTTAAAATGGCAATTCATGACCACCAATAAGATGTGTGTGTATGTTACTGGCACCTGCACTCTTTAAATTCGGCATGCATGTTTTACCCTGGTTTGACACCTTGCTGGACCGTGAAGGCTTAAGTGGCACTAAACTACACTTTAAAGCAGTCTTCACCTATATGTATAGTACAGTGAAAGCACTTCAGATTTTCCAGTAAGCCCTATTATCTTGTCTATCAATGCCCACAAATACTATAAAGCCTACCCCATGTCGGCACCTATCCTTGCAGAGTCCCTTCTGCTCCAGGTTACCTGTGCGTAATTTCTGGGCTGCACATGACGGTAGTCTCACACGCACAGCCCACACATGCTTGTGTACAAGTGTTCATGTGCAACCAGCCCAGTGGCCCTTACCCTAGCTGTGTCGCTGTGGCCATATCTTAAAATGATGACCATGGCGCTTAGTCCAATTTCCTGAGACTTGGGTAATGAGTGAAAAATCCTCGTGGACTAAATAGGTAGAAACCATTTGCAACAGAAGGCTTATCAGCCACGCTGTGGGCTGGCTTACCGTGAGGATCTTAGTATGTTCCGTTGCTGGCATTCCAAGGTAAAGTTTCTTTCACACTACATGTTGACAACATGAAAGAGGGCTTTTGTGTCGCTCTGAGGGATCGCATACTGAGGGAAATTTGTTCTTGCCCACTAGAGAGAGACGATGGAAGACACCTGTCACACTGTGAGTTGACATAATGGGAGGGGGAGGGAGGGGGGGGGGCAACCGTTCTGACCTTTTATGATCTGAAAGAAAATTGATTTGTCATACTGCAATCTGACATAACTGAGGGAAGAATGTAGGAAACCGAGTGAGGCTGATCTGTCACGCTGATGGTTGTCACTTAGGGGAGAGTTACTGTTGTATTGTGCTGAGATGTTGATGGTAGTTGATCTGAGACTGTTTAAATGACCTCATGAGGAAGAGACTGTTCTTTCTCACTGGACAGCAGTTCTTTTCGGTGGGGTGAAAAAGGTTGTTGGGTCCTTTAACACTGGTGTGGCTTAAGAAGCCTTTACACGAGGCATTTTCTATAAAATTAATAATTGTGAAATAGCATCCTCTGCTTAAATTAATACCTATGGTCTAGACAAAGCATAATCAAAGTTAGCAGGATAAATTTAACAGTTTATATATCACCTTTATCCAGTACCAAAAGCAATACAAACTTGATATGGTAGGTTTAAAGGTGGCACTAGATTATTCAATTGAAATAAAATAATGCTTTAGGCCTTGGCACACCAATGGTAAACAGCAGCCGTCACCTGTCTCTTAGTCCCTGTGTCACAAAAGGGACTTCTGGTGGCATTGTGTTGCTGCCCTAGCATGTGACAGGCAGGAAGGCAGGGTTTTTTTTATTCTGCCAGTGAATTACATAAATTGAGGGCTTTAAAGTGTCCTGTTTCCATGTCCATTTTGTTTGTTTGCTAGGGCCTGACCCTGTCAGGCCCTCGGCCACTTAGAGCACTGATGGAGAGAAAGTGATCAAGGAATGGTTGCTCTCTCAAAGCCTTTAGAGGATCACTACCTACAAAACGTCTGTATTTCTAAAGTGATATGTCATGGAACAGGTTCTTCAGGATTTGGGGGTCAGTTTCTGAATTTGGCTATGGCCAGCCACCAGTCTCCAAAAGCACACATTTGGACAAATGTGATCACCTTTTATTACTTGAAATTGAGCGGGGCACTAGACAGGGGTGTCCACTCATCTTGCTATTGCTGTTAGCTAAAGTGCCCAAATTGCCTGGAGGTGTTATACAAAGAGTAGAGCTACTTGTTGGCTATCTTTTAACATTTTAGGCAGTCGCCAACTCGTTTAAAAAAAACACTTTCACTTAGGTCATGAATTAAAACATTGGCGATGTGGATCGTTTTTATCTTATGTGGAATTAAGTTTTATACCAACCTTATCAACACAATGAAGGTACAACATGGTCAGCCGCAGCACAACCTTCCCTAACACAAATAATGACAGGTGGCAGCAGCAGAAAGAACATCACACATTTCCTCGCACATACAGTACATGTACAACAGAGGTAGCTAACACACTAACTAAAAGGTGAGTGAGAGACGTTAAAGGACTGATGTATAATTTTCATAAACAGACAAACATACAGGAACTACAAACCTCCTGCAAGAAATAGCCAAACCCCTTATGGATTTACCATACATTTATGTACTCGTATACTAGATTATACCACAGCTCTGAGCGGCCTTTATTAAAATTGGCGAACAACACCTTTTCTGCTGTGATTTTATTAATGACTCAATAGACAAGGCAGTTGTATTGTTTCCTCCTAAATAAACCATTTATTTTTTATAGATGGAGCAACATTATAATCTATTAAACCATATACAAGAGGTTGTTGTATAGTTTGCACCCTGAACTATTTCAAGGTGCTCTCAAATGTGCTGAGCATAAAAAACGAGTCGCTGTGGAGAAAAGTAATTGCTAGGGTCAAGCTTGAAAGCTAAGATTGAAGCCAGGTTTTCTGATTAGACATTGCGCAATTCAGATCCGGGCTCCGGAGTCGTGCCGGCGTCGGGTCACCACCCCGATGGGCGTTCCAGCCCCACGTCGTGCCATTCTGCCTGGTCTCCGCATAGCCCCTGGCGGCTCCCTGCGTCGACATCGGCGGCACCATGCCTGTTGCCTTCTGGTCATCAGGCTCCTTCTCCGCACCTGTCGGTGGTGGGGACGTCGACGCCGGCTCGTCCAGCCGGGTCGCCCCTCGTGGAGATCGACGTCGGTTCGACGCCATCTCGGCGACTTTCAACGTCGGAGCGGCGTCATTCGACGCCAGAGCAGCCGCCGGTGCCTGTTGGTTCTCCGCTTCCAGAGGACACAGATCCGGTGTGCCCGAACTTGTCTCCACGCCGGTTGGCTCCAATGCCATGGGGTCAGTGGCCCGTTGTTCCTCCTGCTGCAGGACGTGTCAGCTTGCAGCCATCCCCTACAGATGGGCTATTGTCGTCCCCCCAGAACGCCCACTGAAGCTGGTGCTTTGTTTTTAAGGGGTATTCGCAGGGCTGCAGCTGTTTTACACTTGCACCCTCCTTCTGTCTCCTTGTCCTCCGATCCGTTATTGGATCTCCTCCACCAGGGTGAGGTGGATATTGAGCCCTTGCTGCCTTTTAGCGGCTTGTTGTTCGACGCACTTCTCTGGACGTGGGCACGGCCCTCTTCAGGAGATGCTGTCGACCGGGCCATTGTGCATAGGCATCGTCTGGCCCCTAGGAGCCCAGCCTGTTTATTCCTTCAGCCTGGGGCTCAAGGCCTCGTAGTCCAGGTGTCTTTGGCCACGCAGCCTTCCTCTCCACCTCTGTTGCAGCCTCCTACTAGGGAGTCTCGTTGGTTGGAGACATGTGGACGCAGCATTTTTGCGTCCGCTAGTTCAGCCCTATGTGCTCTGAACACGGCTTGCGTCTTTACCCGGGCTTCTTGTGCCCTTTGGGACTCTGTGGAGTGTCTTTTGCCTACCCTCCCTGAGAGTACTCTGGCTAACATGGCTCGTCTCCTTCACGAAGGCAGAGAGATGGCGCGCTTTACCATTCGGTCCGCCGTTGACTCTACCGATCCGGTGGGTCGGGCAATGGCGAGGTCCGTTGCTCTGCGCCGCCATGCTTGGGTGCGCAACGGGGGTTTCCCCGAGAATGTCCGTGACAGTCTCCGGGATTTGCCATTTAATGGTGTGTCCCTGTTTGACGCACATGCGGACTCTGCGGTTCACCGCCTTCTGTCTACCCTTCCGTAGTTTTTGTTCCGGTTGCGGTCCTTGTCCTCACCCTCTGCTCTGTTGTCTTTGCTTCATGTTGGCCCTGGGTTCATGCTGTGATACCTGGGCGGCTTCTCGCCGTCTTTTCTTTCTTTCATGCAGCGGGTCAGCTGCTTATCTTTCTGAGTCACTATGGCCTAGTGGTTAAGGTTGTGGACTCTTACTCCAAAGGTTATGTGTTCAGAACCTGTGGTTTCTGAGTTACACTTTTACGTCCTCTGTCTATGAGCTCACGCTCAAGAGGTGCCCCTTGTTGGGGTTGATACTTACCCTATGTGGGGTATTCGTTAGCTATTGTATAGCTGCCTTCTTCCCACAGCAGTCTTTGTACCCTTCTGTGGGGTCCTTTAACTACATTATCCTGCGGCTTTGCCTGTACGTTTTCACTGCTGCTGCGGGCACTTCCGGGACCTTCTTGCGGTCCATTTGCTGGGTTCTCTCATGGTGTCGGCTGCTGGTCTTTGGCACTCCCCTGCATCTCATTGCTCCATTTCTTGAGGCCGGGAGGGCTTTCGGGTCCCTCCCGTCTCGTCGTGGTTCTTTCGCTGCGGCCGTTCCATCTGTGGACGGCCTACCTCAGGGCCCTGTCGCTGTTCCCGGGCACGCACAGCTAGCTCGGCACTATCCTTGTGTGTTCTATAAGCGTACGATACCTGCTCCCTAGTATACTCGCTGTCACGGGCTGGTGCGTTTTTTCCGGCAACTTACGTTGCCTACTTCTACTCTGATATATCCATACTGCGTAGTCCTTTCATGGTTGGACTTCGCTCTCCATGGCCCATGCCAGCGCTTCCCATTCCCCTGTTGCATTCCGCGCAGGTGTTGTCGTGCTTTCCTTCGGGCTGCGGTTGCTGCTCTCAGCGGGAGTGTCTCCTCAGCACATGGTTTGTCTGGTGGGCTATTGTGTGTATATCCACTCTTGTTCCTCCGCTACGTTTCGTACTGTCTCCTTCCAGTACTGCTCGGCCTCCCTGTCTGTCTCGCAGTAGACAGTGGGTCTTCCCTACTGCCTGTGGTTGTTGCGATTGGCTACAGGCATTGCTCTGTCCGGTGCCGCTGCTGCATGGCTGTTCGGCTATTGTGTTTTTTCTTTCTCACCGGTGTACTACACACACCCAGGCCTCCCGCAGTCATAGTCCTCCTTGCGGTGGCCGTGGTCTTGTCCCTCACTTTCGTGAGCGCAAGTCTGTTACTTGTGTTAGTTTTGCCGGCTCTCTTTCATGCGATACGCCCTAAAGATGTGTCTCTCGTGTCTCAGCTTTGCTCGTGGCGCTTGATGGGGCCTGCTCCTTTCCATGGTGTGGTTCTGTTGGTACATACAGTTTCTCTTGTGTACTTCTGTTCCCCACGTGCGTGGCACTGGTTGTTGCCGTTATTCTCAGCCATTCTGCCTTTTGCTGCCCGCCCCTTCACGTAACTGGTGCATGGGCGATGGCGCATTGGCAGGTCTTGTGTTTCCTGTACCACTGGCTCATCTTTGGCGTCGTCCGCATCCTTCCGCTGCTGTTCCCACTTCCACAGTGCTTCTTTCCCTGTCATGCATCTCCGTCCTGCCTGCTCGGACTCTGTACGTTCTGGTACCCTAGTTAGACCTTTCTCTTTAACGGTCCATCAAATCCTGTGGATCCCTCACATCCTGCATTTGGTTCCTCTCCGTTTCCAGCAGTTATCCACTTTCATTCCGCACTGCCCTTCTGGTTCTGTACTCATTTTCTCCTCTGTTTCACCAACAGGGATTTCCTGCCGCCTCGGCGGCTTTTGATGCTTTTGCCTCTCATTGTTGGCCACTACCTACGGAGTATCCTGGTCCGGTGTTGGCCACTCTGGCAGTGCTGCCCCCACTGTGTTTCGTCAGCTGGTTGACACTTCTGTTCCCTTGGGAACTTAGTGGGGTTCTGTCGCAGACCCGCCTCCTATGGGGTATGGCTTTGGTATCTATTCTAAGTTAAGGAATCTGCGGCTAGATGTCTCTATCTGATGTACGAGTTACTTACCTTCGGTAACGATGTATCTGGTAGAGACGTTGTCTAGCCGCAGATTCCTTAACGCCCACCCATCCTCCCCGATCTGCGAGGACCTTTTCTGGTGGGGTTTTCGGCTTTCGCCTCCTTTGGGGTGGCTTGTCCTTCTACGGGGCGGTGTCTTTCGCCTCACTCCCCGTCAGGCTTATTCCTTTGATTTACTTGTTCTGCTCCCCCCATCCTCATGCTGGGGCGGTGGGTTCAGGTGTCCTTCTGCGTTTTTCCACATCGGTTTCCTCCAGTATGGGGCTTACTGGTGTTCTCTACCCTCCCACCCGCCTTCTCCGTTGACACTCCTACAGTCAATTAGTTTTGACGACTTTCTGGCCTGTTCCTCAGTCCGATAGTTCTATCACAGGGGACACAGTCTCCCTATTTCTTTCTTTCTTTTCTTAATCCTATGGTTTCGAGCTTTTTGCCTGTCGCTCTCGGCTCTTTTCATTGCCGTCTTGCCGCAGGAGAGGGCATTCTCTCGCTTTTGCAGGGTTGCTTCTAAGTATACTGTTCTGCTCTCTTCATTCCCTTCATCTGGTGCAGACTTTCTGTCGTCTGCCTCGGTCTTACTTTTATGGGTCAATTTCCCTCAAGGGTGACATTCACTTCGCTGTTGCGAAATGGCCTCTCAGAGTATGGCTCTGCTCTTTCCTTTTCAACACCCTTCCGTCAACAGTGCATCTCACGGTCGTTCATGGTACTTTTTCACCCTTGGTTCTTTCTCTCTCACCAATTTTCTTTTTTATTCGCACACTGTTCCCATATTCTCACAGTTTTGCTGGGGGCTCTGCGTTGTGGCGCGGAAAAGTTCCTCCAAAGAAAACGGACGTCAGCGCGCCGGGGGGGTCCTATATGGCTCCACTGACGTCATGTCCGGGGACAACATCAGGGTGGAGCCAGGCGCCGCAGCCCCCTGGCGCGCAGAGGTACTGCTGCGCGAAAACATTTCCGGATCCAGTCTGACGCCTGGGGATATTCTAAGTTAAGGAATCTGCAGCTAGACAACGTCTCTACCAGATACATCGTTACCGAAGGTAAGTAACTCGTACATTAGTGACCCGAGAGGCAAGTTGGTTGTCTTATGTCTGCTATAAAAGGCCTTTACTGTTGTCATAAATTGAGCAACATTATGATCTATTAAACCATATACAAGACAGTCTTATTTAGAGTGCATATCGTGGTATTGATGGGTTGTGTCTCATCTAATTACTGGCATGGAGTTTGCACCCCTGTTGTATTGTTCAAATTGTAATTGGTCCATAGGTTACCTAAAGTGTCTGGAAATAGATCAACAGAAATTAAAGACTAAGGGGCACATTACGATACCCGGCGTAAATAATTCCGCCAGGCATGGAAGCGGCAAAAATCCGCCCGCACACACCGCCTGAACACCGACCACGCCATTACGATTACACAAACCGAATACCGCCATCGGCGAAAAAGCACACAAAATACCGCCCGCCAACGTCCGAGTCGGAGACAAACCGCCCGCCACGGACGGAAACACGCACGACAACACAAAACCGCCCGCCCTCACGGCCGACACACCGCACGAGAAATTACGATCGCACCGACATGAGCGCGGAAAAACCACAAATATACCGCCCGCCAGCGCAAACAACGCCGATGAGAATCGACACGGCAGAAGCCATGGCGCCCACGTACCTGCACAGAAACCATCCGCACACAAAACCAATAGCACACAACATGGCCAACAAGTCCACACAGCAAGGCACGCACAAATACACAAGCACAGTACACATCCCGAAAACACCCCCCCGGACAAACAAATAATACAAAGGCCAGAACCCCAGACACAACACACCTGAAAACAACAGACCATGAGGACACACCCACATAGGTGAGTACAAAAGCAGCACTCCCACAGACCACAACCCCTTGCTACATTGCAAACCAGAGAGGAGAGGAGAGGACACAGTGACACAGCAAGGACAGCAGCACACCACAGAAACGCACACATCACAACCACCACCACCACCAAACACCACCACCACCAAACACCGGCACCACAAACCCCCTGCACATTACACAACACACACCGCACCAGCACCACAAACATCATGGCACCACAAAGAATGCCCAAGTTCACGCCCATGGAGCTGACGGTCATGGTCGACGAGATCATCAAGGTGTACCCACAAATCTATGGGAACATGGTCCAGCACACACCACTAGCCACCAGAAACAGAATGTGGAACCGGATCGTAGACCAGGTCAATGCAGTCGGGACCCTGCCCAGGAACAGAGTCGATGTCAACAAACGTTGGAATGACGTAAAGAGCCTGGTCAAGAAGAAGGAGGGCAAAAACAGAGAGCTGGCTGCCGTCACTGGCGGAGGGAATCCCGCGCTCTTTAAGACCTTCAAAGCGTGGGAGGAGAAGGTGCGAGTCGTAATACATCCGGAGATCCTCGCCGGATTAGCAGGGGGAGTGGAGGCTGGTAAGTACAAACTAATGTATACCAGCACACCGCTATGTACTCACATGCACTACCACCATGCCACAGCTCCCAGGGACAAACACCCCCATGTCCAGCACACAATACACAACACATCACACACACATGCAACAGACACTACCACACACAGCCCAAACCGAACAACTGTAAGATGCGTGGGGACATGTGTACACTAAGCCAGCCACGTAACCACCAACAGGTCCCCAAATATGCCAGAAGCGCCACAACGAGCACCCACCACACCCATGTGTCCGCCACAGCTGCACTAACCGACAAGTAACAGGTAAGTGGCAGGAACACAAAGTGCAGTGGGTGGGAGGGTGGACAGCCCAAGTACAACACACACCAGGCCCCAGTCCCACAGCACAGCAAGGAGGAGCATCCCCACACCCCACAGCCACGTGTCAGCCACCGCAGTGCACAACGACAGCCGAAAGGCAGACATCACGGCCCACAGCAATCGGTGTCAGTGGGTATCCAGCCACCCCCACGACCCACAACACCCTCCCACCCCCACAGACCTGCAACATGGAGCACCCCCGCTTAGAGCCATGTGGCATCCAGTACAGTGCACGCACGAACAACTTGCAGGTGGGAAACTGGACAGGGCTGGATTACTGGAGGCATGAGGACCATAACACGACCAACACATGGGACATGTCACGTAGCAGACGAACACGCAGCACCGCCCACCGTCACGAACAAGTGAACAATGTGCACACGGACATGAACAACAGACTCACACCCCACATGACCCATCACAGACATAGCAACACCCAAGGAGCCACGTCTGCATGCACAAGCCACACTGAATATAGTACCACACGGCAGCCACTGTGCAACTCATCACACACAACCGAAACACCATTGAAGTCCTGTCCATGTAGCCCCAACTGCCTGTCAACCACAAACCCCACAACTACGCCTATGTAAGACAAACAACACTAGACGCAACAGAGCGGAACAACATAAATGCACACGAACACCACTGAACCCATCAAACACACAGACACACCATGCACAAACAACATACCATCCATCCCATCCGTCAGCCCCAGTCTCATGAAAGGCATGTCATCCGCACAGCTGCCACACATACAGCAGTCACGCTAAGATACATGCCCATGACCAACCATGTGCCAGAAGTCAATGAAGTGCACGACACACTGTGAGCAACAACACACAACATGGGCCACACCCCCCGAGCACTGCAGTGATGCACATGGCACAGGGCAGCACGCACTACCAAGGAGATGGGACAACTGCAATACGTTGGCTGGCACACAACCATCACTCACTCATAACGATGCGTCCAATGCCATGTCCAGTAATCACAACAGACAGCAAATATGCAGGCCATGTCAAGCATGCACACACCTCAAACCATGCACTGTCATGCTGCCACAACACATGTCACGTTCGGCACCCATGGCTCACAGCATGTACCCCAAAAGCATATTCCCTCCCAAATGCGAATCTGGGGCATGGCCCCCATGTTGCCATATGCGTTCCTAAGCGTTCCATTTGAACCCCAAAAGCATATTCCATCCCAAATGCGAATCTGGGGCATGGCCCCCATGTTGCCATATGCGTTCCTAAGCGTTTCATTTGAACCCCAAAAGCAAAGTACAAACCAGACCCAGGATGGGCCAGGAGCCCGCATACACCAGAGTCACAATAAGTAGGGGCACAGCAACACACCCATCGGCATGGCCAATCCGTCCCATGCCACATGTGCACAGCACACAGTCCCATTGCCAAGCACACACAACTACAGATGCTACAGCCACACACACGCCTCCGGGAAACCCATTTACGAGATTGCACGAACTGTCAATGTCAGACGACAAATACATACTTCGCCAGGTGCAACACAATAACAAATCTCATTCTCACCACAGGTGACGAACTGCTGGATGCTGGGGATGGAGCCAGCAGCCAGCACAGCCAGCCTACGAGCCCCCAACGAGGACACACGGATCTGGAGGATCTGTCCTCCTCTTCGGACACGGACAACCAAGCAGGCCCATCTGGTGTGGCAGGGCCCAGCCGCTCCCCAGGACCCCTCCTACCCACCAACCCATCATCCAGGGCTGCTGAACATTCCCAGCCCCCTGATGCCACTGTCGTTGCGGCCACACCCACGGTCATTGTGGCCACTACCACTGCCGCAACCGCCACCATCGCCGCACCGACCACCACCGCCGCCACGTCTCTGCTGGCACCAGCCCCAGCGCAGGTGGTGGCCCGGACGACTGGATCCACCCTGGGAGCCACAGCGAGGACCGTGGTGAGCAATGTGGCTAGTGGGCAGGCCGGTGGCAGCAGGACTGGTAGGAGGAGCAGGGTCAGGGAAACGCCAGCCTCCCCTGGGAGCCATGCCCTGCCTCACATGGCCAGAGTCCTTGGGGCCTATGAAGAGGCCCAAGGACAATGGGTCCGGTCTGCCTCAGACACGCGTGAGGTGCTGGGGGTGTTGAGGTCCATGGACGCCCGTATGGGCCAAATCGTGGACCTCATGGGACAGCTGGTGGTGGCGGTGAGGTCACAGCCAGGGACAGCAGCTCCCCTCCGCCACCACCTGCCGGGGCGCAGGGTGGAGCAGCAGTGTCCAGTTCCCCTGCGTCCACAGCCAGTGATCACACCTCAACCACCAGCATGTCGCAAGCAGGCACCCCCTCGCAAACGTGGAAGGGGCCGTCCGAAGAGGAAACAGATCTCCCGGGAGGACTTCGCACGCTCCAGTCGCAAGTGAGGCAGCCAGCCAGCCTTCCGCCAGCCTTCCTTGACCAGCCACTGCATTGACTTGGACTACGATCCCACTCCACACAGCCATCTGGATGGCATGTGTGTGTTGGACTATGGACATAGAACCAGTGGGTACACCCTGATCATCACACAGCCATGACCGACAGCTCATTGTCACTGCACGCACCACTTTTGTCATCACCTTACACACAATCACATGTCACAGTTTGTAATA